>CM017915.1:5411317-6008817 GCA_008369825.1 Triplophysa tibetana | reverse complement strand
TGGTGGGAGATTGGTAAAGCTCATATAAGGATTTTTTGTCAAAACTATAGTTCACTTTCTACTTATATGATGAAAGCCGCAACACAAAAACTACAAAGAGATATACAAGCTTTGGAGATTACCCTTGTGAACAATAACAATGATGGAAATGTGCGCAGTGAACATTCAAACAAAAAGAAGGAACTTGGTTCATTATTACAAGAACAAGTGAAAGGAGCATTAATAAGAGCAAGATATTGTTCTATTAAAGACATGGACGCTCCCTCCTCATATTTCTTCAGTCTTGAAAGAAAAAGTGTGCAGCAAAAACAAATGTATCATCTTCGTCGCCCTGATGGGGTCATTACATCCGACCCAGCTGAAATAAGAAAAATGGCAGTCAATTTTTATACAGACTTGTATGGCGCTGAGACATGTGATCTTGGATGTACTTCTGATTTATTAGGTGATTTACCGAAGCTGACAAATGAACAGAAAAAACCTTTGGATAAACCTATTACTTTTCAAGAGATCACCGAAGCAATGAGACAGTTAGCGAATGGCCGTTCTCCAGGAATTGATGGACTACCAGCAGAGTTCTATCAAACCTTTTGGGATGAATTAGGAAATGACTTGTATGAAGTACTATCAGAAAGTGTAAAGAACAAGTTACTTCCTACAAGTTGTCGAAGAGCAGTCCTTTCTCTGCTTCCAAAAAAGGGGGATTTATGCCTTCTAAAGAACTGGAGACCAATCTCGTTACTATGCATGGACTATAAGATACTTTCAAAATGTTTAGCAAATAGGTTGAAGAATGTTTTGGAATTATTGGTTGACAGAGATCAAACATACTGCATCCCGAATAGGTCAATTATGTATAATCTTTTTTTGCTAAGAGATGTAGTTGATTTTAATCAAGTTAGTAATGTTGACCTTGGTGTGCTTTCTTTGGACCAAGAGAAAGCTTTCGATAGAGTCAATCATACATATCTTTTTGAGGTTTTAAAAAATTTGGGGTTTGGAGAAAATTTTATATCATATGTGCAACTATTATATTCTGAAGTGTTTGTAATTGTTAAAGCTGGTGGGGGATTGAGTGCACCAACACCTGTTTTAAAAGGAATTAGGCAAGGCTGCCCACTTTCTGGACAACTATACAGCCTTGTTATTGAGCCATTGTTGAGTAGGCTAAAAAAGAAACTCAAGGGAATTCCTTTTCCTGATGTAAATAATACGCATAGAATATCGATTTCAGCTTATGCTGATGATTTTACTGTTTTTATTTCAGATCACAATGAGGTTAATTTTTTAACTGAAACTATTGGATTGTATGAGAAGGCATCGTCAGCAAGGGTAAACTGGGGAAAAAGAGAGGGACTTATTATTGGTCAGTGGAAAAGTGGGCAAGGACCTCCAAAATTACCTGGTGGATTGTTGTGGAAAAGAGAAGGGCTAAAAATGCTAAGGGTGTTCTTAGGTACCGAAAAATTTCAGGAAAAAAATTGGGAGGGAATGCTGGAGAAGGTGTCTGCCCGATTGTTTAAATGGAAATCGCTATTACCACTAATGTCATACAGAGGAAGAGTCCTGGTGGTAAATAATTTGGCTCCCTCAACTTTATGGCATAGATTTATGGTAATGCAACCACCTGAAGAATTAATCGGCGAAATACAAAAGGCATTTGTGGAGTTTTTTTGGAGCGGTGAGCACTGGGTCCGTGCAGCAGTACTCTACCTTCCCACTTATGAGGGAGGTCAAGGTCTGGTGGACGTGCGGAGTAGAATCAGTGCTTTCAGACTACAAGCAGCACAAAGACTCCTTTATCAGAAAGACCTAGCTTGGGCACAAACTGCAAAAACGATTTTACAAAAAGCAGGTGGTCTTAAATTAGATAGGCATCTGTTTCTAATGGAGCTGGAAAAAGTGAACCTGACGGGGATTACCTCCTTTTATCGATCAATGCTACATTCTTGGAGAACCGTTTTTAAGGTGGAAAGAGACTCCGATGAAAGTGGGAGTTGGATACAAGAGGAACCAATGTTTTTTAACCCAATGTTTCATACAAGGCTTTTATCATCTGTACGTGTCAGTGCATGCCTACAAAAACATGGTATTGTGAAGCTGGGGCAACTCTTGAACAATGGCCAATGGAAATCAGTGGAAACCTTGAAAGAGGTGACAGGATTAAAGTCTTCACGTCTGACCGAAAAACTGGTAGAGGAAATTGTCAACGCATTACCAAGCTGCATTAGGAAAAGCATTGGACAAGGTTTTCCTCCGGATATGAGAAGTGAACCGGACATTTAAAAAATAAGAGTTTCTGCTTATGTCAGCGAAAGGCGTGAGGGGGAATCAGCAGGATCAATTTTATCTTTTGAAACTCCCGAGTTGGACTTGTTTGAATCAATATCAAAGAAAGCTATTTATCGTGTTATAGTAAAAGTTTTGCATCAGGATTTGCTCCGAGGACAAAAGATCTCGAGGTGGCCTGGACTGTTAGAACCAGATTTTCTCGCGAGAGACAGGTGGAGAACCCTGTATAAGCCTCCAGTAGAGAAGCGAACAGCGGATCTGCAATGGAGGATTATTTACGGGGCGATAGCTACAGACAAACATGTGGCACACCTAAACCCAGCAGTAGGGGTGGAGTGTAGGTTTTGTGGAAGGGAAGAGAATTTAGAGCATTTGTTTATAAAATGTAAACGATTGAATGGTCTCTTTGATGTCCTGAGTAGACTATTCCATGCTTTTGACGAAGAATTCTCAGAACCGGTCTTTATAGGGGGTGTGAAATACAAGTTTTCAGAAAGAAGAAAGATATGTCTGTTAAATTATCTAATAGGAACTGCAAAGCTGGCAATATGGAAAACCAGAAAAAATAAGGGGTTACAGTATTGAAGTATTGATGCTGAGGTGATGTTTTTGAAATTAGTAGCTGGGAGACTAAGAATAGAATTTGCATATTATAGTCTTGTAAATAATGAGATGTCTTTTAAAGATGTGTGGTGTGTCAACGATGTTTTGTGTTTTGTATATGAAGGACATTTGGGCTTGAATTTTTAAATTTAATTATGTGAGCCGTTAATGTGAAGTTTGTAATGAAATTGGTTTAATAAAGTTTGTTAAGCCTCTCACACAATCTCTCTCTCTCATGCTCTCTCTCTCATGCTCTCTCTCTCTCACACACTCTCTCTCTCACACACTCTCTCTCTCACACACTCTCTCACACGCACACTCTCGCTCTTCCATACTCTGACACACTCTCTCTCTCACACACTCTCTCTCTCTCTCAAACACTCTCTCTCTTGCTCTCTCTCAAACACTCTCGCTCTCTCATACTCGCACACTCTCCCTCTCTCACACACACACTCTCACGCTCTTTCACGCTCTTTCACTCTCACACACTCTCACGCTCTCTCTCTCTCACACACTCTCTCACTCTCTTTATCTCTGACACACTCTCTCTCTCACACACTCTCTCTCTTGCTCTCTCTCAAACACTCTCTCTTACTCTCTCTCAAACACTCTCTCTTACTCTCTCTCACACACTCTCTCTTACTCTCTCTCACACACTCTCTCTTACTCTCTCTCAAACACTCTCTCTTACTCTCTCTCACACACTCTCTCTTACTCTCTCTCAAACACTCTCTCTTACTCTCTCTCACACACTCTCTCTTACTCTCTCTCACACACTCTCTCTTACTCTCTCTCAAACACTCTCTCTTACTCTCTCTCACACACTCTCTCTTACTCTCTCTCAAACACTCTCTCTTACTCTCTCTCACACACTCTCTCTTACTCTCTCTCACACACTCTCTCTTACTCTCTCTCACACACTCTCTCTTACTCTCTCTCACACACTCTCTCTTACTCTCTCTCAAACACTCTCTCTTACTCTCTCTCACACACTCTCTCTTACTCTCTCTCAAACACTCTCTCTTACTCTCTCTCACACACTCTCTCTTACTCTCTCTCACACACTCTCTCTTACTCTCTCTCAAACACTCTCTCTTACTCTCTCTCACACACTCTCTCTTGCTCTCTCTCAAACACTCTCTCTTACTCTCTCTCACACACTCTCTCTTACTCTCTCAAACACTCTCGCTCTCTCATACTAGCACAATCTCTCTCTCTCAGACACACACTCTCACGCTCTCTCACTCTCTCACACTCTCTCACTCTCTTTATCTCTGACACACTCTCTCTCACACACTCTTTCAAACACACTCTCTCTATCTCTCTCACACACACACACACACACACACACTCTCTCTCTCAGACTCTCTCTCTCTCTTTTCAAAACTAAATTGAAATAAAAAATGTAATCTAAAAGCAATAAAAAATTAGAATAAAAAAACAATAAATAATAAAAAAGCATAATTCCTAAAAAACAAACAAAAATAAATATGAGCTATATAAAAGTAAAGCCACTTTTATTGCAACAACAATGAACTAAATATGAATACAACTAAAGTAAACGAAAATAACTCTGTCTCTGTCTTAATCACACACAAGCTGTACATTAGAAGGAGTCTGCAGATAAACGTGAAGGCTTCTGTACACATATGTCAGGCTCACTCACAGGCGTACTGAGTAGTCCTATTGTTCGCTTTAATTTGGTTACTGCAGATAGCAGCTTGCAAATAGAGTAAGCTGCATTTGCCTCCGTGTCAGCAGTGCAGACCTGGATCTTGTTTCAGAATGCCAAATGCTGCGCCACATTTTGCCAGAGAGACTCTTACAGCGGTCATGTAATTCCATGTTGACTAAGTATGTCTGGGTTCTTCAACTGGTTGAGTCTGATCACATTCATGCAAAGCTTGCAAAAGGCTTTTCCCTTTAAAGATATGATTGGAAATTAGTAATGCTAGAGGTTCATGTTTAATACAAACATCATATGTATTGACGTTGTCATTTAGGCGCCATTAAAGTGCTTATATGGGAATGTTCTTGTGGTCAATAACTGCAAATTTCATTCTGTTTTAAATAGCCGTCTGCATCTCAACAAGAAGACCACAGACAAGCAGCCGTACAGCAAGCTGGCCGGGGTCTCGCTGCTGAAGCCCCTCAAAGGAGTTGACCCCAATCTTATAAACAACCTAGAGACGTTCTTCGAGCTGGATTATCCAAAGGTATTGTGCTATTCCTCTTAAGGTTACATTCAAATATCTTTTTGTAATCTCACTACTCTTATCACACTGTTTCTGCCATGGACATGAATGATACTTTGTACTTGTGATTAAGAAAGTTGCTTTATAACTGTAGCTATAAATCTTTGAATGAACTGGATGCATGAAATGACAGTCACATTGTCTCTTTCATGGAAGGGAAGGGAATTGAGGGATTTTTGCTCACATCCTTTGAGAACTTTGTGTCCTTCCATCCTGTTGTGGGAAGCGCAATAACGTCCTGCTTCCAATTCATTTCACACTTGTTAGGTTGTGTATATGAACATCTAGACTTTTTGGCGAATCTGATTTGTTAGTACAGTTTATTTGACCGTTTCATCGACGGGATTGTTGTCAAATATTTATACCTCGTTGAAGGAAATTATCCATTCTAAACAATGCACTATTGTCCATATATGTCTGTATGTCATGTGGTTTATATGATTCCTGTCTAGACCCTGTGCTGTTGTGGACAGGTACTTGACTGGAAAAAGGCACTTAAGCTCTCAATATGTTCCTGAAAAGAACAATGTGATTTTTTTTTGCTACGATCTGGTGGATTGTTGCGTTCCACCTGTTAATGGACACACTACATATTATGTTGATAATTGAATGGCCTATTTTAAAATTTAGTTCATTGTGACTTCCTCTCATGTTTACATTTCCGTAATTTTTAGCTTCTGTTCAGTTATTGTTTAATGTGTAGTGCTGCATTTGCAAAACTCTAAAGTAATGTTAGCATGTTGTAGCACGATACTAGTTTGATGGAACATCAAAGCATGTTTTCAAATGAAGCTATCATGTATAGCATGTTTAAACATGATTTAGCAAAAAGCCCAGATAGCACAGTTACGTCTGTAAGATGTCTTCTAAGGATCTGGAGATCTGAGTAAAATCTGCTGTGTATAAACTGCTGGTCATCTTAGAGCAGTTTTACACCCTTTCTAAATCATAAACATCTTACAGACATCTTTTAGATGTCTATATTACATGTGACAGCAGACGTCAAGCAAACAATGTCTTGGAGGTGTAAATACAGACATTAAATAGATGTCGGCCAGATGTATGTGTGCTCTCAGGTAGCTAACATGTTCTTACTTGGAGCGATCATAAACCTGGCATGATTTGCATGATGTTTACTTGTTAACATGATGTAGCATGATGCTATCATGTATAGCGTGATGCTTTCATGTTTTAATGTGATGCTTTCATGTTTTAATGTGATGTTTTAATGTGATGCTTTCATGTTTTAACGTGATGCTATCATGTTTTTTTGTTATGTTATTGTTAGCACAATATTAATACAATGTTAAACATGCTAGCATCCTGTTAAAACTTGTCAACAACATGTTTAAGCATGCTGACCTCATGTTTAAACACATTATCATCATCCAAAAGCATGTTAACATCAGGCTAAAACATACTTCCACCTTGTTAAATCATGCTACAACATGCTTTGTTGCTTCAGCACAACAAGTTATGTTTTTACTATGGGAAGTATAGGGGGACTTGCTTGATTTTAGTGATGAAAAATATTTTCTTTACATGACTTTTTTTATTTAAAAAATGGAACATAGAATTTCACTTCATTAGTCTCGACCTTTCTGTTGAGACTCTACTGAGTCAATCAGGATTTGTGGCAGCTGTGTTGAGCGGTAATGAAGAGGTTGCCGGACAGAAACACGCAGCATGCGTCTCCTGACAATACATACTTATCTTTGTTGCCGAGCGCTGGCATCATCTAATTACCTTGTTTCTATTTTGCATCCTGAGCGCAAATCTTTGGATACATCACTGATACTTTTGTAATGAGACGCTTTTCCAGGTAGGCCGGCTCTGTGGAACAAGAGCTTCCTTTGGACCATCCGAATGATTCATTTGTAAGATCTCCTAAATAAAAGGGGAAACGTTTTCTTTGTAAATGCATTTAATGCGTAGTTTGAAATCCAGATGGAGCACCTTGAAGATTGTTGTGTCGATCCGGTTTAAAGGGATAGTTCACCTCAAAATGAAAATTCTTACTCTCTAGCTGTTTCAAACATGTATACATTTCTTTGTTCGGTTGAAAGATATTTGCTGTCCAACATTCTTCAAAATGTCATATCTTGTGTCCAAAAGTTTATTTAAATTATTTTTTCTACCATGGGAGTCAATGGGGTCCAAGAAATGTTTGGTACAAGCATTCTTCCAAATATCTTCTATGTGTTCATCAGATTAAACTAGTTAATACAGATTTGGAAAACTCGAAGGCGAGTAAATTTTGACAGCATTTTTATTTTTGGGTGAAGTATCGCACTAAGGGTGACTAATAATAACTGAGGTAGATAAACCATCTGTGTCTTTACGGTTTCCACTCGAGGGGTCTGGTGCGTGAAGTAAGATGACAGGCTGCATTATTTCTGCAGTAGCGCATTCAGACGTGCCGTTCGGCATTCTGTTCCGTTTTCCGCTCATCGGTAAACCGTTGAGTCAAGGATGGAGTCCTATCACGTTTGATCAGTAATGCTTTAGATGTGCTATACTTCAGCTGTTAGACATTTGCACACCAGTGACAGGAGAAAATGCCAAAGTCTATCATGCTGTATGAGAGAAAGAATGTTAATGCAGATCTTTTTCATTGGGTTGTGAAGAAAGCATCAGGTTTATCAGACCATTTTCTGGTAGAGTTAAATATCTCTTCCTGACCGTACTGGCCTGTCGTAGGCATACATCACTGCTCAAAGAAAAAAAAAATGTGCACGTGAGACCTGAAGGGTCGGAAGTTTTCAGCCGTTATTTAGATCTAAACATATGAATGCTTTATAATCTCTTCTCTTCAAAGATTGTTAACTAACTTCCGTCTTTTGATCAGCTGACACAGAGCTCTTATCAAAACGTAACGCTGTCATGGTTATGAAATTTGTCTGATAATTGATTGTGTAATAAATGACTGCGATTGATTGTCATAAAAATGATTAGTAACTAATTCACAGTCACAAACATGTATTATGCAATTCAGTTCTTTGTAAGTTTTCACTTGCAATATAGAGTTTAAACATTTAACACTTTTAAATATAAATGTATTCAATCAAGACAATATATCTTTCAGAGATGTCAAAATTTTGTAAAAAACATAAAGAATCACGATAAAGTGATTGTTACACCTAACCAACCAACTAACGTTCACAAGCTTATAGTTTCGTAAGCACAGAAGGAATTGTTTTTACAAACTGATCAACACAAAATAAAAATCCTGGTACGACTCAAATGATGGAGAAGCGATGTTTGAGCCTAACAGCAAATGACCGTCTGTTTAATGCACGCAGAATTTCTTGTGAAGACACCCCACATAATTTGGGTGAGAGTCTGGGGCAGCATGACATTTGACGGGAAGCGGTCGCCTCCAATTTCTCTATGCAGGATAACACAGAATGTCATAAAATGTTTATGTTTTATGTATGCAAAACTGCCTTTTTCTAAGACGTTTATCAGAGGCTTGTACACAACAGTCGTTTTCCAGATCTTTAGCAGACATCTCACAGACGTATCTGTGCGTATTTATGTGCGTGGGGTTTCAAATAGCATGTTTCAAAACCAAAATCCAACAAAAGAACAGGACACCGAGCCAACAGCGATCTGAAAGAAACCGCTTCTGAAATGTCACTCGATCCTCTATTGGTCTCGCCATTTCCTCATACTCAAAAAGCGTGCATTGTTTCCGAGCCTTAGACACAGCTCGACCCCAACTCCATTAAGTGTACCAGCAAAAAAAGTGCAACGAGCCACAATATAAATCGAAAGCTTTCAGGCATGGCCGTGTGTGGTATCGAGCTTGTCCAAAGGTAAAAACAGACCTGCTCTATTACTGGAGAAGCCACTTCCCCCTCCTGCCGCTTCATAATACTTAATAGCCACCACGTTGCCATGACGATGGCACCGGACCTGGGAGCAGAGAGACAAAGGGCCTTTTCTGCATGCTCAGAGATGCTCGTACGCAACAGTAACCCCGAGTGAAGTGTTGAAAGAGTGGGCGGTTTTACTTCAATCATTTATATGAGCTGCCCTGCGGTTTACATCCAGACTAGACCAATAGAGTTTCGGAATAACTTTGCTCAGATCTGACTCATCTTTTCCATCTGAATGTGGGGGTTTACTTGATAGAGTAGCTCGTGGGGTTGCGACACGATGTTGTGGATGACACGAATACCATCGAAATGGAAACCCCGGGGAAAATTCAAGTATGCTTAAATTTCATCGTCAGAGCTTTAAAAGAGTCTTTCGGGATCAGAATCGATTTCTTTGTCATGTTTAATAACACAAGCATCTAGGGACTGACAAACGATTAAATTCTGTGTTTTCATCATATATGTCTGTGTACTGTGCATATTAATTTAGTATTTATAAACGTATACGTATACATGCATATATTTAAGTAAAAAAAGAAATGTTTATATCTACTTTCAATTATTAGTCTAAATAATCTAAATATTTCCTAAATATACATGTATGTGTATATGCTTATTAATACAAAAGAAATATATGCACATTAGACATTTTATGTAAATAAACACTTTTATACAAACTTGTATTGCGTTTTATGGCGAATTATTGTTTAACGACAAAAAGTTACAAATTGCAGTTTTAATTCGTATTTTATTAAAAAAAACTAGCTGTAAAATAAGAGTCGATAGTAATGTTGTGTTAAAGTTCCCAAGCTTTTGTTCAGTTGTGTTTGTTTTCTTGTCTGTGTGTTTTAAAGATTAGAATTGTAAAGAACACACACGTGACCAAGATCAAAATGAAAACCAACATTTAGTTAAGTTAATCTGCTAAGAGAAGGTGGAGATCACCTGTTGCACCGTCAGTGTTTGGTGTCTTTTAACACCCTGAGCTTTAACACCATAACCGGTGTTATGGCTACTCTGGAAGAGGAACTCTGGAAGTTAAAGCTTTGTCGGCAGATCGGTTACCAACAATATAGGTTAGCTGTGTCCGTCTAAAGAACACAGAAAGCAAACGAACATCAAAGTGTGTGCACACTGCCCCAGTGCACTTCACCATCAAACATGCCTCTCTAAAACCTGTCAGATGGCAAAATTCACTGGAAATATATGTTTTCTCTTTAACGCCCCATGGTTGCCTACACATGCAAATAGTCGTTTCCTTGGAAGCGTTTATCTAAGTCGAGCACTTATCTGAAGTTGTTCAGCTCTCTGTAGACATTGGTGGGTTATTATGGTTCTTGGTTGATAACATGAGCGTCTCTTCAGCTGTGTCCGCTGTTGGTTAAATAGTGATGGTGTGATAATGCTATTTTTATTAAATCGGTCCAATTGATAATAATAGACGCATGATAGACAGGAGAACTCTGTATATCTGAATGTTAGTCAGCATTGTGGTTTGAACCGATCATGAGAACACATTAGAAGTTTAGCAGGCTGCAGACACAGGACCACTAGCGCAGATTCAAGCGCAGCTCTTTTTGTCAAACGTCTTTTCGATTCTTGGTATCTGATGGTTAGCTCTGAATTTTCTTTGCTGTAGTGTTGTCCATGACCTGAAACTCTTCAGGATATTCTTGGAGGATCGTATTGTGCATCATGAACAGTGAATTTGGTCTGCGTGGTGCCTTCTCCGCTCACTCGTCTGTGCGTTTCGCTTTATTCTCGTCTTCAGCGTGTCTGGTATCTGGCCTCTGTTCGCCTTTCTCTGAATCTGAAGCTTTTCTAAAACTGTTTCTTGGAAATGTTTCAAGTGCCGTTTGTGTTCATGGGTGCTTTGTTCAACGATTAATTGCGATTAATCACATGCCGAATAAAAGTTTGTGTTTGCATTTTTTTCTTATTCTAAGTGCTCTTGCTTTTTTAAGTTTATCAGATGCATATTTTTGTTTGTGGCCAGAGTTCACCGGAAATAAGCTCTTTTACACTGTCAGTCAGATTAAATTATAGCTGTCAGGGACAAAGCATGACAAGGCATATCTCAACACGCTTAACAGTTGAACATCTGGTCCCTGATACAAAAAAATCAAGATCTCATTCCATTGTGTTGTGTACACGTGTACGTGAAGGCATCCGGGAAATTCCTGGCTGCACGTTTACTGATGCATCTTTACTGATGTACGTTTGCTTTTGTAAGCATATGAATATGATTTTTGTTTAATGAAATTACCCATGATCCTTTTTTAGGGTTTATCGTGTGGCTTTTCCCCTTACTTTCTATTCAGTTTAAATAGAGGTTTAATAGAGTTCAGGCTATCTCAGAAGAACTGAGCCTCTTTGAGGAGATCAATAGGCAATCGAGTATATCTCTGATGTGGCTTCTTTCTTGCGCATTACGGGACCTTATCGTGCTGCTTTGTAGCATTTTATTTTTGGCCGAATTATTGGCAGGCCAGTGTAAATGTACACTGTTTGCCTTAGGGTGTAATTGTGTATTTTGTTTTGCATCATGGTTGTAAAAGCATTGCCTCCTGATAGGAGCTTTATTCTGTGAGAACACACAATTTGTCACTGTGTAAACGAGACACAAAATAGTATATGATACCAAAGTTAAACAAAAATCCCTTTATTTACAATATGAAGAATTAATAACATGACTGTTTTGGCTTCTACGTGCCTCTTGTTATTTCTGTCAATAACTCATGAAACATTCTTGTTGACACAGTGCATTATTATTCAGCCCGAGAAACTCGCATTGTTCCGTGTATAAAGGTATGTTACATAACCAGTCTGTTTTGGCATGAGTATTGACTGACTGCCGCAAACCGAGTTGAATTTCGGTCAAAGTACTGTGGTGTTTGATTTTACAACTGTTGGCATCACAAACCAGAGATATGAGATGTAATTTTCTACTTACCATAAAGGTCCAGTGTATGGAATTTAGCAGCATCTAGTGGTGAGGTTGCGAATTGCAACCAACGGCTCAAACCACCCCTCCCTTTTAAAGCATTACGGCAGCTGACACAAGACTAAGATGTCGTAACGTTCTCGCTTCTTTGCCAAAGGAGTTAACGTATAGCAAATATTAGCACCTCACGCTTATCAAAATTAACTAGATATCTTCTATCCGGCTCATTCTGGCCATGCATTCCTTTTGAACAATTTGAATGGTAAAATTGAAATGAGATCACGTTCATTTGTGGTTGCTTTGGTTTTATTGTCCTTGCAATTTTCATCACATCCAGCCTTTTTAAAAATGTGCATATTGTTTTCCACAGTTTGAAATCCTGCTCTGCGTCCAAGACCACGATGATCCAGCCATCGATGTCTGCAAAAAGTTACTTGGCAAATATCCCAATGTCGACGCCAGGCTTTTTATAGGTGAGTTTGGGAAAGTAAATCCTATCTTGCTATATAAATACAAGGTAAAGTGAATCGGGACAGCCTCATCTCGTTCAGCCATTACCTAGTCGGTGTGCAGGGAAAAGGTTGGCCTCGGAGGAGTTGCTCAAAAGGATAGGACAACCCCCGTGTGCCTACCTCAACTCTTCTGTGTATATGAAAATGTACATCACGGGGCTGATATTGATTCTTGCTCATTAGGAGCAGCTGAGCTTCTTGCTGGTGTCTCTCAGGGGTCCTGTTATCCGACCCACTGCCTTAAACCGCTCTGTTACTGCTCCAGCAGTCAGGGGAGATGGGACGGTGTGCCAATGTCAACCTCTGAAGTCCTGTTAGGAAACACGGTGTCAGGGATGGTTAAACATCTCAGTGTTCGTCAGCTAGTCAAACAGCCGAAAAGTGCAGTTTAGAGTAAAGATGATAAAGTATATATTGGGACAAAAAATGTTATATTTGTATTTTAGCAATATGATGATTGTTAAATCCTATTGGTTAAGCTGGCAACATGTGACCTACGTTGATGTTTATAATAACTCACTCGCTCAGATTTTAGCTTTCTTAATTCCTTTCTGAATTTTCATTTTATGTTAAAATTCAGTTTATATTCATTTACACACAGAAGGAAAAGTTAAACCTTGAATGTTGTCAGTTCTTTAACAAAAAATATTACTAAAAATGCAAGAAAATGTTTCTTTTTATGGGGTTTTAGTTTAATTGTTCGCATCAAGTGGATGGGCTTTGTTGATTTATGTAAAGGGTTATTGATGAGTTGGAATAATGAAGTCATTCGCTCTCTTGTCTTATCTCAGGTGGGAAGAAGGTGGGAATCAACCCCAAAATAAATAACCTCATGCCGGCTTATGAAGGAGCAAAATATGAACTTGTCTGGATCTGTGACAGTGGCATTCGGGGTAAGTTGGCTAACCTACATTGTTTTGTTAAAGGGATAGTTCACCTTAAAATATATTCTGTCATCATTGACATTGTTTTTTCAAATCGGTATCAATTTTATTGTTCCACTGAACACAAAAGAAGAGATTCGGAAGAATGTTCGTAACAGAACAGTTCTGGAGGACTATTGACTTCCACAGTAGGAAACGAAACTACTATGTTAGTTGATTGTGCCCCAGAAAGGTTTGGTTTACTACATTATTCTAAAGATCTTTTTTGTGTTCAACAGAACCAAGTAATGTATACAGATTTTAATCAACATAGGGGCGTTTTAATGATGACAGAATGTTTATTTTTGGGTGAAATATCACTTGTTATAAATGTAATAAACTCAGATTGTGCAACTTTGTAGAATTATCAGAATCTAGGGAAAAAATAGAGTTTTTTATTTTGTAATAATTTATATTTATTTATAGCAGTTTAATATTTATTATTGAAATAAAATCTTAGAAATAGCCATTTCATACTTGATAATGCCTTCACAATTATGTGCAAAATATCTTGCATAAATGCATTAAAAATTAATCATTTTACTAAAGTTATAAATATCACTTCCATTGTGAAGTCACCAAAAACTTATATCTGCATGTCTGAGATATATTATCGCCCTAGATCTGATTTTAGCACCATTACGTAATAAAGCAAACAGTCCTAATATCCCATCAAATAGGCTATACTGATTTTTCTCACTCATATTTTTGGGTTTACCCTGCTTGACCTGGCCATGTTTTCATGAGATTGACCCTTGAACAACTGTAAAACAGTGCTAATCGTGAGCTAATATTCAACAGTAAAGCCCGAGACGCTGACTGATATGTCCAATCACATGACTGAGAAGGTTGGACTGGTTCACGGACTCCCTTACGTGGCAGACAGACAAGGATTCGCCGCCACATTGGAGCAGGTCAGAATCCTTCAGCGTTGACCTTCTGATTCCTTCGTCACAACATTTTGTTGAAAAGCTCTGTCTGTGTTTTACTGTAAAACTCATGAAACTAGAGACACTGGTGTTTAATTTAAACGAAGGTCTGTGTTGTGCCCATGATGTAGTCAAAATGCTGAGGTAGTTTCCAGCTGTTAGTAGAAACTTCCAAACAAAAATGGGCCACCGTATGGTGAAGAGTCCTCGTGCCCAGGGACTTTGAAGCTCTTTTGCCAGATCGATGCAATATTTAAATTCATTAGCTGCTGATAGTTATTGTTAATTCATGAGGATTGGAAAGCGTGGCTCGAAATGAATAGGCTGGTTAAAACCGTAATTCCTTTTTTACAAACAAATAAGGCAGGCTAATAAATAATTAAATGCTGATTAGATGCCAACGTTTGTGAAAACAATAAATTACAAGATATTGCATTGGGTCAGTTTATAAAAAGTGCTTTTAGTCATTTTTAATCGTTTTCAAAGCCTGCAGTCTGTAACTTTGGTCTCTACCGCCATCTCTGTTTCTTTTCGTAGATTAACTTATGTCATATCTTTGTGTGAAGTCAAATGATGTCAAACTGACATTTTATGCAAAATCGTACCTTAAAACCTAAAAACGGTTATAAATTATTATTAACCGCTTTCCATGTTTGACAATTTTTAATATATCTTTTACTTTATCTTTTTCCTCCCTATCGCCATCTCTGTTTGAAACATAAAAAAAAAACATGTTTTTATTAGTGGTGGGCCATTATCGCCGTTAACGTGCTTTCCAATGAAAACCTCGACAAGACTAAGGTTGTTTGCACCTTGTGCAATGTGGAATTGGTTTACTGTACGGAATTGGTTTTTAAAAAAAAACTTTCTCTCAACAGGTAGTGGTCTAGCTTTAGTTGAAACCAGTAACTTTGTATTGGCACCTAATGTATTATGGCTCCTGTATGACATATCGCTTGTTGCTCCCTAACTCTTTGTAAGTCGCTTTGGATAAAAGCGTCTGCTAAATGACTAAATGTAAATGTACTGTAGGAGCTCTTCCAGTCTCAAGTACCACCTAAACACAAAGCATCCCTTAGCTAATGCGGAAGTAAACACAAGTACATCTTATTGAACATAATTTAATTTTCATCACAAATTATCATAGTAGAACAGCATTTTGGAAACAGGAGATGAGCGCCTGGTCTAATGCGCCACCTGGCTTGACAAACCCGTTCTCAAAGACTTACTTTTAGTCATTATTTGGGTAGCACACATATTCTGAATGCCTTCGGCAGAATTCAAATGAGCCATTTTAATCTAGATTAAAAAAATGTATCTATGCCCACCACTAGTTTCTATACACTTGTGTAAAATTCACATTATAAAATGTTTAGTTCCAGTCCTTGATTCTGATCGGTCAATAGCTGTGTTTTTTTTCATATAAAGTTAAATTTGGTAAAAAAAACAAAAAACTTTGAAAACGTTTCTGTTTTTTAAAATCAAAATAAAAAGATGTCCTTATTTTTTTGGAAAAACGAAAAAATTAAATGTTGCCTCTGAAATAAACTGAAGGCACTAAAATTATAATAATGAACCAAAATTAAAAAGGAAAAATCTTATCTTTGTATAGCAACATATAAAATAAATAGTAATAAAAAAAGTAATAAAATACCACATGAACATACAACATTTCAAACAATGTAACAAAATGAAGATAAAAAGCAATCTTATTTGAAATGTTAATAAAACCAAAACTATAATAACTCTGATTCACATACCTTATTGCTTATAAGCTTACCTTTATGAAAGTTTTGAACACTGAATGTTTAGGTACTTGCTCAAAACCATATATTTTGAACTCCAAAAAAAGTTATGGATTGCAGCTTAAACCCCAAAAGTTCTGCATTGCCGCTATTATAAATATAGTCACTAAACTAAATGACTACATTCAATCTAATAACATATCAAAAGAAGTATTTATAAATGCGAGACTTGTAAAGCAATACTTAGTAATTTAGACACTGATTATTGGAGTTATAAACATGTCCAATGTGAAATCTTGCAGGTGTACTTTGGAACATCGCATCCCCGTTCCTACATCTCGGCCAATGTTACGGGAATCAAGTGCGTCACTGGAATGTCGTGCCTCATGAGGAAGGACGTCCTGGACCAGGCCGGCGGGCTGATTGCCTTCGCGCAGTACATCGCTGAAGATTACTTCATGGCCAAGGCCATCTCAGACAGGTCTGTCCTGTGTCAAAGTATCAGTACAGAGTGCTAATAATTAACAGTGTGACATTTTGTTATGGCTTTCGTGATTAGAAAACTGCTGATTTTCCTTCTTTATTTTAAGCATCAACGGTTTTACTTCTTCATACGATTAGTTTTGGTAACCTATTCATTATTCAGAACATCATGTGTGTTCAGTATAACTGAAATCTCCAAAAGGGAAATTAGGCTTGCAGACGCATCATCAGCATTGTTTTAAGCAACAGTCTCAGCTGGAAGCGTGTGTTTTCATTTGCACATGCACTGATGTGTTTTCTCTCTTGCAGAGGATGGAAATTTGCCATGGCAACGCAGGTAGCCATGCAGAATTCGGGCTCATACTCCATTGCGCAATTCCAGTCGCGCATGATCAGGTACGACGGATGTCAAATCAGATTTTTTAATGTCATGTTGTAATATGTGGTTAGACACACATGGATGTTTTTTATTGATCTGTTTTTTTAACATGTTGACATTAGATGCTATCATGGGTTTGTGTTCCTCAAATGGAAACATTTCTGCTTGGTAAACGCTGTATTATAATATTTCCTCCTATAGGTGGGCCAAGCTGAGAATCAACATGCTGCCAGCCACCATCATTGAGCCCATCTCTGAGTGCTTTGTGGCAAGTCTCATCATTGGCTGGGCGGCCCATCATGTGTTTCGCTGGGACATCATGGTGTTTTTCCTGTGCCATTGTCTGGCATGGTTCATTTCAGATTACATTCAGCTCAGAGGAGTACAGGTAAGATCACATTCAATTTCTTGTTTTGTTTATTTTATTACTGCAAATGCAGTGTTTTATTCATTGCATTTTAAAGTCCCCCTGTATTCTTTAATTTTATCCCTTAAAACTCATCTTTGATCATTAAAATGTCAGATTAAATTATTTTGTCCTTTCAAAATCATTTCTTTGTGCTCTTAAATAGTTTGAAATGTAATTTTACACTCTTGGTTCATTTAGTATGCTCCGCTCCTTAAATATGCGAATTAGTCCCCACCTCCACCCAATCACAACAGCTGAAACTACATGATGCACGTGATTGGTTACATGTTTGTGATGTAGAAAACAAAGGCAGTTTCAAACCATTTTTAAACACCACGTAGACATAAACCAAATAGAAATCGTAAGAGGATTTTAAATATAAGAAAGACAATTGTATGTGTTCACACCAAACCAAGCGTCAGGTTACTTGATCTTTATCACATGCGAGAATAGTTCGTTATTTTCGTCTGAGTCATGCGAAAAACATCGAAAGGCGGGGCGTCTTCACACGCCTGAACGGGTCCAACAGAAGGTGTCAATTAACTCTTTGCGCACATTTCTCGATTTAGTTGAAAAAGTTCTCCTTGCGCGTAAGAAACTATTGATGTGCATTCTTGGAAATCACGCCATCCGTTTCGCATCCTTCGTATTGCCCGGCATGAGTTTGTGTGTATTCACGTCTATACATTGACTTTGCATGTGATCTACTCCAGCAAATCTTTTGGGTTTGGTGTCAACGCAGCATTAAATGTAAATACAACATATCGCTGCTATGCATCTGAAACCTTGTATCTTCATATTTCATGATTTTTATTTTTTGCAATTAGTCATTATTAGTATACAACCTTTGTTTGTCACTGCGATTTGCAAATATCTAACCAATAAAAACGATTAAAAAAGTGCTTGTCATCTTTCCTGAAAGACATAGAATTTGGACAATATTATCTTTGTAATACTGTGTAAAAAGGAGGTTTTATTTAAGCTTCAGCAATTTCTATAAACTAAGATGGTTTTCAGTATTAGAAATGTCCACAAAATAAGTTGTTGAGCATATCCAATATCCTTTTGTAATCCTCCGCTTTCCTATTTTCTCTAAGGGTGGACCTCCATCTTTCTCCAAACTGGACTACGCAGTGGCCTGGTTCATCAGGGAGTCCATGACCATTCAGATCTTCCTGTCCGCTCTTTGGGACCCCACGATCAGCTGGAGGGCGGGCCGCTACCGCTTGCGTTGCGGCGGTACAGCGGAGGAAATCTTGGATGTTTAACCAGCACCAAGTGCCAGGGACTAATGCACTGTTGGTCGAAAACAAACAAAAAAAATACAGGACTGCGAAGATCCGGGCGCAGATGGACTAACGAAACTGAAAAAGTTTTATTCCAACTTTGTTTTTAACCTGTGACTTTAGCTTGAATAGATGATTTATGTTCTCGGTGCTTATGTTTTTCCTGTGAGGTCTCTGACATATCGAGGCCTCGTTCTAGATGAGCCAAAAGTTGTGAATGGGTGCCGATGAGGAAATGATGCTCTATAACGTGGTCGCACATCACCACACTTCAGTGAGCATCGCAAACGTAACAGAAACGCATCCAATTTTTGCTTTTACGTTTTTAATGTCCTGGCAAGATGAAACATGTGCATTTTATCATGTGTTTGGATTAATGGTACGGCTTTTAAAGATGATATTAGCATGAACGTGTTTCAACGTGAGGTGACAGAAGCGTTTTAAAACTGAACGGATCACTTGCTTATCACAGTTTTGCTCTCAATGTAAACCACTCTTGCCATCATTTTTAAACATGAGGACTTCGGAATGCTTGAAATCGATCCATTCGGGTCCATTTTATGTTTACTTGGAGCAATACTTTCTGTAGATGCCGAGGTTATACGTAAGATGGGAAAGTGACAGCGCGATGCTTATCCTCAAACGTCACAGGACTTGTAAAAGCCTGAAAAAGTAGGACAGTATTTAAACACAAGGTACAGAGTTTTAAGTTTTCCTCAATATGATATTCGCAGATTTGTTCGCATTACAAAGACAGAGTGCCATTCGAAAAGCTTTGATTTTCTTTCCTCTTTCCCTGCATTCGTTCTCTTAAATAGACGCACTCGTCACTCTTATTCAAAGTCCAGGGTTTGCTTAACACATATAAAGCGTTTTTCTTTCGCACTGCTTTCGCTCTGTCAGTATTTTTCCGCAAACGTTTAACTTTTTAACCAGATACGCACAATTTCACTATCTTGTCCAATCATTTCATCTAATGGCATTTCCCTTATCCAATTTAACCCATAAGCCAAACACTTGAACTGAGTTTTATATTAACTTTTTTATTTAATTCGGCGTGAGATTATGACTGAGATGATGACTGAAATGATTATATAAATGGCAGATGTGCGCCGACAGGTCAACAATCTGATTCATTTCAAAACAATCACTGTGGGCAAGAGCGACATGAATCACACCCTCGTACTTTAACTTATGAAGCATCGCAACCACGCAAACAATCGCCATAGTCTTCTTCACCTTCCTAGCGGTCATGTCTTGAAGAACTGCTTTTTTTGTTCCCAAAACCGCATTCTCCTCATTCCTTAAACTATCGCTTTTTGGAATATTCATGGCTTTTATCGTTAAGAACCAATGCCAACACTGGCAGTATTGTTTTAAAGATAACTTCCCTTCGATTCACTAACCCACTCTGTGTCAATCAGGAAAAACCTGTTGGTGTGAGCGACGTGCATGTGCCTTGATTCAAAGCTGCCATTCAGTTTTTCTCATTTGGAGTTTAAGACACCGTTTTAGCCCAACGCCAAATTGATTTTATAAGAAGTATTTCTTATTTGTTTTTTATTCGAATGCATTCGTTTGGGCTGACCATTGAAGTTAACTTGTGTTTTGTGCACGAAGCCAAGAAATGCATACTCTTATACTTAACGTGGCAGTTCAAGTAAGAGTCTGGAATAAATCAGTTAGCAATAATGAGTTTTTCAAGTTATAGGATTAATACTGCTATATGCAGGCTGTGAATCGGAACTTTTCGCTTCCAGGCCCATTTTTAGTCCAGATGAACTAATATAAACATTTCAGATGTTTTCTTTTTTCAGACAAGCTGTACATCGCACAAACAGTGGGCTTCATTCGTAAAACACAAACCAGAGGTTTTTCGAAAGAAAATTTAGTTCATTTTCGTAAAAGAATGCGTTGAATATTAGGCAATAATGGACGGAAGAATGGTTTCGCGAATAATTCTGTGCAACAACCTTTATGAGTTTACGAATTTTCAAGCAAAAATTTGTTCTGTCTGGGTTTCAGAGTTTTTGGGCTCGGTACACGTACCGTTGCATGAACACATTCATCGTTTATCCATATCAGTAAAACTTGATACACAACAACACAAACAAAAGCGCTTTGGTTTGGGAAGAGGAAGGCTGGGTTTTTCGACAGTTCCTTCTGTTGATTTTCTACCCAGATCTGTCGGTTTCTTATTTTATGTTTGTGAAACATGTCAATGAGTCACTCGTAAATTGACCTCATTTTTGGAAAGTCTACAATGCACTGTATATTTCCTGTTTAGACTTTGCCTTTCTGCGTGGCTCTAAGCGATTCTTACTGAAGCTTATGACCTGATATCACAATTCTGGATGGATTGTTTTATCAAAATATCTTGTGGGGAGTTGGACTTTTTTTTCAAAATGTGTTCAATTGTATGTTTGTCTATAGAGTTTTATAGATGGCTGGTGACCCATATGGTGTCGTGTGAAAACGTACGGACATGAGGACATATTGATCGCCATATTTCTAATCCACCCGTGACGCATGAGTGCTGGCAGGTGACTGGCGAGGTTTTCAGACATGGCCAATATATATTGAAAGGTGTAGTTCACTTTAAAATAAGCCCCCATTGACTTTCAATAGTCGTTTTTATTCCTAATATGGAAACTCAATGTGGGCTTATTTTAAAGTGTCACGTCTTGCGCTATGGTTAATATATTTTCACTTCTCGCTCTTAATGCAACGTATCGGCGTTCTATTATCATAACCAAGAAAATCGACCGAAGAAACTACTGCTCACTTTACGGTCACCAGTCAGTGACACAAAAAAAAGTCTGGTCGTGATCCACTGCTTTCTTTTATGTGCTGTAAATTGAAGCATCATTTTTAAAAAGAAAATGTACAGTTTATTTATGAAGTTTGGTTGAAAACCGTTATGTACACTGCTTCATGTAGCTTTAATTTATCAAGTGGTTGTTAATCCTCCACGATTTTTGTCCTATTTCAGCAGTTGTAAGGGTGGACAAACTTCAGTTCTTTTGAATATCTTGTGTTTGTTTTGTAGATGTTGTGTAATTTACTCTGGATGCAGAACGCATAAACCACAGCTGGAAACTGTGTCACTGTAGATAAATTAAAGCTTTATCAAGCAATTGAAAATGTTTTTTGTTTATTTATATTTAATTCTCATTTTGGGTGCTGGAAGTTGCTTCATGGGGCATGTGGTCTGAGCCGTTTAGCTGGATGCAGTCACAATACAATAGCTCTTTTCAAAACTGTCGTTGTTCTCCCAAAAGGACACATTTCTTACTTCCTGTATTTAAATGTTACATGTGACGTCAGTCCTGCCCTACAAAACTACCAAAACAGGAAGTGGGCAATGAAACTTAAAACGGGAAGACTTTAGAAGCGATCACGGTGTTAGTAAAGCTCTGACTTTTATTCCTCAAATCATTCGACTTGAGGGGAGATGTGCTTTGACCCCTGCTGAAAAAGAACAGAACCTTGCTCAAACACGATAGAAAATCTAACGGTTATAATGGGACATGTGTTGGTTTTAATGAAAGCTATAATGGTGTCTACTGTATGTATTGGATTCTATTGGTGGGATGTTATCTGGCAGATGGCAACCAGCAGAAACCATAAAATCCTACTGGAATAAAGCCCAAAACACACTGGTTTCAATGGCAAAAGCGAACGGTTCATAATGGTATTTTAATGGAAACCATTCGAATTTCTGTAGGGACATGTGAGACTTGCCCCAAATCAAAACATTCTGTCATTTAATCACACTCATGTTGTTCAAAATCTTATATGACTCATTTGTTTTGTGGAACACAAAAGATAATGTTTTGTTGTTTTGTGTCAATACAATTCTGGTCAGTTTTGAATGTTTACCAACCTTCTTAAAAATATCTTTTTTTTGTTTTCCGCAGAAAAACTTAAGTCATTTTTGGGGAACTGTCCCCTTAAAAATGCTGGCTGAAGAATTAATGTGTCAAATACACAAAGACATAAAAGATATTACAAATAATATAAATGATCCTAATTATCATTATTAATAATTAAAAAAATGTGAACATCCGTTTTTAAACGGAATGTTACCTTGATCCTAAATTCTCTCCTAAACCCGTTTTCAAATGTGAATTTGTATGATCAGTGTAAGGTGAGCTCATGTCTGGAATTTGAACTATTTTCTCCTTTTAAGGCCTTCCGTGGGTTCAGATAACCGGTTATTATTCCACGTGATCTGTTCAGCTCCACAGTTTCTGTGTTTATCTGTAAATAATGGAATTACGGCAGAGCAAATAAAGAGACGGGACGTCACTGTGCTTCAGGTCTTTGATCCGAGTGTGATGTGCTCCAGGTTATGTGTACTCGCCGCTCTATACACAACTGCGCCCTAAAAATCAACCCCTCGACAATCAAACTCTGCCCTAATAACTCGACCATTACCTCATCCATCCTTTACTTATACAAAAGTGCCAAAATTCTATCTGAATGAACATTCCCAAGGGCTCTGCGGTTTATGGTGTTCTCTGTTGTCTTAGCTGGGCTGGACGACGCCTGTCAGTGCTTATCTCAGCTCTCTGTCAGCAGAACATTTGCAGGGAAACCAGCCTTGACGGAAAACTGGCGCCGCGAGAAATAAACTGCCGTTTTGCAGAGAAATCGATGTCATTTAGTGAATGTGTCCTGTTGGAGTTGTAATGTGAAAATAAGGTTCGACTGCACTGTTTCCATCGGCTGTGACTGCCGAACACATTTTTCTTTCAGATGCCAAAAACATCGCAGGAAAGTTTTCACAAAACTCTTTGGACCGGTTTCACAGACGCAGCTGAGTTTAAGACAGGACTACGCCTTAGTTGAATGAAGATATTTATATCGCTTTTATAAAAATGCCTTATGAGAATACATCACTGCTGCACATCTCCAGAAATAACAATGGCACTGAAACATTTATAGTTATAATCAGTTACTGATTATACAAGTTATAATCAGTTAAGACAGGACATGTATTCATTTTAGTCTGGATAAATAACAGTGAAATAAAAAATGACTATTCTTATTTTTTCATGAAATATTGCAGCGTCTATAGTAAATAGTTGATCAACGTGGGTAATTTTCTTTTTTAAATTCATGTACCTACATAATCATCAGTTAAAATCTGAAAAAGCACATCCGCCCTGAAATGACTGTCCAACCGAGATGACTTAAATTAGACGTCTTGGGCGGAGCATCCGTTAACTCCTCCCCTTCACCTGTCAGTCTGCTCCCAGTGTCATTTCAAAACGCTAGCCACGCCCACTTCTTTTTCACCTGTGAATTTCCTTCTCACACGGAAACGTATCAGAATACGGAAGTACTTTAAGTCTTGTCAGTGAAACTGAGACTTCATTTCGTATACTATTCATAGATGTTTTGGTTGTTTGTTGCTAAACAACTCTCTGTAATGTTTTAACGACGCATCGATTAACACTGTATAACTATGGCACGCCAATTCCATGTTAATTCTGCTCTGGCGAGCACCCCTGCGTGAAACAATGCTTAACTCCAGATTAAACATATTTAATCCTGTGCATACAGAAAAAGATCTATGACAACACTTCAACGTTTAAAATGAGAGTCCACTTAAAAATACAAACTCTGTTATTATTTATTCATCCCTATGTCACTCTAAACCTGTATATGACTCTGCTGAAGATAGTTTGAGAAATGTCTCAGTTAAAGGGGGTCGATGTTGTTAGGTTACAAACATTCTTTAAAATATCGTCTTTCGTGTTCTGTCGAAGAAAGTCATACAGGTTCAAAACGATATGAGGGAGAATAAATTATCATTTTTATTTTTGGGTGAACTATCCCTATAAGTTTATATCATGTAGATATAATACCACAATAATATCAGTTGTCATGCGCAGTCGTACCGTCCCCTGCCGTACACTTTATTTGATTTAGTCTGTGTCGATGCAAAAGACACAAAGCTCTGAAGAGTGTCCAGATGAATGAGCAGATGGGTACAAACGACATCATACATCCTGCTGCCTACATTTCCTTCAGTTTTTCTTTTTGATTTGACCTCCTGCTAAATGTAGATGTAAAACATCTCAGACCACACTGTCATTTTAATCATATGATGGATTATGCAATGTTGAATTTTATTGAACCAAGCCTCCTATTGTGTATTCTAACCAGTCAACGGGTAGTGCTGCATGTTGCATGACAACTTTTTGTTTACATTAATTATTTTATCACTCTCATTCCAAACCGGTTTGACGTTCCTTCTTCAGAACACAAAAGAAGATATTCTGAAAACGTTGGTGACCACACAACATTGGACCCCGTTGACTTCAATTGAATGAATGCAAACCGTATTTTTCAAAATACCTTTGTTTGTGCGGTGAGTCATAAACAGGTTTTAAATGAACAACTGATGACAGAATTGATATTTCAATAGTTCCAGCACATTTTCCTCCATATTCCCGTCAAATTCAAACTTTATTGAAGCATTTAAGACCCATAAACAGACACTTGAAGTCAGAGACTCAAGGTCAACAATCACAATGACACTAAAAGCTCACTAAACCGGTTATGGCATAATTGACTAAGACCTGCCAAACACCAAGAAAGAGAAATCCTGAGATTGAGAAACACTTCAGTCGTCACAACTACTGTATTTAAACTTCTGTAAAGTCTGTCTGTCCGTGAAAGTGTGTTTATAAGTATATGAGGATTATCAGTGTCACACGGACAGCAGTGTTACCTCTCAGTTGCTAAAGTCTCTGGCTGGGTGCCAGGGAACAGATCAGCGCTGGAGAAACTGAAGTGCTTGAGTTTGACTCTACAGGCTGGACCGCTGCCCCCTCCGTAGTTTCCACTACCCATGAAAGCCTCTCTTTGTTGGATTTGTCCGGCCACAATCCAGAAAAGCCCAGCTGCTCTTTGGCAACCATATGGACCTTTTCAAAATGCAATTTTGCAAATACATTTTGATCCACTTTTGTCTTGTTTTAATCTACTTTTCAGTTTTATTCAGTTAGAAATAGACTTTTTTGCAAACTTTTTCAAATTTTTTATTTTGATTAGCAGGGATTTAAACAGGCATGGACAAATATGGAAAATGCAGTTAATACACCAAACTCTTAAAGGGATAGTCTCTCCAAAATGAAATTTTTTTAAACATTTATTCACCCTCGTTTCATTTCAAACCTTTATGACTTTCTTTCTCCTGCAGACTTTCTTTCTACGTTGGTAGCCAAACAACATCGGCGCCCATTCACTTCCATTGTCTGGAGACAAAAACATCAAGACATTTCTTAAAATATCTTCTTTTGTGTTCCACAAAGAAATAGTCATATACCGAGTTCATATGTCATGATCGTCAATAAATGATGACAGTTTTTACATTATGTTGAATCTTTAATAACGTTGACCGATTTCTCGATTATGTCATTCTCAATGAAAGAGGTGAGAGTGCCAAGACATTAGGCTGCATGAACTGTTCTTGCGTCATTGGGTTAAATTAATTAATTTAACTTCAAGAGCTGTGAAGTCTTATTTCAGTGCTGTCGACCCACACCCTTCAAACACTCATTAACATCAGTGTATCAGTGACACGCTGGTGTGACATCACCACCAACAAAAACACTCCACATTCAAGAGCTTTCTGTCACTTACAACAGCTACATTATACATGTATTTACAAAATTCCCCAGATTTAGTTTATCGCTCCTAAACGTTCATGTTCAAAGAAATATTGCTCAACTTTTTTTTGTTCAGACTATACATAGAATTATGTCCAATGTGAAGACAATGAAGAATACACCATGTTGATCTCAGTGTTCATGTGTGGTTTCCACTTGTGACAGAGTAGGAATGCTTAATGTTATGCAGATGAATGGGATTTGGGGTCTTGGCAGATGCTGGTACGACTTTAGAGGGGATGACTTTCACATGGTGGTCATGGGACGTACGGCCCGAGTGATTTTCCTCCGGCCCGTTACTGAAAAATGCGAGGAATTCAGGCCTTCAAGCAGCTCACATGTCACCCTAATATCACACTGGTATGTGGATTAACCCTCTTTTTTCAACAGGGTTACACATAAGCTAACATTTTGCCATACCTTTACTATTGTTTGTGGGGTTTTTTGTTGGTTTAACTTAAAAATGGTTGCATTCAAACTTTGAGTCAATTCAACGTAAAAATATTTGTTACCTTAATAAATTTGTCGTTAAGTTGACTAAACTCGTTGAGTTGGCTAATATTTTTAAGTTGAATTAACTCAATATTTTAAGACAACCAAGTAACTTATTGTTTTATGTTGAACCAACACCGTTTTTACGGTGTGCTGTACACTAAAAGTAACTTTAATTTTATTTTTTCATAGCTCTCTGATAGCACGCACACATCTCAAAGATGTCTATTTGATGTCTACATTTACATCTTTTTATCTGTTTGTTGTTGGACGTCATACTTTATTATATTGCAATGTAAGTCACTTTGGATAAAAGCGTCTGGCAAATTCTTAAATGTTATGTAATGTTTTAGAATGTAGCCCTAGAAAAAAATGACTTTTCAAAGACGTTTATCAGATGTTTTTACAAGGCAGATGTATTCCAGATCTCTATCTGGGCTGTCTCGCTTGTTTCTTTTGCATTGCATTGTGTTTTATGTCTACTGAAATGTCTGTAAATGTACTAGTGTAAAGATTCATTAGACATAATAGAATATGTTGATGTCTCTGTTTCTACCATTGTCAGCTTGATCTTTCGCTATTATTTTAATAAAAATATTAAAGCAACACTTTGTAGTTTTTCGACCTTGAAATAATGTCTCTAAAATTATTTTAGTGGAAGAACAACTCTTAACCTGACTCTACTGCCGTTGCTACCTGGGCAGCCTTATAGCGGCTGCAACCACACTCTGCAAGTTCTGTGTTCGGGTCGGTACCAGTGCTTGAATTGAAGGGGGGCTGGGGGGGTCCGGGACCCCCCATAAGTCTTAAGAAGTAAAAAATGGATATTTGTATTCCAGTAAAAATTATAATGACAAATGTGATTAAATTCATGAACTGGATGTGGTAAATTTTTGAATTAATTATTTACAATAATTTATGTCAAGTTTGTTTATGGGCTAGTTGTCATGTCTATTTACATTTGAAACTCCCCGCCCCACGCCTAAAGACCGCTAAGCGCAGGACAGTGAAACAAGCCTGTTCTTCTATATAAGCCTGTTTTAAATAAAATAGCATAAAGTAATACACATTATAATCAAATATATTGTGTATTTTGTATAAATTTTACATTGCGAGTCTAACCCCCACCAAAAAAAAGTCTTATGAGGTGGACCCCCATAAGACTTGGTTCAATTCGAGCACTGGTCGGTACACACAGCCCCGCCCGTCCCCTACCTGCGAAAGACTGCCACATGATTTCCACACGTTTCTGCATTCACGGGTTCCATCAGCTTGATAAATAAATCCACATGCATTGGGAGCATATCATCGACATTATTTACGACACAGGTAACAGAGAATTGCGCTTATCAACCACATGGGGGACCCATGAGCAAAATTCCTGAAGTGTTGCTTTAAAGCTATGACAGGTGTTGTAACCAAATTCCTTTTCACATTATTTTCAGTTTTGAGAGTTGGCGTCATTGTTTATCTTGGCCTCAAAGAGCGCTACGCTTTTGTGCACATCGTTTGCGTTTCTGTGTGAACAAGAGCAGATAAAGCACTTATTGCAATAAGCCGCTAATAACGTTTGTCAAACATCCCCACCTTCTAACAGTCTTTTTTTCAACAAGCCTGTGTTTTTCATGCTCAGGTACATCAACGCACTACAAAACGAGTCGTTTGCCAAAGCAGGTTGTGTAATATTTCGTAAGATCTGGCAACCCCGAAACGAGGCATCTGATGGACGCGAAGGAAACGTTATCCGGGCGTGGCGCGTCTCGCACGGTCCATCTCGCACGTTCAGGCGTATCTTTGTCATCTAGCGACTCGTCTCCACTGGGGACTGAGAAATTTGAGATGGCATGTGTGTACGTGTGGGAGACTGGCAGCCCCACTCAGCCATCTGCTGTAGTAATGTGTCACTGTAACTAGGGATGGATGACTTGTGTCACACGCGGCTGCTCCTTTACAGGCCGAGACTCCAGCTGCAGCCGAGGATCATCTGGCGCGCGCAGTGAAGGATCTAATTGCGCAACTTCCCCTCATGTTATGAGGGATTAAATTAATTATTGACCCGAATTACCACCGACACATGACAAAGGACTTTATGTAATGTGGATTTGAAACATTAACTACTTTTGTTTGGTGGAAAGCGGGAATAAATGCAGACTCGCGCCCGACATGACCCCGGGTTAATGTGAGCCGATGACGTAGCGTATAAAGAAGAGAGAATAGGTGTCAAATGCATCCATGTCAATCTCCACCACCTCAAACCCGCATTAGTTGTGTGCATTAGCACCATTGAGTTGAGTAGTGTAATCTCATATAGACATAAAGCACTTCACCCATCCCCCAAACACATCCCTCAAATAATATATTTACCAGAAACACAATTAACATCGTGGACTTTCGGATTCACGTGACTAGGGCCTTTCAGTGTTTGATACGCTATGGTTTGTATTTAACAGAGATCCTTATGATACATTTTACTGCTCATCTTTCATTTTATTTTATTCTTTTGTAGCCTTGCGGTGGGAAATTGTGGCAGCTAATTGAACACTTCATTATCAAAACAGCATTTCACTCATCCACACTTCCACAAAACTCACTTAAAGTGATACTTCATCCAAAAATGAAAATTCTGTCATCATTTACTCAGCTTCGAGTTATTCCAAATGTGCATTTATTTCTTTGTTCTGATGAACACAGTGAAAGATATTTTGAAGAATGCTAATAACCAAACAGATCTCAACACCCCTTGACTGCTATGGTAGGAAAAACAAAATAGTAGTCAAAAGTGACCCAGATCTGTTTGCTCTCCTACATTCTTCCAAATGTCTTCTTTTGTGTTCAACAGAACAACAAAAATGATAAAGTAATTTTTCCTACTATGGCAGTCAATGGGTGTTGAGATCTGTTTGCTTAAGCATTCTTCCAAATAACCTTCATTGTGTTCAGAACAAAGACATTTATACACATTTGGAACTCGATTGTGAGTAAATGATGACAGAATTTTCATTTTTGGGTGAAGTATCACTTTAAATCCATATTGGACTGGTAAAATATTGATTTGGTTGTGTGTGGTTTTGCTATAAAGAGATAGATATTTAGCCATAAGCAACTCGTGCTCTCAAGAGTTATTGATTTGACCTAAAGGTTGTTTATTGTTGATCTGTTGTCAAGTAAATAAACATTTAGCAAATGGCAGATATATCTCAAAAGTGTTCTTTGAAAAGATTTATGAAGCATACTGATCTCTTACATTTTAATGTAATAATTGAGAGGTTTCCTGGTTTGGTCTGGTTTGCATGTGTGATGCAGCCCTCTGGTGGACAAACGTTGCATTCGCAGCTTGGTTTCAGTAGATGGAAAGTGTTGAAAACCCGGTTTAAAAATACAACACTAAAATACACTTAAATATATTTAAAGAGCTCTACTTTCAAGCACTAATTTTGTCCTTTATATTAAAAAAATAATATAAATTTAGTTTGTTTGTCTTAAAACAAGTGCTAGTCTGAGACAATAGAAGTACTTGTATTGAGACTATATTTTTAATGTATTAAGTGTAAACTTGAGAAGAAAAGTTCACCCAAAAATAAAAAATTCTGTCATCATGTATACAATAGTAGTGAATGGGGGCCAGTGCTGTACTGTTACCTACTTACTTCAAAATATCTTCTTTTGTGTTTTGCAGAAGAAAGAAAGTCGTACAGGTTTGAAATGACAAGAGGGTGAATAAATGATGACTGAATTTTTATTTTTGGGGGAAGCATCACTTTTATGTGTGTAAATAAAGCACTTTTAAGTAAATTTATGAAAGTGTACTCAGTGTAAGTAAATATAGTGTATTTTAGTGCAACTTTTTCTGCGGTCTGTGATATTGTTTGGAGATAAAGAATAAGCACATTTTTTAGAGAGGTTGGCTGGAAACTTGGCTATTTATATTCTCTATGGTCTTATTATTGCTAGTATATAATTAAAAAGTCATACAAAAGTAGAAAATAATAGCATATTTTGAGTTTTACTTTGGTTGTTTACATTTGGGTCTACATTCTATAGGTTATTCGTTGCTTAATTAACATGGTGGATGCGGTCGAATTTAACTTCACCTTCACATAAAAGGCAGTTTAATATACAGGTTTGTGGCTCTTCATTTCTTTTTTTTAAATCACCATAGTAATCTGATGTTTACTGATCCTTTTAGAGAAATATCAAAAGGATTTGTATTAAATCTAAAATCATTGACTCGAATCGAGAATCGAATCGAGAGCTTGTGAATCGGAATCGAGTCATCAGAATCAATACCCAGCCCTAATGCAAACCTTTAAAAATATCAAATACCTATCAATTTTCGATATGTAAATTCCTAGAACTATGAAGATAAGGAAGCAGGTCCAGGTCAGTTATAGCCTAACAAAAATCTCACGGGAATTCAAAACTATTTTGCTATGTGCCTAATGAATTCGAACAATCCTATTCGTATATTTAATACGATTTGCTGTTGCATCGGTGATGTTAGGTCTGGGGTGTGGTTACATGAGGGGCTTTAATATAGATTTAGATTTTTTGGTCGATTCACTACAAATTTGCCACCTCGTAAAAAAGTAACGAAATCCCATGAGATCAGGTTGGTTATAATGTGTTTTTGTCTGCATTGGGTTTAGACAGGGCTAAGCAGAGCAGGTTTAGACACAGAGCAGCAGACAGCAGAGGAAATGAATAGATAGTTAGTTAAAAGCAGCACAGGTTAGAAGAAGAGGCAACGACACAACCAGACCTCCATTCCAATACTCCAACAAAACACACATTACCCATTTAGTCTTGTCGGGCAGAACCTGTGTTTGCGAGCATTGGACCTGAAAGGAGATCTGTTGGATTTAGGTCACATCTGGAAGGAAAGACATGAAGACGCAGAGGACAAAGCAAAGTACAGGTGTCATGACATTTATTCAAGGCATGCTACAATTAAAGTCGATTAGGAAAACGTCAGCAGAGACTCTGGGTGGGCATTAATAATAATTCTAATAATGATTATGCATAATAATAATAAGCCATTCATAAACAGAAGAAGAAATACTTTCTACTAAAAATACAAATCAAATCTCCACTCAACCATGCACGGCAGAAATTAGAAAATATGTTTCTTTAATAGTTTATCTTCTATTTGCATTTATTACATCAAACCCATAAACTGGATACACTCGTGTCTCACCCCAAGTCCTCGCACGTCACATGAACTGCTTTACAAATAAAAGCTGGTACTGGTATGATATCAAAATACAGAAGACAAATTGTGTTTTCCTGTCGATAAATATAAAAGCCAGCTCATATCGGTGTGTTGGTATCTTGTTCCCCGAAACCTTTTTTTTGGCCAGGTAACAAAAAGAAAAGGGAACACATATGTACAGCGTTTGTTTTATTTTGGTAGTGAAACATTCATTAAAAACTATAAATTAGCTAAGTCGTCGCGTGTCGGACGTCCTGAGGTGGACTCGGGCACTTTTGTACGCGCCGTGCGTTTGAACGACGCCTTAGTTAACTAATTTAATTGATCCCCTCCCGCTAATGCAAATTACACAGAACGATTGAGTACATGAGAAAATAGAAAGCGTCATGGCTGAAATTTGAAGTTTAGATTCTGAGGGTCGTAATACAGCGATGAAATGAATATTAAAATATTTCGCTCTCATCTAAATATTGCTGCATTGTCTCCAATTCAAGTCCTTTGGTTTTTCGAGAGGTTAATGGTCTTACACGTTTCCGAGTAAAGCTTTTTTAAGGTTTTTATGAAGAAGTATAACGAAACCGTGCCTTGTCATCCAAAGTTTCCGTCAAGATTGCGAACTATCCGAATCCGTTTATGAAATAGTGAAAGCGTGAGGCTGTTCAAATGAATCGATAAGGGCCGAGCAACACATTCAGTGTCGTGTATGAGCCTAGTTTGCGAGGGATATGGCTTGACCTTCTGAGTTTTGAGCTGGACCATAAACGTCCACTTAACGCGGGAAAAGCATTTCTCGTAACAATGACCGAAAGCTGAAACTACAAGTTTGACGTTTTCTGATATACAGCCAGGAAATAAGTTACAAACAAGCTAGATGAAAGGCACATAAACTTTGGTCCTGCATTATTTGTGACGTTTGTAGTAAAAAACCTGGAAAAACTACATGTAACTGTCTGAGTGACCGTGACAAAAAAAACGTGTCTTTGGACACGGCGGAACGTGGTTGCCTGAGTCAAGACATGGATCGAAAATGAACGTTATGAGGCGTCGTCTGCCTTTTGTGATGCGTTTATGGAGACTGGCTTTTCTCCTGTTCATAAATAAAAAAGCGTTGCAGCCGGATTCGCGGTCGTTCTGCTGCACGGCCGCGCGAATATTTCAACTTCGCGACGCGTTCGATGGACCTGACCTTTAGTGACGCTCCCCTGCGCATACATCAGTGGACACAGACTCAGAACTGCTGTTGTGAACAGGCAGAGTGACAGACAACAATCTTGAACCAGTTTCTTACACTCCAAATAAAGAAAAACAACAAACAAATGAAAGAAAGAAAGAATAATACAAATAAGTATCGCGACAGCAAGAATGAAACCCCTTAAAAATAATCAATTATAAGATACAGCAAATAAGCATAACAACTTCAAAACACACAACTGGAGATCTCAGGCATATCATTTGCGCTCAATAGCAAAAGGTCAGAGTGGATGCTGTGGGCTTCTCGGTCTCTCTTTAAGCACGTTTGATAGTTAGATAGTTTCACGAAAAACTGTTTACAAAGTCATCAGGTTTTCTCAGACTCATTAATTTTGTAAATTTTCTAGTCAACACATTTACGTCCTGTTCACATAACGAGAACGTTATATGTATGCTAAGCTCGCGCTAGCTTTTATTTTAAATGCGCGGGCCGTTGAAATTTAAATGGATTCTGACTGGATATGATATTATCGTCATCAGTTATAAAAACGTCTGAAAAAGATCTCAATGATATTGTTCCTCTTGTAAATAATAGTCTTGGTGTGATCCCTATACATGTATAGTTATTTTAAAATCTTTAAAGTTATATTTGTATTGTTCTTGGTGTGAAACTGCTTTTTCTCGCAATTTCACGAAAAGCAAGAAATGCGCAATTCATCTTGAAGGTGATTTTATATAAATACAAATAAATAACTACAGAATTTTGGAAACGCCATTCAAGTTGGTCTGTATCTTTGTTTACTAGATGTGCGATTCAAAGTGTGATGGATAAGTAAATTGAAGATGCTTTTAAAAGTGTTAAAAAGGTCGTTGAATTTTCCGACTCAAACGTCACAGATATGCTCATCACAGCATCACACAAATATGAAAGTCTACAGCAATCTCCATAAACTCTGATGGAGGACTTTTTCATCCCACGAAGTCCGCGTGTAATAACGGTAAGCAACAAAGCAAACACCTGCACACACACACGCATGCTTACAGCAGTGAGGAGAATAGAGGCCCACAGCATAAACTCTGAACATTTGAGTTCATCCTTCATTTTTCTAACCGAGAAAAATGAAAAGAGCATTCACAGCACCATACATCATAACTTACGTCGCTCATCATATTAAGACCACATGGTACTGAATCCCCACAAAATACACATCTATGAGAGCTACACGACAAAACGAATCAAAATAAAGATAAGATAAAATCAACCCTCTCACCAATCCCACAAAATAGTACATAAGATATTCAGGTCAAATCTCTAAAACCTATTGGATTATGAAACACATAATAAGGCACGGAATAAGAAATTAGGTAAATACACTGTAAATATGATTTTTTTTCACCATGATTTCTTGAATGATTATAGTGGTACAAAAACCCGACGAGGTTTCAAATTTAATTTTTTTCCTCTTCCATAAAAAAGAACAAATTACCAAAAATAAGTAACTTTTTTTTCTTGAAAAAATCTTGACAATCTTTAAGATATACAGACCTGAATAGTTGCTTTAAGACTGTAAACTTCAACAAAATTAGATTTCTTTTGAGAAGTGAAAGCGAAGTTTCAAAACGCTTCGGGTGAAATCCGTCCAATAGAAAAGGACGCTGTCGATTGCCTTGCATTCACGTCAACATTATGCGTTTTTTTTAATGGACTGCTGTTTTAATGATGGACAGAGGCACAAAAGCTGCTCTCTGTGGATGCTACTCAACGGGTCAACAGTGACCCTCATTGGAATGTTAAGGCCAGATCTTTGTGAAATGAGTTAACAACTCGCTTGTATCTCAGGCAGTCGTGATGCAGCCGCTGACACAGCTGCGCAGACACGCTCGCGCGCACGCAAAATTGCAAAGTTTCTGTATGTGCACACTTGTTCCAAAACCTAGTGCAGCTGCCGACCTACATACCACGTTAAGGCATCATAAGTGCATTTAAACGGTAGGCGACCTCACACTGCCTGCTATGTAACAGCGCCCATGCCGGAATCTAGAAACGGAGCATGCTTCATTTTTGGTGGAAGGTAATCCCAGAATGCATTGCGATCCAACTCATCCAAGAGTTGAGATAAATGTTGGTAACATAAATGCAAGAAATGTTTAAATTGTGCCAAATAAAAAAGTCTCTGTGACACTTTTTTGAAACATTAAAAACAAAAAAAGTATAAAAATGGTAAAACTTTAGGATGAGCTATTGAATTGTACATCATTTTGATTGATAACTTTGAAGTGTTATTTTTTTGTCTAGTTTCATTGTCATTCAAGGTTTGTTGTAGTTAAATGTTCAAAAAAATCAGATCTAATAAAAATAAATGTTGCTTTTTATATATTTTGTGCCATTCATTTCAGTAATTGGTGTACAAGGGGCACAATATCCAAGTGACTGTTATTGTTTTGCCAGTTAGACGGACAAAAATAACTACAAATATAAAATAAATAAAAATGAAAAGACCTCTTTTTCTTAAAATGAATGCAAAAAATATATTATTTTTCCAGGTAATAAAAATGTTAATAAGATATAAATATTCATAATAAATAGTAAATTAAGAAAGAAAAGAAGTCACTTTGTAAAAAAAATTGGGGTGAAAATATCTGGTCAAATTCTACTAGAAATAACTAACCGTTTGCTAAGCCCCGCCCTTAATAGTAGTACTGACCAATCCTGCGCCCTTTAGTTCTTTTCCAATTTAAGACTATAAAAATCCTGTGTGATTTTTTAGAAATCATATTTATATCGAAAAACAGTCGTATATATATATTTACTTACAAGTAAATGAATGTTTATAACTTAACATTAATTTATTTACACATGAATTCAGCTCATAGTAGATGCAAAAGTAACCTAAGAATTCACAGTACCATGCTAAATATATGTTGTAGAAACTTCAACTAAAGAAATGACTATCAAATGAGGCTGTTCTTTTTTGTCGGTTAATTGTTTCAGAGATAAAATGTAAAAAAAATATTTTTATCCTGCATCCAGAAGGTGCATTATTTGTTTAAATGATACAAACTTAGTTTACTTTAGAGGTTTAGTGTTGGTTAGGACGCGGTCTTAGAAGGCAGCTGCCTACATAGGCGGCAGGCAGACAGTGAGTCAGCCCACTAGATTTTGGAAGAGAGCGAATGACTTACACTTTCGTTATATTGGTTAGCTCATATGCAGAGGCATTGAGTCTGGGACTGCAAGGCAAAAGAGAGCGTCTGCGACGGTTGTTGCTGCAAAGCCCGTACGGCTGCTAACAGAGCCAATGAGTGAAGAACAGAAGAAGAAGCGCAGAACCATCTTCTGCCCCCGTGTGGAAAGAAGAAAAACAGAACGAATGGAAAGAGAAAGACTGATCTAATGGAGAAAAGGGGGAACAGTATGGAGGAAATCATTAACCCAACTAGATCACGGGCTACACCATTCACATTCAGAATTTCACTTGGGAGGAGGCGGGGCCTCCCGTCAGGCTGGGCGTTGCTGATTGGAGTGTTCCAGTAGGATTGACAGCTGGCCGTAAATTTTCCGGAATGATCCTGCGTGTTTCACAAAAGGTCTCTCCGGTTCAGATGAACCCGATTGATGGGACTCGCGGTCGAGACGTGCTCTGACAGCGTCGCAGGTGCAGAGAGCCCATGAAAGGCTAGTCTGTCCAATATAAAATTTCCATTATAGGAGGAAAAAATAACAAATCACGCCATTCACTATCTATTCACAGATGCTTACTGTCTGGCTATTCGTCTTTGCACAGTTAACAAATATGCTTACAACATTCCCCGTGGTGCCTGTTTACAATTCAAATCGACCGAGAAACAACAATAGGCTTTGTTGTGTTCGAATTTTAACTCAACTCGTTCTCCCTAGCACTCGTGTGTTTTAATGCTACTCAGAGGAAAAGGACGAGCTCGTCGCTACAGATTTCGTTTTCCAGCAGCACCTTGTAAAGACGTCATCGACATTCACACGGTGACCTTTTTGCATCCAACATGTTCTACAGGAAATGCAGAGTGGATCGCTCCGTGGAGACAGCCAATGAGAGCGAGGGTGTCAGGGGAGGCACAGAGGAAGAGGCTCCGCCCTCACTCGGGTCAGGGGGTCACAAGGCCATTGGGCTACAGGAGCTGTCAGTCTCCAATGCTTTTGATGAGATACGAAGAGCTTCGTGGGCGTATGTCGAAACAGGCGGGTTTACTTCCTTGGAGCTCCCGGGAACATAACGCTTGGTCACGGACATCCCGTGTGTCTCTAGCCCTGGTTGCATGAGAGTCAAACACTCTCAGCCGCAAAATTCTGTAGTAGTCTGTCATTTTATTTTTTTGTTTTTTTTACTTTTTTGGGGAAAATATCTAAAACTACCCCATTAATGTCTGTAATGTTGTCGAGTTCCGGTACTAGTTTCGCTCGGGGAAACGGTCCGACCGGTGAAGTCAATGGGCTGGAATGGGGAGATACGGGGAGAGGGTGATTTTGTAGTGAAGGGGGCGTTAGATGGTGGATTTGGAGAAGGACACTCGCAGGTGGTGGTTTTCTCCCAGGTCGTGGTTGTGGAGGTCGATGAGAGCCTGGATGGCTTCTTCCACCGATCCCAGCTGAATCAGTGCCATCTTGCGGTCCTTCCTGTCAATCAAATAGGAAAACGTTAAAGTCAGGCTCCTGCCATAAGGAACTTTACTCTAGATTGGATAAAAGCATAACATACATTCAAGAGTAGGAAATACAACTACAATACACTGCTACCTCCATCTAGTGGCAAAGTTATGCCACTACTACTTAAATGGACATGTCACACCAAAATAATAAACAAAATATATATCATATAAATTATTAAGATTGATCTCATGTCATTCCTATATGCCTTTTTTCCAGAAAGCAACATAAAAGGAGCTTTATGATTTTGCATGCAATGAAAGTGGATGGGGACTGGAGACATTTTGCAACATAATTTTTGTCGTGTTATGTCAAAAAATGTCAAGGATTTAAACGGATATGTTTTATATTCTGGTAAACTTTTCCCTTAAGTTTTATTACATTTCCTTTTCTTGTCTCTACAGACATTGTTTATAACATTCCCTTCAGAAGCTTTTCAAAACAGCTCCTCCTTATCTTTCTGTCTTGGATTAAAGGGAACAAGATGACCCTTCACATGCACTGCGAACAAAACATATCTTTTCATTAACCTTGACCGGATAAATAAAAGTCGAGAAAAAAAACATATGATCTTACTGGAAAAACTTGAAGGCCTTGACAGTGTACCCAGAACCGGTAAACAGGTCTTTCAGAAAATCATCTGTGGTGGAGGGTCTGGAGGGTATAAGAAGGACAAAAAAATAAATCAATGCAATCTTGACATAGCAAGCAAACATCAGTGCACATGCTTGATTATAAAGTGCCCCTATTTAATGTGAATAATGCGTAAAATTTAGATTTAATAGTAATATAAAAATATTATTTTTGAAAATATATATGAAAGGTAAAAATTATCTGAAATAAATAACTACTGGAAGTGTGTTTTTGAGGGTTATAATTATTAAAGAAATATATATAATCTGTAAATAAAATATATAAACAAAATAATAATTTTAAAGAAATTTTTAACGTACCAAAAGTTTTTGAGATAAATCTAGCAAAAATCAGATTTTGGTCAAATCTTGTTAAATCTGTTATTATGTCACAAATTGGGACATAATCCTGTATATGTGTTCTTGTATATTTTGTAACGATAATGACACAGATATAAAAACACAGTTAATGAGGACCCTCCTGTGTCCTAAAAACATTTTTTTTTTTTAATAAATAAAAATGTCAAAGGTTTTCTGTGTTGAATAGGTTTAGAGGTAAGGAATAGAATAAACAGTTTTTACAGTAAAGACATAACGTCTATGGAGAGACACATGCAGGTATGCGTGCGTGTGCATGTTTCGGTGACATCACTCACGGGATGTTCGAGAGATGCAGAGTGGCGGAGGGGGGAAAGATGTTCTGGAAATTTTTGGAGCCGGGTTTTTTGAAGCGATGGAGTGGACTCCCACTGAAGTCTTTCGTCAGACCCTGATCCTCCTGACCCTCCCTGGGGAGCTGAACCGTCTGGTGCTTTGAGACGGTCACACGGATCACCTTACTGTACAGACGCTGACCGTTCAGATGACTCATGGCTTTAAAACCAAACAATCAGAAAATATGTTCAAGTATATGTCAACTAAACACATGACGTTTAACTGCTACATAATAGAAGCCCTTACAGAAACAAGATTTTAACATTATGGCACTAGGAAAAATGCAAAACTAAAATGTAGCATTTCTTTTAATTTGCACCTTTGTTTCATACAACTCTATATTGTCAAACGATGCAAGAAACAATTCAATTGAAAGATATAAGTTTATACGCACCAGCTACATATACCCGTTACAAGCGCACTGCTTTGTAGCACTATACAACCAAAGCTTCCATCGATAAAAACGACAGATAAAAGGATGAGTAAAACTATCAAGAGGAAGAGATTTGACGCACCCAACTGAGCTTGTGTAGCGTCGGCCATCTGTATTAAAGCATTCTCTTTCTTGTTAAACAGAATCTTCACCCTGTGAACATCTCCGTAGACTCCTACAGGGATGAGAAAGAAACCTTATTTTGTGCTCGTGGACACCATTTACAGTAAATAACACTTTATCTGCTAATCTCAATATTTTATTATTAAAGGCAGGGGGCGAGAGGAGGGAGGTTTTGAGGGATATCTGCCCCGCTAAGATCCGTCTCTGTTGTTGACAGTTATTAAATTGCATGGGTAATAATACCGAGCGTGCATGTGCGCTATATTCAGCATTTCTAACATTCATATGACGAGAGACACAACATGCTATCTGTGAATCATCTCCCAGCTGTGTGTTTGTAAGGAAATAGTGTCATCGCTCGCTGGCTGCCCTCTCCTGCTTTCTAATCTAGAAGAGTAATGCATTTCTTACCGAATAAAATGAAGAGTCCATGTGGGGATATATTCTGCAAGAGATGAAGCATTGTAAATGACTCAATGTTGAAATTCAAGCATTAAAGAAATGGAAAGAAATTAGCATACAAATGTATGAACATTAACGCAAACATGACAAATGGTGTCATTATTTTCACGCCCCCATGTTATTCTAAACCACTGTGATTGTATTTCTTCTGTACAACACAAAAGGAGACATCTGAAAAACTGTTATACAGGTTTATGACGTGTGAACTATAGGTTTCCCTGGTTTTGCCAAGTGTAAGATGGTATGATTGGTCATTTATGTCAATCAGAATTATGGGATATAATAGATCATCTCTCACTTTTGAAAATCAGCTTGAGCCTTCACCATTATCTACACTGTAAAAAAATGTTCATTTAAATGTTTCACAGATTTTTTATGTCAAAAAACGCATTTTACTTTTTTTTACAGATTACAAATATCTTTTTTTAAAATAAAGCCAGAAAATTTCTGGTTTTTAAAGGTTAATTTTTTATAGTTTTTTTTTTAAATACGGTCAAAAACTTTTAAATTACTGAACGAGACAACAAATTTACGGGGAAATCAATTTAATATTTATCCTTATATCCTATAATTTTACAAGAAATAAATATTTGACAGTGTATTTCTGTATTTCCAGTATTTTTTATAGAAAATGTCAGTTTTTTACGGATTTTTTTACAGTGTAGGTTGTCTGAAGGAACACAAAATGTTTGTGACAGCCTTTTTCCCAAGGAAGAAGTAAAGTCATTCAGGTCTGGAATGCCCTGAGAGTAAGTGATCCAGTCCTAAATACATAAATCATCAAAACTATAAACGGCTTCAAAGCAAAAATATAAACAAATGTAACTGCGCACGGGTTCGTTGGTGGGCTGCACTTAAATTCTCGTACACTTTCACAAACAATAGAGTACCTGTATATTATTTCTGAAAACAAGCAAAAGAAACCAAGAGGAACCATTACTTGGCTAAACTCGTCTCTGCAATATTTTGCATTTAGACTGCGATACCAAGCTTAACCGCTAGATGTCAATGTACCATAGATTTTCTTTAAACGCGACAAAACTACAGGAACCATTCAACAAATTGTGTTTTTAATTACATACAACAAAATTCAATAAATAGTTTATCTAATACAATGATCATACAATAAAATAAATAAATATATTGAATCGTACGTAAATTTAATTAAATATAAGTAGTTATATTATTAGAAACTATCCAGACTAATAAACAAACACAGACCGGATGTTAACTGCGGTCCAGGTGCGCGCGTCCGAAAAAAACGGTCTATAAAGTAACACAACTGTAACTATAAGAATTATGCTGTGACTAAAAGCATCCAAAGAAATCAAAACTATGTGATATTGTAGCTAGTTGCGTCAAATCGTTGAGTCACGATTAATCGATTCCAAAATAAATATTTGTGTTTGTATAATGTGTGCATGGCATATATTCTTATATGTGTATAGATACACAAACATACATGTATATGATTGAGTAATATATATTTATAATTTTCATCATGTATAAATATATTTAAATATAAATGTATATACATTTCTGTTGATATTTGTTATGTATAAACATATTTACATATGAATATACAAGCCACATACACGTATATATTCTAGAAACACAAACATTATTTTAGGATGGATTAATCGCGATTACACTTTATATTAGGCTGTAGGCCAATGACACTTTTATGTCAAATACGCAAATAAAACAAGCAATATAGTGACTTTAAAAGCCACAATGTCTATTATATAACGTCATATACATTTAACTTGATTTAAAGCATTTGTTTACAGGCCCTAATAATAAAACTCACAAAAATAAGGAAGGACATTCTCAGAGAATGCACAAAACCAACAAAAATGTAGGCTATACCTTGAACGATTGTAGGCCGTTTTTTAAAGGTGTCCACCAAATGCTGCAAAATAATTGTTTTGAAAAATATTCCCTAAAGATCATCAAATGTCAGCCTTTCAAATCCTTACAATCAATTTCATGCCTTGGTAATCCAATTTGTCCACACAAAGGGCTCACATAGAAGGGTTGGTTTGATATATGTTGACATCAGTGTGTCAATTACAGGCAACCTGGCCTTTACAGGAAGGCGGTGTTTGGGGTGGGGACAGAAACTCACATCAGGGTTGAGGTTGGAGACGAGGAGAACAGAGTGGATGGCGTTGGGTGCCATGCCGTGGATGGCCATCCTTCCTGCCATTGCGGATGAAGGGATGGTCAGATGTCCCAGAGCACCAGGCATCGTCTGCATGGACAGACCTTACGGGCCAGAGCCCAAGGAGGGGAGGGGGGAATGGGAGAAGGAGAGAGGAGGGGTGATTTAAGAGAGAGGAGAGGACACTCTAGAACAAATCGTCCATTTTCACCACCTGTTGCTGCTTTTGTTAGAAGATAAACAACACAAGGTTGAGTAATGTTGTGATACTGTTTTAAATCAACATGCTGAGTGCATGCTGCGATATTCGAGTTAAATTGGATGCTACGGTTGAAATGAAGTCAGCACAGGTTAAGTTCAGGAGGGTGAAAATGAAGGCCGTTACATTGGAAATTAAAGACAACATGAAATGCCGTTCCCAAAGTATTATTTCTATTTGATGTGATAAATAATGCGGCAGACCAATACAAATACTCTATAGGAAATAATGGAGGGCGTGACTTTGTTTTAGTTATACTGATTTAATTGGGTTGTAAAAAAGTCGATAATTAAATTCTGCCGTGGTCACATTTGCGCTTACAATGCGAATATGGTGACTATGAAAACTATTAATTAAAACAGATTTTTTAATTTACACATCATGGACTCTGACGAATTTGCACTTTTATTGCTTTGTTATGTTAAAGCTTTTTGGTTTGTGCGATATTATTATCAGGATTTCCCAACACTCTTAAATGTCACGTTGGTGTATCAATCTTTTAATGGTCACACACATAGACCCTATAAAAGAGGAACAACACCTCCGCATTGACTTCTATTTTGGAAAATGAAGCCAAAATGTGTGAGATATGGCCGCTGACTTATTGTGCCAATCACATCATTTAAAAGTCTGCTCAGTGGTGAGCGCAATTTGGTATCAAGGTCCCGTCCATATTCCCTGATGACTTAATCGTAAACAAAGAAATCACGTAACCACGCCCCTTTATATAACATTTCATAATTACCGTAAACCAAACTTATTCGAAAAAATTAACACTTGAAGATACGTCAGCGTGATAAAATTCAACTTAAATGACATAAAACCATCTTTGGCAAAAATATATCTGTTGTATAATTGAGTGATTTCCATTCGTGTACATGAAGGGGGCGGGGTTTATGACCTATAATGAAGCCAGCCATCAGGGATTGATCGAATTGCTATGGCTACAGTTTAAGGAAGTCTGCGGTATTTCTGGTCACACATCGTCACGTGATACAAATTCATAGGTGAGAGACCACCAAACTAAACAACCAGACATTTGCCACATAGCAAAATGCTATTTTTGTACCAGCTTGGATTTTCGGTCAAACACATGTGAATAAATGAAATTCTAAAGAACGGAAAGACTAGTGCGACCACGGCGTTCCTGGTTAATATTATTTTTACTTTTTAAAAATGTTAAACAGCATTTACAATAAAACCAGAGCCATAGTTTAACTAGCAGTTTTTTTTGAGCCGCTAACATCCCAAAACAGAAATACAAAAATAACTGAATTGAATTTTTTTTTTCTTTTCTCTATTTATTGAAGCTCATTCTCTGTTTTTATTGGCCCAGCTAACCTAATGGTCCCACCCCTAAATCACTCCACTCGTTGAGCCAACGTTGCCATGTCAGCTAGGCAGGATGCTAAATAACGTGTAATGTGTAATAATAATGTGTAAATGGGAAAAAAAATATTTCATGTTGTCTTAAGGGCTTGAATTAAAACCTGCACAATATTCCTCCAAAGTGCATTAACATTTATTTGTATCAGTGATGATTCCACAATGACAAAACAGGTCAACGAAAACCAATGCAGGATACCGTCAATTGAAATGATTGATCACATCAATGAAAACAAGGCGTGCAAACTAAGCCAAAACAAACTGCAAAGCGTATTGTTGATTCCGTTTAAAAACGTCAATATTACCGGGTGTGTAATGTTCAAAGCGTATCCCTCATTATGCTTTCAAATGTGTTGTCAATATAGCCGTGTGTGTTTGTTCACTTTGCCGGTGTCAATCTGAAGCTGTGACGGGCACATGTGAGTGCGATGTGGCTCATGTGATTAAACTGTAATTCTTCCAATTATTGAGTCTGAACGCTGCCATGAGCCACAGAGCATTGACTCCATTACCGACTGTGTGACGCTGTGAAATCTTACCTGCCTGAGGAAAACCAATAGCGGGTGCGAATCCAGCCCCGGGGTACGGAGAGGAGATTATCCCAGGAGCCCCTGTGTACATACATACGCACATAAACACACACACACACAGGGTCACTACAACAAGTATTGTAAAACTGACCACAACCACAAACCGGACAACGATGATATTATTTAGTCGAGCAATGTGTTATCAAAAATGATCATTTTTTCAGATTTTTTGTACCTTGCTGCGACGCTGTCATATTGACAATACTCCAACATGAGGGTGTTTGCGGTAGAAAAAAATCTCAGGGGTCTAATAAAAGCTGCTGTTTAACACCTTTTATTGCTTTAGCGGGTGTCTGGTGACGTCAGTGTGCGCCCCTGAGACTACTGCCTGCACCCCGGACCAATTCATCAGCTCTGATTTACACACACACACACAAGAATACACATTCGGCTTATCGGCATCCACACCGCCTCTCGCTTCAGACAAAGCGAGTGATTTACAGAATGGGAGACAGCTAGAGATGTGTGGATGGACGGTCACAGTTATCTTCCACCCACCTAACAATCACCTCCACCGCGCACACACGCTTACAAGGCAAGATGGATAATAAATCTACTCGTCGCCAAATGCTGTCCAGCCCACGTAACTTTGTGTGCATGTGCGATAAGGTGTGCCCTTTCATAGCGTGTTTGCAGATAGCGATGTAATAAAAACACACAAACGAAACGATCCGTGTGGGAAAGAGCAAGCGCGTTTCTTTATAGTGTGTGTGTTGTCACTGGTATTTCTAATTGTAGGAAGTTTTTACTTTATTTTTAAGGACTTCAGAACGTGCATTCAAACAGACAATGTGTATTAACAAATTCGTCAGACATGGGAATCGACGCGAAAATTTCGCCAACTTATTGATGCCAAACAACAAAATGTATATTTAATAAGCTTTCCAAGTCATTTATTATGCATCCTTATCTATTAAAAATAAATCTGACATCCTTTATCTTGGGACAAGGACTTTCTCAGAGCTTAAACAGATGGTGTGTGTTCATCAATGCCAATTTCCATTTCTGTTACCACATTCTACAGCCACCAAGCCACGTACACATCAGCGTGTGTGTGCCTTTGACTGAGCTAGCCCCGATGCATTGAGGTATCGCCTTTAGGTAAATACTTACCGAAAGCGGTCTGCATGGTGGGGTCTAGCGTAGGTTGTCCGTCCCCTGAGGGAAGGTCCAGACGTGTGAAGTCCCTGCTCTTGTCGTTGTTATATTTCACATTCAGACTGGTCAGCTTGGAGAATTCCACACGCAATGTGCAGCAGCCGTTGTAGATGTTCTGCCCGTCCAAAGCCTGACAAACAACATATCAACAGATGACGATAAATAGGAAGAAATAGGAAATAGTCGTTTATGAAAAGAAGACGCCGTAAAACTGTTTATATCATTTGGGACATTTGGGACCCTGGACAACAAAACCAGTCTTATGGGTCAATTTTTCGAAATTTAGATTTTTACATAATCTGAAAGATGAATAAATAAGATTTATATTTATGTATTAGTTGTTAGAATAGGACGATATCTATCCAAGATACAACAATTTAAAGCCCGTGGAGTTGGAGAGTGCAAAAAATCTAATTATTGATAAAATTGCCTTTGAAGTTGTTAAACAGAGGTACTGTGGCACTGCGGCAGGACATCCACTCTCAAAAATAAAGCTTTTATATATTTAAGGTAGGACATTTGTAAAATATCTTCATGGAACTTGAACATTCCTTCATTTACTAGTGATTTTTGGCATGAAAGAAAAATCAATAATTTTGACCCATACAATGTTTTTTTGCGTTTAACTAAAAATGCTCCGGTGCTACTCAAAACCAGTTTTGTGATCCAGGGTTGCAATTTAGACGATAAACACGATAGAATTTTTACTCAAACTATTGGTTATTTCATGTTTCGGTTTCCTTTTATGTGCCAATGAATCACTCTCAGAATGTAAGAGAGAGTCAATATAAGCACCGTGGCTATTAAGGCCAACACCCGGCGCTCTTCAGAAAGCGCCGGCTGTCGGCCCTCAACAGATGCTTTGGTTGCTAAGATGCAGAATATCTGCTGTAAGTAATGTTGTCTGATTTCACAGATAGTTTGTTTAATCAATAAATATTAACATTGGGGCGGTGGAATAAAAATGAAGCGCTTCAACAGCTGCTGGCGCTTTTAAGAGCGTGGCACTTCCATTGAAAACAATTGAAAAAAATACGCTGGCCTAAAAAGGCTTTGGTAGACACCCCCTAAACGCAGTACTGAAAATAAAAACAATTACAGTAATGACAATGTAATGAAACTCACTATTCTTAATTGGAAATGAAAAAAACAAACAAGAGGAGAGGAATGAAAGTTTTTGAGTAAAAGAGTAAGAGACAGATATACTAAACAGGGCAAAAAAGTGCCGACGGGAGTGAAACCGGGGGTATTTACTAACAAGGCGCATATTAAAAACACAGGCTGTCATGCTATTATATCATAATGCATAAAAATAGGATTAATTTTCTCAAACCAAAATATACACGTTTTTCCATTTGATGTAGGCGTGCAGTATGACACTGTAACCAATGCTCATGTTCTTGTAACATTCTGTGATATTAAAACAATAACAAGCCAATAATTGATGTATTTACGCACTTTAAACAGTGAATTATTCCAGCACATGTTCATTGATCACATCTGCTGTGATTCATTTCGTTTGGGTTTATTGACACCAGAGCATCACGTCATAGTTGTTCTGTCTGTTAATCAATATCTCAAACGAATGAAAGCCAAACTCCACCAGCAAATGCAAACAGAGTTCCATGAGATTGGGATCGCCACTAAGAGGTCAAATACCAAAAATAAAGTTGAATCAAAGCAAAACCGATCGACAGACAAACCACAAAACCTCAAAATACATGATTTGATCTGAAAAGGATCATTTAAGTTTTTCACTATAGCAGCCATTATGGTGACTCTAATGGCTTTTTCAGGTCAGACTTCCCATAATTCCCATCTAACAGGAACCTGTTCTCAGGAATGACTATATGAACGTTAAATTACTGCATGTAGTAAAATGGTCAGTAAACGTAAACAAGAGCTTCATCGAACATGATCTAGTCGTAATCCAGCATGAACATTTTCTCTATTGAAAGTCTATTGTGTGTCGCTTCTGGGGCAGGTTTGGTGAGATGAAGCCGATGTGAACAAAACTTCTCCCATGGGGCCAAATAATTGAACTAAAGCCAGATGACAAATGTGCATCAATGCTTTACTCTTATCCTAACAGCAGCCTGATCCATGACTCAGTTTACTGAAGTTTGGGTTATATGAGACGACTGCTAAACCAAACAACAATCTTACTTTACTCTACTTAGTCTTGGGCATTTAAACGAACACCAAACCATTTAACACATAATTCCTCTCACGACCTTTGTGATACCAATGCAAAGGATACCTTCTGGCATACTATTACTTGGGCAAAGTGACTTTTTTACTTTCCGGACAATAAAACATGAAAAATTCCCTATGGTTACATAAACTTATTAATTTTCATTAATGTATGCATTAATTTAGGAAGCAGAATGTTATTAAAATTTTAAGTTCATAAAAAGGGACCCTCATGTATAGTATAGGGGAGTGTGCAATATGGCTATTATCAGTGTTTCCTCCATCTTAGATTTTATGAACATGTCACGCTGTGACGGTCTTACATCTGCACATGATATGAATTCTTTGCAAGTTGAATGTGACCTTTGGAACAGGCAGAAATTTGAAGCGTCTTTGCATAAACTTTCTATTCTGGTGTTTCTACATCATTCGCATGCGTATGAATGAAAGTCAATAAATGAAAATTCTATATAGATTGTGGCGTTATCAACGACATAACCAACCAAAACACAGCTGGCAAACACCACAAGAAAAAAATCTAGTTCATAAATATCTGCATCCTGTATGCATGTCTTGAATTACAAGGGATAACCTTTTGCCTGCCAAAATACGGAAGATATAATGTGCATCTGCATTCTGGCAACTTAAAAAATTTGGGGGGGAGTTTATCCCTCCTTTCCAAAAAGACCCTTGTCTTCACCACCCCCCGCTAACTAACAAATACTCTCTTTGTGTAAAGAGGCAATGTAACATGGCAGGCGCACAATAGATAACACCCTCCGACCAGAGGAGTAATTACTTGCTAGCTCTTTTTTTCAGGTTGAGCTGCATTGGCATTCATTAGATAACCTCAATGGTGACATATTAATTACAGGGGGCGTTTGATTTGTGCGGTCTACTGAGAACTGGTTTTTCCTGTCGTAGACATCGCTTTATCTCATTTTTGGCCCTGCACTGAAAACTACAGAACGGGGATGTAAGGCAAGGTCTCAACTGGTACCCATGCCAAATACAGAGGATTTATGATTTGTAAAGAAGCTCTGAATATAAGGGACGGATGAGTGATGACGAGGAAATGTTGTTGAGGAATGACCATAACTGAACCGTTTGTCTCTATAAAAGAACCAGCGGGACCACAACGATTCCTAGCTTACCAACTGGTTGCCGTATTTTGGCCTTCGCACAGTAAAAGCCAAAGAAGAAGATAATAAGAGAAGCTTTTCGTGGCTGTTTTGGAACTGACCAGTTTGGCGTGATGTGCGTTCATTGCATCTGAGTATTGCAGCAAGGCTTGAAACTGGTTGTTCTTGGTGAAAGTAATAATCTTCAGGACCGTCCCAAATTTTGAGAAGATCTATGGGAGGGAGAGGAGAAAAAAACATGAAATTAGTGCCAGTAGTTTTGTAGGGGAACGATGAAACGTGAATCGCATGAAAGATGCTGTGGTTTTTAAAACTATGCATATATCATGTGTGTTGAAGTCTTACCTGGTGCAGCACTTCTAGAGATACAGGATAGTAGAGATTCTCCACTATGATGCGAAGCACAGGACTTTGTCCAGGCATCAAGCCACCGTCACTGGCCGTCGCAGACCCAGACAAAGTCATGTTTCCAGAATGCACTGCGTTGACAGCATGGAGAGCAGCCTGAGCCCTCTACAAGAATGATGCATATCAATTCAGGTTCCCAGTTTTATGCATATAATCCAAATTCTGTATTTTTGTTAATATACTGAAATGTAATATTGTTCCGAATTATTTATGTGTAGTTTACAGTAGTTGCCAAAAGTGTTGTCTGAGGGGGAATATTTGTAGAGTTAAATTACGAGGTGCTTAGAAGAAAATGGACAAAATACTAAAGTTTAAATGTATTCATTGGACAAAATATTTGGCAAAACGTAAAGTTGTATAAAATAACGCAAAGTAATGCATTATTACAATAACGAACCATTTTGTTTATTAAAACCGATTGTAAAATAATTTCTTATTAATGTCAATAGCCAGGTTTCCATCAATGGAAATGCCAAATTTCAAAATAAAATCCCTTAGGCTATGTTCACATTTGACTTCTTTTTTGACATGAAAAAGTTTCAAATTTAACTTTAATATACAAAACTATACTCCAACCGCCATCTTTTTTCTTTCAAGCTTAATCCTGCTCGACCAATTACATTCCTCGCATGTTGTTTTGGAATGGACACGTTTCGCTACTTGCTTTGTCATTTGTTCAGTGAAAAAGTTTTTTTTTCAACAAAAGATGCTCTGAGCTGCAGAGAAAGACAACGTCGATGGCGTCTAAAAAAGCGCTTGGTTCTTTTTTGAAAACACGTTTATTCCATCGGATTATAATATAATATAGATGCTAGCAGCTTCAAAATAGTTAAATGTGAACAAAGCCTTAATTCGCAAAAAGTTTTACGCTCGCTTGAGGTGGTTTTTCTTTTGTGCAAAAAAAGTTAATTTGAATAATGGGAGATGGAAACGCATTTGCGGAATAAATTCTGACGTAGCGAACATTAAACCCACGAGACTAAGTGGCTGTTACCGCTGATGGTGTCTTTCTGGTTTCCGGATCCTTTTTATTTACTGTTGATAACTAGGTGACCAATACCACCATGATTCGCTCGAGAAACTTGATGGGAACGCACCAATTTCGCAATAGATTTTCCTTCTGTTATTGCGAACTTGGATGGATACCTGGCTAATGACTCTTGTTATTATAGATTAGGAGTGGCACAGTATGTGCAGATTAGACGATATTACAGTAATGGATTCTTACCCCCTGGTTGGGCAGGTTGTCGGTCTTTAGCTCACGGTGGTTAGAATACTGGATGTAGACAGGCTGGTTGCGGACGTGGGGCGTGGCTGCGGTGTAGTAGTTGACCATGGTGATGGCTGCTTCTTCAGAAGCCATTTCTATAAAAGCCTAGAGCGCAAAGAGGGACAAACAATAAGTGATAAGATCTGATAACAACATCATTACACTAATAGCACCAATGTGCCGCTTAATCCGACTTGATGTCTGACTCTCTACAATGGAAGGCTCAAAAGAAGCAAATAATAAAAACCTAAATCTCTTCACATTTGAAAATGTACAAACAAGTGTTTTGTACAAACAAAAACACAGTTGTTAATTTTATTAATCATCACTTTTGATGTCCAAGTCTCGAACACCAAGAAGATATTTACTTTGTTTTAAGTGTTATACTTTGAATTCCTAAAATAGTGATGTTTGTCCTAACAGGCACCACTAATAAAAGCGAGATTTACAGACTCCGAGGGAGATAATGAAGCAAATCTTTTGATGCGCCAATCATACCATACAGGACACAAGAAATTATGCAACAGGCCCATTAGAAATGTGCTTGTCTTTTCTTGTCTAAATATGCAAGTTTCTATTTGAATATGAAAGTCGCTTGAGAGGAAGCGAGCGACTGCTGTTTTTTCTCTTTTTATCAATCTCTGTTATTAGCTGGACCTTGATGTGTTTGAAAGGACACACTCCAGTTTCTATTACCGGCCAAATGAAGAAAAATCTGATTTGGACCCTGCTTCACCACCCCTAGACATAACAAAAAAGAAAACATTGTTTTTGATAGCAGTCTTTCCTTACTACCTTTACATGGCTTTGCTTATTTTTTAAGGAGATTAAGATTTTTTATTTATTTCATTGTTTAACGTTATATAAATAGCGTTTATATATTTTTTTTTTGGTGTGTTGAAGACATTATTTTAATGCAATTTCTACATTATGTTCCTCTATTTTTCCTCTAAGGCGATTTCCATTAGATTCTCATTACAGTATTACATTTATTAATATAAATATAATTAAAAAATACTTGACCTTAAGCTACATTTATTTAAAAATGTCATTGTCTTGAAGCTAAATATAATTACTTATTTTGATGTGAAATATGACCTCAACATGTTATTGGTGGGTTTAGTGTGACTTCACGTTTTAATTTGAAGTACTGCTGTTTACAGGACTTGTCTCACTTGAGTAAATTATGTCCTCAGAAACCACATGCTGACATGACTGATTATGTTAGTTACACCAACAGTTTGCAAACACACACACATACACACAGGTTTTCCCTAACCGTGGATCTAATTCATGCGGTATAATCCCAAAATTCCAGAGCTAAACCAACAGAATGCAGAAAAACTCAAACCACTGCAACTTCACAATCGTCTGACACTTTCCTCAAACTGAATAACGCAAATACTGCCTATAACTGTTGAAAATGCTTTTTGCATTACTTTTTTTTAATCACAGATTGTGTACCAAAATCATGTGAGGTATAAGATAGGATTTTTTTTAACCGTTTTAGGACATTACTGCAGCCTAACAAGGTGTTTTACAAACTATTTACCATATCTTCACTTAATCGCTTAAACACAATCCTTAAAACCTAATAAATAACATTATGTAATACAGCTATATAATATTTATTTACCAAAAAACTGTGAATTTGTATTGTACATACAGTGAAACCAAAATTTATTCAGACACCTTCAACATTTCTCGCATTATTACAGTTTATTTGCTATGGTTTAGAAAATGACAATACAATATGACAAGAACTTAGAGTTTAACTGTGTCAGAACAACTTAATCTTGATAATGTCAGATAACCTTGATAGAAATTGTACATAATGGATAAGGGTGAATGAATAGCTGTCAGCTGTTAAATTTAAGTACACGATTAGATAAAAACCAATTCAGGGCAACCGATTACCAAGCAATGCTTCATTTTGTTCAGTCTGTGGTGTAAAAAAATAAAAATAAAAACTTGAGCAAATAACGGTCAAGTCAAAGTGTACAAATAATTTGGTCCCAAAGTTTGATCAATTTTACTTATAATATGTCCCAGTTTACTTTATTTTGCTATCCTCACATACTTAAATGACCAGTAAAAAATATTAAAAATGATATCCGGTATCTGACTGTATATGCACAGCAGATAAATCCATTTATTGTTAAAAAATAAATAAATGAATGCTTTTTACCAGAAAAAGTAAGAGAGTTGCAGATGCATCCTACATAGGAGGTTATCTGATGCATTTAGTTACTTTTCATATGAGTTCATTTCATGTTAGACAGTAGTTAATGTTAGTAAGTAGGTATTACTCCAAAACACAAAACATTTGTGGCTGTGATGCCTTAAAAAAGGGTCACCAATGTTTGTGGAACGTAGCATCCACCAAAGTGTTCCGTATTTTTGGTTATACAGTTATTGGAGCACCTACTTGGTTTTTCCCTTTTAGCATCAACAGGTTGGTGACTTTGCCGAAAGGAATTCCTAATGAGATGACTTCTGCCTCGGACACTTCGATGGGAACTCTGCGGACGTGGAGGACACGGGAGGGGGCACAAGGAGATCGGTCTCCTTTATACGTTTTACTGTCGTTGCCATTAGCTGCCAAAAAATGAAAACAAAAAAAAACACAATTAGTCTTACTATTGTTTTAAATAGTTCTCCAAATGCCAAAACTGCAATTGATGTACATGGACCTTACAAAAGTACTTGATTGAATGATTTACAATGAGTTTAACAACACAGAAAGAGACAGACAACAGACAGACAGTCTTTAGCAGAAACAAGACGTTGACTACACCACAGAGGTGGGCAGCATCTTTAACTCTTTCCCCGAAACAAAGAGACAAGCTTCTTACAGGATTAAACAGGCTTCCGAAGTCTGTCATACCCTGAATGATGTCTATTGTGGTCTGTTTGGCACTTGGTTATGTGCAGGGGTACATCATAGACTGGTGACAGGTTTTTAATAGAGAAAGACTGTGGGTTTAACACTTTTGTACATTCTTATTCTTCAATGTTAAGAGAAAGACTCGGCACTGGTTGTGTTCGTGCAGACGGATGCATCAAAGCATTCGCTATCAGTCTCAGAGTTTTGTGCAAAAAGTATAGACGGATGCGATACTGATTGCAAGCTACAGCTGGCAAACTTGTGGTTGTCAAATCATCAATACATATAAATACTTTTATCAAAAGGAAAGTGAAAGCATTAACCACACTAAAGCCTCTCCTATAATGTGAGTCAAGGATATGATCAACGCTGACTTCTGTGACAATATAATGCCACTGTGTCTGTTCAACTTAAAATAAACATTTTCACTTAAAAACCTGAATATGTGTAGATAAGTAGATAAAAAGCTCTTTAACTAGAATAAAGGGAAGATTTCTTCACGGGTCAAATGTTTCCCGATTTATGTTTGTGAAAGGTGAACTGATACCACATCCTCCATTATGAATGCTGCAGTTTGCAAGCAAGATCTAGCGACTGTGAAATCTTTATTTCTCATGCATTGATACACAATCTCTTTTCATTTAAGCCGACAAGTGGAGGCACAGGGAAATAGCAGTTCACATAAGAAACTGCTGTCATTTCCAAGAGGACCAGCCACAGAAAACGGATGAACTATTCCCTCACAGCCCAGCAGAGTAATTATTTCCTTCCCTTCGCAGCCCAGCACATTGATTCATTCCTTTCCTTCACAAACCAGCCCAGTGATTCTTTCCTTCACAACCTAGCACGGTAATTCTTTCCTTCCCTTCAGAACCCAGCACAGTGATTATTTGCTTCCCTTCAGAACCCAGCACAGTGATTATTTGCTTCCCTTCACAATCCAGCACAGTAATTATGTCCTTCCCTTCGCAACCAAGCACAGGGTCCCTTCGCAACCCAGCACAGTAATTATTTCCTTCCCTTCAGAACCCAGCACAGTGATTCTTTCCTTCCCTTCACATTCCAGAAAAGTGATTATTTCCTTCCCTTCACAACCAAGCACAGGGTCCCTTCGCAACCCAGCACAATAATTCTTCCCTTCAGAATCCAGCACAGTAATTCTGTCCTTCCCTTAACAACCCAGCAGAGTAATTCTTTCCTTCGCTTCACAATTTAGCACAGTGATTATTTCTTTCCCTTCACAGCCCAGCACAGTGATTCTTTCTTTCCCTTAACAACCCAGCACAGTAATTGTTTCTTTTCCTTCACAGCCCAGCCCAGCACAGTGATTCTTTTCTCCTTTCTCTACTTAGAACCCAGCAAGGAGATCCATCACTCATATTTCAGCCCAGCACAGAAATCCATCCTATTTCTCTCAGCTCATCACAGAGATCCATCACTCCTTTAACAGCCCAGCTAAGAGAACTTTACCTATCCTACAGCCCAGCACAGAAATCCATCACTCATCTCACAGCCAAGCAGTAATTCTTCCCCTTACATCCCAGCATAGTGATCCAGACCATTGTTTCTCGAACTGTAAAAGCTCCCTTTTGTGGTAGATGGCCAGACAGCAAATTGAAACATTAATATATTTATTTACATTAAGTCTTTATTACTAATTTAATATTGTTTTGCATAATCACTTATTAATCACTTTCGTAAGATCGTAAGTCACGCATAACAGAATTTGCACAAACGCAGAGCAGTTTACTCAACTGGAACAGTCTACTCAATTGATATGATTTAATTTCATCAAAACTCTGCTGCATCAATAATAAAAGTAATATTTTCACAGCAATAAAATTATTGTACATAAAATAGATCAAAAGTTTGAGAAACTAGACCATCCCCTCACAGTTTAGCACATGGATCCCTCACTGTGTATTCTATTTAAGATGTAATTATAGCAGCAAAAAAGGAAGCACACCAGACAAACAGTCTCATGCATTTAGTAGTTTCACATTAGCTGTCGAATTGACAGTTTCACCTATTATTCACTCAATTAAAAACAGTCTGAAGTAAAAAACACCTCATCAAAGCAACAGGTACAAAGCAACACTCCGACCTGTGAGTGTTGACATTAATGACCTTTCTTTTACTACACAGTCTGTAAGCTGGTTTCAGCAAACAGGAAAATTGTAACTTTAAAGCATGCAAATGAACAAGAAGGCTCGTCCCTGGATTCTTCCATGACATCATGAAAGTGCAACACAAAACAGGCTTGCCACTTCACAAAAACAAACAACATTAACAAACGATCTGTGCCTCATGGTTTAAAGCATTTTAACAGTACACGCATACTGAATGCTTCCTGTTTCTGAGACAGTCTGATGCAAAAATGAAGCCAAAAATATTATCAGTCTTCGAGTTGCATCCTCTCTAGTCTGGCTCAGTCTGACTGCTCCACAACCAAATCCTCATTTAAGACTAATGATGTCTGCTTTGTCCAGACCCTGCATCCAGACTCAAACTAAATCAATGGATAAAGAAAAACAAGCTTGCATCTGCAAGGCATCTACGGTTATCGTACAAAACCTCCAGTGGAATAACTCGATGCAGGCTGAGGCAGCAGCCCACCACATGCAGAGATCTAACAAGCTGAAAAGCGATACTAGATTATGCCTTTACAGAACACGCAGAAATGATTCATGTTATTCTCCCATTCTGCATAAAGATAGAGCAATGGCTGACATAGAAAAGCAGGATTTTTATTTCACAGATTTTTTATAGTGTTTAGCCTCCCATTCTTGACATTCAATTGAAAATGTATAAATTAGATTAAGCTCAAATATGGTACTTTAGCACATGCTACAAATCGCTCACATTTATGTAACCTTCAATACATTTCGCTGTCGTACCACTGAAAGCCGCCCGTGAATTATTTGCATGACGCACGGAGGAGACCCTTTCGTGGCCTGGAGACAGGCATCTCACCGCATCGCAGCGACCAGGGGAACAAGAAGATGATTGGCCCACTATACCAATGACCCTGTGTTACCATGGTGACCATACACATGACCTATGGAGGCATCTGGCTCCGCCACGGCGATTCATCTCATTGTGCCGTTAACAAATCTTATTGTGTGTTTAATGTGATTAGAGGAACCATCCCTGTATCAAATGTGCCACAGGCTTTCCAAGAGGAAATGAGTAAAAAGGACCTTGGAAATGGACTGGCCATATCTGAACACTAGCCATGAAAAAGCTTCTTTATAACATTAAGGATACAAAGGGTTTGAATACTTCCTCTGCTACCAACGACTGGAAAAAAATTTTTTATAGGTACTCTAGCACTTCACGATAAATGGGATTTATGAAAACATAATTGTTAAGCTTAATATATATTATGTCAATTGTAATGGTACATACTTGAATAAAATATAACAAATATATATATATTTGGGTGTACGGTACGGTCAACTCATGCCGTACTGATCTGATAACATTTACATTTACATATACATTTTGGCATTTGGCAGACGCTTTTATCCAAAGTGACTTACATTGCTTTATCCTATACATTTTAAATAGGTATTTGCAATGCCCTGGGATCGAACCCACAACCTTGCGTTGTTAATTCAATGCTCTTACCACTGAGCTACAGGAAAGCTGATAAGGTTTTAAACATATTTTCATATCATTTTCGAATGACATGAGACTGAATAAATATGACACGATTTTTATTTGTGGGTGAACTAATCCTTTAAGGCCACATTAAAATGTTCTGCTACATTAGAAATCCAGATCCCAGTAAAACAACAACACCTAAAACAACTACCCTGAACTAAATCTAGGGTTTGGATAGGATAAAGATACATTTACTATTCAATTTGACTAAAGACTTGTCATTAGCAAAACCAACAGTTTCAATACAGCAGGCAAATACTGAGCATACGTTTCAAGTCAAGCCAAAACAGCTCGCGATATTTCTGCAGATTTATTTGTTTAGAGGACGCTTGGTCTTCTGTGATATTTGTCTAAGGATCACCCGAGAGACAAGAGAAGAATCTTCTCCTCGCTGCCACAGTTTATTCAGGGATGCACTGTAAAATCCTGCTACAGTAAAACTGTTGCTAGGACACCGCAGAAGTCACGGAACGCTGTGACTTCCCATCAACAATTCCCATATCAGGCATTTCTGGAATCCCGTCCTTCACTGTGACTATTTCCTCCACCTGCTGCTAGTTGCTTCTTGCCTTCCTGTACTAGGGTGAAAAACAGACCTAAAAATGTTTGATCAAGGCTGGGGACACAATAGACCCCAGAGTCAGTAACACCTGGTCAGGTTTAAAGTGATAGTTCACATAAAAATTAAAATTCTGTCATCGTTTACTCACCCATGTCATTTCAAACCTTTCTGACTTTCTTTCTTCTGCAGAACACAAAAGAAGATATTTTGAGAAATGTTGTTAACTGGACCCCATTGACTTCTATGGTATGGACACAAAACCAATGCAAGTGAATGGGGTCCAGTTAACAACATTATTCAAAATATCTTCTTTGTGTTCTGCGGAAGGAGGTCATACAGGTTTGAAATGACAAAAGGTGAGTAAATGATGACAGAATATACATTTTTGGGTAAACTATCACCATGGTTACTATTTTTACTGGCAACTTTGCCTGGGGGAAAAGCGAGTATGTCAGGTTTGCTGGGCCAGAAACGTTGTTGCATTGTTCTGGCAGAGTGGTCCCAGTAGACCCCAATCAAGTGTGCATATATTCACCAAGGTGGAACGACTCTGATTCTTCGGGATCTCATCTGCTTGATGTGGTGGAACACCAGATTTGTTTCAAATGTGAAAAAGGAACCGGTTCTGCGATCTCTTGAGATAAAAGGCTCTATAGTGTCCCAAAAATTTTAAATGCACGTTTTTTTAATAACAAACGTTTTTTTAAGAATTGATGCCAGCATCTGCATGGAAAAGCGGCACACAAAATATAAAAAAATTCACAAAAGGCAACCAGTTACTGGATCATAGTCACAATCTTAAAATGACCAAATATCATCTGATTATTTAATAAATACATTTGTCAGGAATTATTTGCATCCAATATTGGGCAGTTTGAGTCATATTTGTGGAACAGACTGTTCATGTAAATTAATCGGTTCATTTGAGTCACTGAGCAGGTGTTCCTATGACGTAAACAATGTGCCATACAGTCCTGGCCTGTATTGATGTCGAACTTTGAAAGACGGTACCTCTCAGCTTTTTATTCAAATGTATTATTAAGAATGCATTCAAAACGTTGTACACATGTTAATAAGTTGAAGTTGTACTTGGAGCGTAAACTTAAGCTCAGCTTTGAGAAGAATTTAAGAAAGCTTGGCAAAGTTACACAAAACAAATGTGCAAAGTTTATAAACATGAAGAATGACAACACATAAGAGGAACAACAAATATTAAGAAACGGATCAAATTGTACTAAATGTTTGCTCATTTGTTGAGTGCATTTTTTGTATATTCAAATTAAATCTGACTTCCCCAAATTAGCTTTATGATATAATCATTTCACAGTAAAACATTTTTCCAATATAACTTAAAGAGTTAGGGTTTTCTTCAATTATTAACATACACCTCATATTTTGAAAAGCGTCGCTTGGCCAGTATTATCTATACACAGGCACGGGAAAAAAATAAGAGACCATTTCGAAAGTATTTTCTGTTTTCTGAGTTTATTACTTATGTGGTATGTGTTTAGGTAACTTTCAAATTTTTGTTTCATTCTGTGAACTACTACCAATATTTCTCCCAAATTTCAAATAAAAATGTTGTTTCTATTTGCTTTTACTTTGAGAAAATGAAGACTGGAGAAACGGGTCAGAAATAATACAAAAGATGAATTGCTTTTTTCAGACCTCACAAGGAAAACAAGTTAATATTCACTTTTAAGCAATAAAACAGTAATATTTGTAAAGGTGAAGTAAAAAAATTGTGATAACCTTGATTTTTGTCACAGTTTCATGTTTTGTCATGCTGTCAGTCGTTCACATTGCTGTTTGATTTTGTTGAAATTCAACATAGACTGGACTGAAATGACCACAATTCAGCTAGAAAAATTAGGAATGGTCTCTTAATTTTTTTCTGCAGCTTTATAAATTGTTTATGACAGTAACTATTACGTCATCATAATGACACATATTGCCCACACGTGACTTGTCTATAATTAAATAACATGTTGTTTCTAGTTTATTTTTAGCAAAACTAGTCAGGCAAGAATGAACAAGCCCTTTAGTTTGATTATCACTGCTCGATTAATGATTTGTAACCCCAAAACGCTTCATTGGGCTATCAGGACGGTTAGCTTTGTTATGGCTTTCATAGCTTTGTGTTGTACTCTGAGGCCACTGCTGTGAAGGACATCTCGCATCTGTCAACTAACCCAAACAATGATACATATGACTCCATAACTGAAATATATGTCTGAGGACATTTTCAAGGTAAAGCATATTTCAAAGGCAGAGCTAGCGCTAATGTTAGCAACTGAGCGTTGCAGACTCGTGGCTCAAACATTTAGTAGACAATGGTGCTACTGTCTACATGGGAACAATACTTCAGCAAATATATTCAATCCTTAATATATTCAAACTTATTGACAATAACTTTTTTTATAAAAATAAAAAAAAATTTTTAGAGACTGGTTAAAACAGAGCATCACTTTAAACTAGCTTAGTGTTAGTTTTCCGCAAAACTGTTTTTCTTTGTATTTTGTTTGTTTGATAGTACAAATTTATAAGAAAATTAAGAAACATTTACTTGACAAGAAAAGTGACCCAAAAACTTGAATTTAGTTTTACCCTTTTCTTAAGTAACTAATTCAAGTATATTTAATTCTATATAAATACATTTCTTTTATTCTCTTTTATAAAACAAAACTAAATACCGCGGGTCACTTTCCTTGTCAAGTAATTGTAACTTCATTTAAGAAGCTTTAGATATTTGTACTAGAAAACAAGACGAAAATGCTTTGTAAAGAAAAACCTTTTTTTACGCCATGTAAAATGGTGAGTATTTTGATCTGACAATCTAACAAAGTCTTTTGCCTCTGTTTGTGATTCAAAGACAACAAATAAATCATAAAATATTGACAAGGCAGTGAATCAGAGGAAATGCCAAAGAAAAGCAATACTTTGCAAGAATGTTTGCAAAAACATGTAAGCCTTGATCTAATGAGTATCTCCAATCGAAGATCAACATATGACGACAAATTATACCAGTCATTTTGTATGAAACTATATGAAATCAAGCATTTTGCCATTTTTTTACAAGATTGATGAAACATTAGGCTTCTTCAGGGACTCAGAGTGGAGCCTTTACAAGAAGCAGAACACATCAACATGTAGAAGCCGCCCGCAGGGCGTCCCCGGTCATTCCTCTTCAAACTCTGAAAATAATAGCCACATTGTTTCCCCTTTTCAAAAGCACAACAACATATTAAGGATTATTGCTTACCAAAGGGAGGATGAGAGGAAGCGAGAGAGCGAAAATAAAAGACAGGGGGAATAGAAGATGGTAAGCAGATGATGGGGTCATTTCATTCTACCCTCCATTTTAGCTCAACCAGACTGTCCATTCAGCCGCTCAAATAACAGAGAACGCACTAGCCGACCATCTCACTATCCCACATGACATGAGTGTCTTTAAATAAGGTCAACAAAAAAGCAATGAAAGGTTCCTTTGTTGGATGCATTTAGCAGCCAAATGTATTTTAAAAGCCATTTACTCGATGACATCATACTCGGTTTAAGAGACTTTGACATGATATCCACTTGGAATGCTAGCATTTTGCTAATACATTTTATTCCAACATAACTTTTATAACAAAAATGTATAAACTCCATTGACTCAGTGATGTCATCTGACATCCCATTGCAAGAGCAAAGCAAGTTATTATTACAATAACAAAGACTAACACCAATTACCCTACACAATACGAGCAGTAAAATATTGAAAAAGGAAAGAGTTGATTGAGAATCACAGTGTCTAGTGTGATAATAAAGTGATGTTGAGTAACAGATAGTACCTGTGGATGGAGTGGAACTGCTCATGGTAGTATGGCAACACGAGGAGGAGGAAACAGGAGGCTCTCCAGGTGCCCACTACAACACACAAAGATAAGAGTCTCGGTCACATTGAAGAGTGAGGACGTCTGACAATCCATGAGCTACAATGCAGTTTATGCACCTTTCTGAAGTCACCTTGAAAATCAGATGACATCCTGTTTATACAGAAGACATGAAGGTTTAGTGAGAATCAACGTGTGCATCAATGAATAAGTGTTTATGTGAGGATCTGAGCATTTTAATCCTGAACATCTCCATTAGTGGTGTAATGATATATCAATCTATTACACACTTAAGATGTGTATGTTAGGGATTGTTTAACAATATAGTGTTTGTTTGTTTAATCCGATTTGTTGAGCTGCCAACATGTGACCTGCGGTCGTCAAAAAAAATGCTTTAATGTTTTTCTGAGTTCAAATTCTGTTTTATTTTTTGTTAACAGATCCTTGCAATATGAATTTATTTACATACAGAAGATTCAATGAAACCTTCAATGTGGTCAATGAATTATCAAAAAAAATCTTATTAACAATTGTAAATGTAAAATTGTTATTTGAATAGATTTTTTTACATTACGATAAAACATTGTGATAAACTTTTAACCGTCAACCCAGTATTGTGTTATCATTACACCCCTAATCTCTATTATTATTGCTAAGTATCACACTTATCTCATTGCATATCTGCAGCAATAAATTATAAAACACTGAGCAACCACCAAGCACACCCTAGCAACCACCTATAAATAACCTAAAAGCACCCATAAGACCCTTGAATGTGAATAACAACACCCTGGCAACCAATGAGCATAGCAACAGCCTGACAAAACCACTATTATATTTTATAAAATGAGGTGTTAAGATGTATTGACTAAAACTTGTAATTGCAATATGCCTTATTATGATCCACTCGATGACCCAAAACAACAAATCAAATACATCCCAAAAAATCCTACATCACCAAAAAATGCTTAAATGGTGAAATTATGTGTGTAAAAAAGCATAATGAAACATAATCAAGGACCAGTTAGCCAACTAGGCATAACCGGAAATAATGATAATCAAGAGCCCATGTGCCACATTAAGGGACTGTTTTTGGCCTGGGAGGGAAACTTAGCAGTTCAGCTCAATTCCTTAAGGACAGTGTCTAACAAGCACACAAATGCATCCATTAGCAGAAAATTGTTTGTGAGGTGGGTGGAGCAGAAGCGCGGTCTACAGCTACAAGATGGCTGGCACGTGATCCGGACTTCAGACAGCCAGACTCTAGAGGAAATGTCTCCATTTGTGTTTCAGTTCCTCAGCGAGCCACTAACTGCTTTGGGAATACCTTTGTAATTCGTATTTTGGTTTCTATTTTTAGAAGCTTTTTTGCAAAGGACTGGAACAAATAAAATAGGTCTTTCAATTGTTACATATCTTTATCCGGTTAAATTAACAAGTCATGTGCTCATTCAATTTATACGGATGTATTTCATAAAACAAGAGAAAGGGGAAAGAAATGATATTTCTGACATCACAGCCATTATCACATTAACATTTGACCGCAAAAATAATTTGGAGAAGCTGAAAATGTCATGTCATTTCAATCATTTCTAAAATAAGATATTTTCTTAATCCATGTATATCAACCTGGATATGGTGGCTGTCCTTCTGAAACCTTGTATGTCCAAATATGTGCAAACACTGTACTTTTAAAATGACTACATCCTGTAATTTTTATATTTTTTATTGGTTGGATATTTGCAAAACCCAGTAACAAACATAAGGGACGACTAATAATATTTATGGCAAAAACAAAAAATCACGAAAAAAATTGTTTTCAGAAGGACAGCAGTGATACGTGGGTCAAGATAACCTTTATAAACAACTAACCAGCTGCAGGATGACTCGTCGACCATCATGATCAATTCATAAACATGTTCTGGAACAGGGTTAAAATAAAACAGAACAGGCATTCGGTAGCTCTTATAAAAATGAGTTCAGAGGGGTCGTGCGGATAGAGCTCAGCTGAGGACACAGCTAGTCTGAATCACAGCCTCGCTCGCTCCTCGCTTTTGTGTTATTCATCTCAGCCAGGTGTTGTTGGAAGGGAAAGCTCACTTCAGGTGGAGCTACCGTCACGCTGTTTCTCTATTGGTGCCTTGTTGTTGCCTCAGCCTACCGGGAAAGAACACAAAGCTTGTCTTTTCCTTTTTTAGACCAAATTCAAATGAACCAGGCGGAGTATGAATATGCAAAAAAGAACACAAAAGATAGAATCGCTTTACCCTTTACAGCTAAGCCCTTAATGCCTGTGACATTTTGTGTAGAGATGAGCTGAAGATGATGAAACCGTACGCTGATGCTCAGCTCTCGCATTGTAATTGCGGTTTCTTTGGACACGCCCTCAAAGGGCCAGGGCGGGTCAAACGGGCCGCCCTACACGTCAGCACCGGACGCTGAACTCAAATGTCCCTTTTTCTAGCGCTGCAATTATTGTTGAGTGAGTTTAATTAATTGAGGGCAGATAAAGAGAGGGAGAAAGAGAGAGAGGTCTAATGCCAATTAAACCCATTCACAGCTCTTTTCTCTACAGCCTCTCCATTAAACCTTATGCAATACTCATAGAAATGGGTGGGCCACTTTACCTTCAATTGTGGCAATAATCCGTCTTAAAATGAAACGTTCTTGTGGTTAGATTTTATACATATTTTGTCCGCCGCCGGTATTAGGAAAGATATTTTAGGATCAGTCTCAATATATATTTGATATTTTTAAATAGAGTTACTTCCTGTGTGTGTCAATCATAGAAGGAAAATACAGAACGAGTATTCAGATGAATTTCACCAAATGATGAAGAAATAAACAATAAATAATATTTTGTTTAAAGACAATGAAGGCTGTTTTTAGCACCTTTAACATTTATTGAATTATATTTTAGTGTTGTCTGTAGCTTTGGGTGTCCTTTGGAGAACAGAGGTACAAAACAGGAATAAAAAAGGTCATTTTCACTGTAATTTTACAGAATTGTCACGTATTGTTGAAATGTGGTAAAAAAGTATGAATTAAACTGCAAATTTGTTTTTCTAAATATTTCCATTGAATCGATTTTAACTTAAATTTTAAATTGTTATGCACGAGGTTGTATGTTTTCGGAAATAAAAGTGTTTTATAAATGTGATCAAACATCAGACTCTACGGATATTTGAAGGGTGCGATACTCAAGATTAACATGAGATATGCAGAAACTGAGTTTCAGAAACTGAGTCTCGGCCACTAACCTTAAATAAGGTTCCATTAACTAATGTGAAATAACTATGTTGTTCATTGTTCGTTTATATTAGTGAATCCAACCTTATTGTTAAATATATTACCCTGTATGTGAAAAATCCTCCTAATGTCTTTTTTATCAGATTTTTTTTTTACATACTGTAAAGTATATTATGTGAAAATATAACTTTGATATATTAATATTGCGTATATTAATAATTTATTTTACCATGATTTAAATCATGGTAAAATAAATTAATGAAATCAAACTTTAATGGTCATTATTTCATATCGATTATAAGATCTTAGCCTGGACTTCACAGGTGGTGTAACAATAACATATAGCCAATATATTTTCAAAACGCTCGCCACAATTTTACTAATCTAATTTAAATAAATCTGAATCAGATTGTAGCAGCTGCACTACCTTAATTTAATTTCTATTATATTGCAAAATTGCTGAGTAATAGTAACAAGAATCTATTGAGGTTAATAAGAATAAAAAATAAATAACTCCTGTACATTATGGTAATGATTTGCCATATTCATAATAGCATTGTAAATGTGATTCTGTACTTTTATGTACTCTCTCTAATCACATTAAAAAAAGATATATTGGGTGCCTGCAAATGAAAATGCTATTAGACATGTGCGTCAGGTTTTCTTGAAAAGGAAGATGTTATTTCTGCACTGGCAAACAGAAAAGCTGCTGCTACCTGTTACTGGTTGTAATTCATAAGACGTGTTGCAGTTGCAAAACTCTCTCAGGAAAACAAATGATTTTAAATGATCATTTTAAAGCTGAGCGCCTGAGAAGACGAGACTTTAAGGATAGTTAATAATGGTTTGATCATTTAATAGCCTGGCTGGAGGATATTCTGTAATTAACAGGGGCAGAGAAAATGAAATCAGGTTGTCGGGGACGAAGAAGTTAATAATGTAAAAGCGCAAATTTCATCCTTCATTTATCTGGGGACCACATCGCTGGGGGTTATAGTGACTTTTTTCTAAGTGGAAGCAAGCAATTGTTTTGACGTGCAGAGTATAACTGTGAAACACAGTGTTGACTAAAATCAAAATTTAAGACTTTTCTTATAGGTATAGTTCACACACACAACAAAAAATTATATTATAATTTTGTTCTGCTGATCAAAAAACAAACGATACTTTAAAAGTGTGGTAAACTCCAGTTCTGGGGCACCATAGACAAGTTCGACCACAGTATATTTTTTCCTACTATAGTAGCCAATAGTGCCCCAGAACGGTTTGGTTCAAACGTTTCTGTATTCCTTAAATGTTGCATTGACAAAGTTTATAAGGTTTGTCGTTTTGGAAGATCAAGAGCCTCAGTGCCCATTTACTTTCATTAAATGGAAAATTGAAGAACACTCTACATGACAAAACGTATTTTCTGAAATAAACTCGTAAGGACTTAAATTGAAAGAACATATTCATTAAAATAATAATGCCAAATTTAAAACCCCATGACTGGACGGAGCTCTTAATCGTATATGCACTGTGTGATGCTCAGACGCTGGTTTTTGATGTTGAAAGCAAACAAAATAACCATGGAAACAGTGGGAGGGAGGGGGTTCAAAGGGAGATTTCTCCTTATGTAATATTCAGTATGGTGCCACCAAAGAGGATATTGGTACAAACTGGCCACACTAAACTGCCTTGACCCAAAATACAGCCAAAAAAAAAAGAATGTAACTGCAGTACAATTAATTTGACATTTACAGTATGCCGAGTCCGTCAATCATCAGTGGCCTTTTGCACACATCGGTCTGTGGACCCAGCAAACAGCAGTAAATACCTGCCTGGCTTTATCGACGCTGAAAGAAAATCTACCACTTCCCTGAAAAGACACACAAATATTATAAACCTGACACCAAACAAATCAATTTCTCCGTTCCCCGGGCTTCACCACAACATGTCGCTATGCCAAATTGCCTTGTTACAACGGGCATTGCTGGACAATAACATTTCCCATCAGACAAAATTGAGGAATCGAAGAGTGAATTTGTGGCGCTGAGAGCTGAGAACAGGCTGTCTGGATACACGCCAGACTAAAATGATTTTGGTTCTTTAGTTTCATCAAGCTCTCCATGCAACAGATTCAAAACAAACAAGTCGGAGTGCAGGAGTAAATGCGGTGGTCTTGTCCTGTGGAGCGAACAATTTGGAAATACATATCAAAGGGGCAAGACAGACAACAGACTATCTACCTCCTGATGCAGATATTATGCAATGAGTGAATAATGCCTCAGCCATTTCATGTTTCTTTGATGGCCGGGGTACTGAGGTTATTGGATTTAAGTGTCATGCATGCAGGGGCAAGCATACAGATTTGTGCAATAATATCCCAGTATTCACACAGATGTTAAAGGGATAGTTCACCCAAAAGTGAAAATTCTTTCATCATTAACTTACCCTCTTGTCATTTCAAACCTGTACGACTTTTTTTCTTTTGCAGCAGAACACCCAAAAAATATTTTGAAGAATGTTGGTAATCGAACCACAGCGATACCCATGAACTGCTATTGAACGGACCAGTGTTGGACAAGTTACTCTGAAAAAGTAATTTATTACTACTTCATTCATTACACCCAACACTGGTACGGACACAAAACCAATGCAAGTGAATTGGTAATGCCGTCGGTCGGTTACGACATTCTTCAAAATATCTTCTTTTGTCTGCTTCAGTAGAATAAAAGTCATACAGGTTTGAAACGACTAAAGTGAGTAAATGATGGCCGATTTTCATTTTTGGGAGAACTGAACCTTTAATAGCGCCCTTGTAGCAAAATTCTGTTAAAGTCACAGTGAAATAAAAAAGTACAATTCCTATTTTTTCATTAAAAAGCGTTTATTGTAAAATAGTTTATTAATGTGGGTCCTTCTCTTTTTAAAAACCGTGTACCCTCAAAATCTTTAGTTCAAATCTAAAAAAGCACTTCCGCCCCCTATTGACCATCCATCTTAAATGACGTATGTTAGACAGATTGGGCGGACCATCCTTTAACCCCTCCCCTTCAACTGTCAGTCTGCTCCCAGTTCCATTTCAAAATGCGACGGCATGTTTTTATGCATCCAATCAAATGGCAGAGAAAGACGAAAGCCACGCCCACTATTTTTCTCATTCAAAATTTCCCTCTCACAATACGGAAGAAAAGACAATTGGGACTTCCGCTTCACGGGGACTTCAAAGATAGTGGGTTTGATTCAGTTCTGTGAATCCCTTCAGAGTAAAACTCAACACATTATATTATACACAATAAAACAAAAATTCTCTGATCAAATGTATATTCTTCAAGGATGTTATGCTATATATTCTAGAAGACAACAAGGGTGAAAACAAAGATATTTTTTTACTGCAGAAAAAGTGTCATCAGATCAAGGGGATAAAGGTTATAGCGCCAGATCACTTTGAACAAATTCTTTATCGCACCATCGTATCACATTTAATTATTTCATCTGACTGCGATGAAGAATTAATTCTCTACGTCTGCTCTTATCTTCAGTGGAGCCCGCTGTGCACGTCGAGCGTGTGAACATGTGTTTTTCTACCAGACTCTGAGTCTTCAAAGAACATTAAAGATGTGAACGGTTCTGAAAGGATGTACATGTGAATATTCAGACCATTTTAAGTCCAAAATCAAGCCAAAAGTATTTTTGTAGACAACAAGTAGTATGCCAACTTGCCAAGTATTTTCCAGTATGCAGGAACATCATGTTCAGGAAACAACTTCATTGTTCACACATTACCACTCGCAGAAGGCTGTTGTTTAATCCAACAGAAACATAATAAAAAAGCAATAACCATCATAAATCAATAATCGCAGCATGAATTGCTGCATAGCAAACGCTTGGATACGAGGTTGCCATTTTCTGTGTAATAAAAGCACATGCACCAGTAAGCCAGGTGCCAAATGGGATTTCATCAACAGATGGACTTCACGGTGCAACAAAGCAGAAAGGCTAAACAGAACAGCTCAAACTGCTCACTTATTTATTCTGGAGTTGAGTAACATCATCTCCTAAAACGTTTTTGTGATCACATTTTTCATTCTTCAATTATTGAAATGTTTTCAACAGGAACAATCCTGTTAAACTAGTTGCTGCAAAGCTTCAATAACATCTGCTCAAATACATAATGCAAACGTACAGTATACATGCTACATTGTATAATAACATAAGTGATGATTATATCTGATATCATAGTAATAATGACACCAAATAAGACGTTCTTCAAGCATATTTTACACGAACTAAAATTAACCAATTTGTGCACGAACACGACATTATTCCAACCCATTCCTAAAACACGATAGTTTCTCATGACACGATCAACACAAGCAAAACTGTACCTCAAACTCATCTCCAGCATGTCAGATTATTCTTCGGTGTTAAAAGCGACTGATGGCAAAGAAAGAGAGAATGAAAGAGTGACAGAAAGAGAGGGAGACGGGCCGATAAGGAGAAGGAGAGTGACAGAAGCGCGTGTAGGATGAAGAGAAAAGTGAAACAGACGGAGCTCAGAGAATAGTGATGTTGGGGAGACAGGAGAGGACAGAAGGAAAGATGAACCACATGAAGGGAGGGGTTGTTTAATGTGCATGCGTGCGTGCGTGCGCGTGTGAAAAAGAGGGAGCGAGAGATCAAGCGCATGCGCAGTCGACGTAGACGATAAAAAAACGTAATATATATATTTATTAACTGAAGGCAAACAAGCGGTCGTCATGTTGCCCCATGCCACTGTTGAGAGGCCGCTAGCGTGTCATGACGTGTACGAGAGAAGTAAATGAGGGAAACGAAGAGCAACAGGTTGATGAGTTTCCCTAGAAACAGAGAGAGCGCGAGCTGTGGTCTGCGGGGAACAGCTGTCCTGTGGTTTCGTGTTCGCTCCGTGACTGTTTGACACACTGCAAACGAGCGAGGCAAAACTGCTTAAAATATAAACAACGAAGCAGCTAGAAGTCGTCTTGGCCATCTTCGCATAACGTTTTAACGCCATTTAAAGGGGAAAAGCTGCGTTAATACGGGACGCAGTGCTGACGCGTTGACGCATGCGCAGCGCAGGGAATCTACGCTTGACCTATGACGTACAAAGAACTATCGCAAAAAAGCATAATTTATTACTTGTACGTATATCACATTTAAAAGAGCACCCTATTTTATTTATCTGACGGTTCCTCAACTTCTGTGGCCTCATCCCAACCTGGCATTTCCATCCTTTCATACAATTAAAGGGGTCATTTCATATGACACCGAATGTTATCGTTTGTTTTAGATGTAATGCAGCGTGTATAAACGGTTAAAGGTTTAAAACGCTGTATTTTCCACATACCGTGCATGTTTGTATCTCCTCTCTGCCCCGCCTTTCTAAAACGCACGGAAATGTTACAAAGCTCATCGCTCTGAAAGGCAAGGCGTGCTATGATTGGCCAGTTAACCAGCGCGTGGTGATTGTGTGACGGAAATGTGACGCCTCTAGCCATATTTGGAATATCACGTTTCAAAGGAATAGTACTGACAGGTACGCCCACCTTACTTGCCTATACATTTAGGTGGTCTTAGTCAAATCATACCACGAAATGACGTAGATTTTTGGGGGTGTGGTTACACGAGGGGTTTCAGGCAGATCTGGTTGTGCATTCCCTTTTAGATAGAATGCATCGTTTGTTGACACTTTAATTTTGGGCAATTTTACGTGTCTAATACATGCATGAGCGACTTATAACATACCAGACACAAAAAAAACACGTATTCGCTCCATATTAGGCCACCATTGCCTTTCTATGACAAAATAAAAAAAATTAATTCGTTTTTTTCGAAATCAGTTTGTTGCAACATTCGCTCAGAGTATCGATGAAATCGACAATGCGTCTTCCGTCACTAGGGGTGTCAAACAAATACCAGGTAGCTACCATTAACAAAATTTCTATAAAAAATTAAGATACATTTTTAATAGATTGTTCATTTACGTAAAGAAAATAGTCCTACGGTGTATGTAACTGAATAGCACATATTCAATGCTTTATACGGAATTGTATGGTTAAACAAATCTAGCAGAGTGAGATGAAGGCCAGTGTGTGTGTCAGTTCCATTGTCTATGATATCTATTATTGAGATGTGCCCCCCTCACCAGTAACCGGATACGACTGGACAAACAGAGCATTCCAATTAACTAGCGCTGTTGAAAGAGCCACGGGCACTAGGTAAAAGTAAACAGCAGATGATAAAAAAGAGAAGGAGAGATAAAAGGAGAAGAGGGTTTTATAACAGATAACATGTATTAGAGTTTATAACATATAGCAGACCCGCAGACAACTGTAGGTTCTTATAAATTCATTTAAAGAAACACTTTAACAGACAGAACAGTATAAAAGCCTAAATGACAACTCAGCTCTTCCTCAGCAATTTACTATAGCAATAGTCTCATACTACAATGAAAATGTGGTAACTCCTTTGAGTCAACACCATCAACAAAATAATTAAAAAGAGAAAAGTTCCAAAACTTCCATTAACCAACATGAACCAAAGTACCATCCTGATGTTACTAATGTCAGGCAATAAAGATTTTACCTTCATTTAAATATGAAAAAAAATTGCTATATGCCAACATGTTAACATTTACCACAACACGACGCGTTTGACATATCACAAGTAAATCTCACAGCCAATTTTAACATTCTCAAGAAAACCCTCCCAGCTCCATAATAATTCACCAATCCTTCAAAAAAAGGGAGAGAGACAGAAATCAAGTCAACACAAGCAGAGCATGCTTTTTATTTCAGGGTGCAGCTCAGATACGCTTGTTTTGATCCTTTGTATACAATTCCAATACCACCCTAAATTCTGACCCCTGCTTGCCTTTTCCATTGCTGTGGGGCAATGGAAAAGCTCCAGTGAAGAAGGGAAGGGCTGGACTTCCTTATTGACATGACAGCTCCGCATCAGACAAAAACATCACAAGTTGCCTGACAGCTGTAATGCACTAAGAAAAAGCCCAGAGGTTCAAGCTTTTTGGTAGTTTTGCAGATGATTTGGGTAATGATCCCGTCTACATTCACACCTCAGATGTCGTCAGGCGCAGCTCACAGAAAACAGGGAGAGTTCATCAACACCAGTTAATGAGTACAACGTTCTCCATATCTGCAGCTATAACACATGGGTGAATCTTATGAAAACTGTCAGGGACCTGTTCGAGTCAAAATAAAGTTATTATATTTGCATTATGAAAAATGAAGCCTGTTTTAGGACCAGTAAGATATCTTGCATTGCGCTACTATTTCAATATTATTAAAGACCCTATGAAAGGTTTTGAATTGGCAGTTTTCTTTCCTTCTAAAATGACAATTCTGTCATCATTTATTCACCCTCTTGTGATTTCAAACCTGTATGACTTTCTATCTGGCGCAGAACACAAAAGAAGATATTTTAAAGAATGTCGGTAACCGAACAACGGCATTACCAATTCACTTGCATTGGTTTAGTGTCCGTACCAGTGTTGGGTGTAATTAATGAATATATAATTAAAAGAGCCAAATAACAAAACTAAACTGCAATTTTAAAACAAATCCTCCCCCCAAAAACGTATAAGACAAAAGTCTCTACAATATAAACAAACTAAGACTTGTCTGTGGTTTTCTTGGATTTTTTACATTTAAGAAATATCAGCATATCTGGGCAATTCTGTGAAAATGTCAACCAATGATGGTTTTTACTATTTTAACAACAGATTTTAACATCTTGTGGTTCAAATACCCATCTGAGATCTCTCTTCAAATTTGTAAAGCATTTGTTTTGTTTTTAGTGCATGATTTTTCATAGACAGGTAAGTGCCATTTTCAGGATTGTCACATTCATAACGCTACATATTCCTCATAAATGGACACATGAAAATGAATATAAAGTAACTATTTTATGTTCTATAAAGCGGCATCCTTTCTCCATTCATTGGGTATTATTGCTTCAGGATTGTGCATTTTATATTACAGAAATCCTACAAAGTTTACCGTCTCCCAAAAACCGCATCCTTTTTTTGTCACATCCATAACACATAAACCATGTTTATTTTCCTTTTTTTGAATAGATTACTTTTTCATTGACTGACATATTTAGATGTTTAGACTCTATCAACAAGGGTTCAGTAAAATATAAACAGATTGTTCAATATAATCGTAAAATAATCACTCTTTGAGCAAATTTATGTCACGTCCATTACGCAAAATGGCACGTCCGTAACGCTGGAAAAACAGCACCCCTGCTGTTCAAAACATGTATTGCATTCAAATAACATCTCAACCATCATATTGTAATCGATTTTCAACTTGCACAGGGTGAATGGTCACATCCCTACAGGACACTGAAGCAAAAGTTTATATTTTCTCTTCTTTATATTAATCTCATTGATATCAAAGAGAAATCATTCAGATGTTTTAAAAAAAAATCGTATGTGTTGCACCCAACAAAAAGCTGACAGAATCAATCAAACTCGCACCTTTCGAGTTTGTGCTCGCAGATAAAACCTCGTTCTCCCTAGCAAATACAAAACAGAACAGATAACAGCGAGACAAATAAGAAAGAGGAACTGCAAACTCATGTTACTGAGGGGAGGGCCAGACCGGTGTCCATTTCCTTTTAATATTGTAGGGAGGTAATAAAGAGTGTAGAACTAAAACCAGCCAAGCTGACTGTCAGGTCAGATAGGAGCGGCCATATGATCCTATCAAACCCAGCATGCCTTTCACCTGAGCTGAAATGTCTGTGTGGGGTAGAAGCAGGGAACAGTAAGATGTCCTGTCAGTTATGAACTGACCCTGATGCTGGAGCGCATGTCAACATCAGTTCAATGCAACCAGATAACAAACATCTGAATTTTGTAATGAAAGCATAAAGAGACCTCTTGATATGCGGGAGATATGCGGGAGACCTTTTTATAAATGTCTTGTTGTTTGATTGTCAAATGGCGTGGAGAGAATTGCAGTCTTGTTGCAATGTTGAAGTGAAAGTTGCCTTTCCTGTAATACTGCTGAGCATACAAAACACTCAAACAAAAAGTCGCCCTATCTTTTATCTTTAGAATATAGCCTTCACAGATACTCCTTTCTGGGCATGACTAAAAATAACAATGTCTGCTTACGTACATTTTTCTTTTAGTGGTGTTTGCCAAGACAAATACAGTATTTAGTTAAGATAGCTATAGATAGAACTTAGCTATAGATAGAACTGATACAAAATGTACGCCTTGTTGAGAAAATGCGTGATCTATGTGATCAGATATTTGGTGTGCATTGGGAAATCTCACTTTATATGGCCCTTTCCCGGGCAGGAATTACCTTAAACAGGACTAAAGGCTGAGTTAAATAAGTACATTTAAGTAGTTTTTACAAACATGGCTTACAAAAAATATAAGTTTGTAAATTTTTAGACAACACAATGGCACTGATGTATTTTAAGATGTGTCAGTGCAGGTTGTTTTCAGTTTGGACACCTCTAACATTTATTTTAGCCTAAGACTAGTTTTAAACCCTGTTCGGGGGACCGCCCCTAACTGTACTGTGTGTTCACACCAAACGCGAAGCATCACGTTCCTCGCTCTATATTACATGCGGGACTATATGTTTATTGCATTACTCGCGGAAATCAAAACTTCACCCAGCGGGGAATGTCTTCACGCTCCCTGAGGCTTCAAATTGCAGTAGTAATTGTAGGGCGCTATGAAATCCATACATTTATTTAAGTTTCTATTTACCTGGATTCTTTGTTTTCCATATTTTACTGTACAATGGTAAGTGACATATTTGCTCACATGAAAAAATACTTTAATCTATAGTATTTATACAGTGGATACTTTGAACAATACAAGGAGAAAATCTGTAAAAAAAGGGTATAATGTCCTTAACTATGTTAATCGTACCTTTTCTTTTTCAAGCTCTACTTAAATTTAAGTACTATTTATATTATTTAATTAGCACATTAACTTCCATTTACTAATGATAAACTAAGTGGTGAATTATTTAAAAAATGAAGGGGATCGTGCGGTAAAATGTGGGTGTCATAACTGATTCAAGTAATAACGGACTTTTATTTCGACAGGTCGCCGCTAAGGTTGTTTGACAGTAGCTTCAATGCAGTTGTAGTCTTGCAAAGTAGTACATGCAGAAGGGCATGTTAGCAAAGCGCTAAAATGTGTAGTTACTCGCTGGCTAATAAAATACTCACATAATCTCACATAAACAAGCCTAGCTGTTTACCAAAACATGCTAATGCAAAGCCTTTAGTCACACAGTATGTTTCCAGCGAACCAAAACCAGTGAGAAGGATTCAAGTCCAGTTTAAAAGCTTTTTTAAGAAGCAACATGGGAGCCTGGTCCATCCACGCCACCGCATAGTTCTCATTCCTCACAGATGAGAAGTGAGGTGAGGAGGAAAAGGGGGATCTTTGGGTGAAACACAGAAGTACAGTAGAACAATAGACCTCTCAGCCAGACACGGCTGCCGGTGGAGATGACAATGCCAACGGAGAGCTCACAATGGGTAGCAGTCAAAATACTGAACACAGAGCAACACGATGAAAAAATGATTGAACAGAATAAAATCAGACTGCCAGCGTGTTAAAAAATGAGGATGCTTTCTAAAAGTGATATATATTTATTGTGGTCTACCACAACATGACCATGATTTAAATACGAAAAAACATCAGTTCAAATTTAGACTGATTTCTCAAACGTTCGATCATTACATTGAAAAGCTTCTAAGTTTAATAAAAAAAAATTTAGGTCTCAAAAGGTCTATGCAAATTGTGTTCAACACAAAATATTGTAGTGCAGACCATAACTACACAAATTCATATTAATTTTAGCACGGTTGTGCTAATGAATACGCGCAGAGGCGTAATAGCTCAATTCTTATGTTACCAAGGCAGTGCATAATGCGCTATTGTTTACATTCTAAAAATTTTCGTTATCAGCCCTTCGGCAGCATGGATCGGGACGGAGTGGAACGATTAAGCAACGAGAACGATTTGATTTTCTATAGGAACATTTTCCAAAATCTTATTCGTTTTTGACAATTTCCCAAACTGGTCCAACAGAAAACCTATAAACTGCTTTGAACTACTAAGAGCAAAGGTTGATTTTCTGCTGAATTGGCAAAAATGACTTATACACTGGCAAATTTACGGGATGAATTAATTAAATTTAGTTAATATTATATACATTTTTAAGATCTAAGTCAGCAAGAGCTTTAGTTTTTACGTTTTTACCAGCGATTTTACTATGGTAACACCACATATATTAACATTTGGTGGTTCAAATACCCATGTGAGATCTCTCTTCATATGTGTAAATCATTTATTTTATTTTTAGTGCATGATTTTTCATAGTCAGCTAAGTGTCATTTTCAGAATTGTCACATCAATAACGCTTCATATTCCTCATAAATGGACACATGAAAATGAATATAAAGTAACTATTTCTTGTTCAATAAAGGGGCATTCCTTCTCCATTCATTGGGTATTATTGCTTCAGGATTGTGCATTTTATTATACAGAAATCCTACAAAGTTGATCGTCTCCCAAAAAACGCATCCTCTTTTTGTCACATCCATAACACATGTTTTATTCCTTATTTTTTTTCATAGACTGACATTTTTTGATGTTCAGACTCTATCAACAAGGGTTCAGTGAAATATAAACAGATGTTTCAATATATTCTTAACAAATTCATTCTCTGAGCTTTTTTATGTCATTTCCATAACGCAAAATGTCACGTCTATAATGCTGGAAATACCCAGAAGCATTCAGGCCATTTAAACAAACAAAATTGGTCATTCGGTTGTAATGAGTGTGAGTCGTAAAAGCTATAACATGATTTTCCTGTCATGTGATGTGGCATGCATTCTTCACAGAATTACTCCAACACTAAGTGAAACAGTCAAGAGGCAAACAAGTAAGAGGAGTGCAAAAGTCACCAAGTGGCGCATGTGTTTGATAGCGCTTGCTAGTGTGGCTAAAAAAAGTCCCAAAGTGGTTGCTAGCAGGTTATGGCAACTATTATTGTGTCAATTGCTTTGCCGGGTTTTTCAAATCAGTGTTTTTTGAACTGTGATTTGAAAACTTCCCAGGGACGGCATCTCTCACAGTTAATGGCATGTAGGCTTGGCACGATCGAAAAGAGGGCAGTAGCTCTACAGCGCTGCCAAAAATGGAGAAAAAACTAGGCATTTGGGATTTTCCCACCATCATTCAAGAGAGTTCAGTATTTGATAAGATATCCTTTTTCTGGCTGAACCACTATGTGACTTTTTCCTATTGGATGCACGTGAACAAGGATATATCGATACATTAAAGTTAAAGCTCTGGTCTATTTGGGCGTAACTGTTCGAGGCTTCATACATTATGCTCTGGTAAACCAAACAGCATCTGTTCTGACTGAGGTCACCAGGCTTGTAAGGATTTGCACAGAGGGGGAGATGAGGGGCGTGTCCGGCGTGGCTGGCCCCTTTTAAATCCTCCCTGTAATTTACAGCGAGGTTGTGTTCACCACAGTCTGTACTCCGGCTTCATTCCTACGCATCTCTTCAGTTGGCTGCGTTCACAATAGCATACTGCCATACTATCAATTCCTGTAGTATGTGTGCGGTGCACATGTATGCAAATTTGCCTGTTAACAACTATATTTGCCAAGAGATTTAATATACAACGGAGCGCACTGCGTTGAATACGGTACTGTATCCCACAATACAATGCGACTGTTATTTCACATACTGTTTTTAAAACGAGGTAGCAACACGAGTGGAGAGAACATCTGTTTATAACAACACAATGAATTTAGCTTATAAACGCATTCTTACATTTATTGCTTCATTGAATTGAATGTGACAATTTCGGTGGTTTCCAATTTACAACCCACAAACGTTTCATTTTTAGATATTTTGAAGAATGTTGGTTATCAAACAACGGCAGTACCCATTGACTTGCATTGTTTTTTTTTGCATATACAATAGAAGTGAATGGGTACCACTGTGGTTCGGTCACCAACATTCTTCAAAATATCTTCTTTGTGTTCTGCACAAGAAAGAAAGCCAAACAGGTTTGACATGACAAGAGAGTGAGTAAATAATAATGACAGAATTTTCTTCTTGGGTGAACTGTCCCTTTAAGACTTTACATGTATCAACAAAATAAAAAAATTCATGCAAACTGCCCGATTTAACCTGCATGTAAACAAGATGAAAACATCTTCCCTTTCCTACCGCTGTATGAATAAAGAGGCGTCAGTTTCCACTGCAATTTATTTTACTCATGATATATTGAACAGTGCGGCTAAGCCTAATAAAGCAAACACACTTACTCATCCATCATAGATCAGCTGTTTGGATAATGTAAAGTGCTTCACCTTTCAACTGAATCTGCTGAACGCTGAATGCGTAGTCACATGACTGTCTAATTTCCCTAGGCAAAATGGCGAAATGCACTTAAACAGGCAGGAGTAGGATCTGTATATCTCAGCGCCCGGCGGGAAGCGAGCTCTGTGAGGAAGATGATAAATGACGGGATTTCACCACACTTCAACAACATCTCTGGTCTGATCCTACGGATTGATGGAATAAAAGACGTTCTATTACAAGACCTTACAGCAGACTTGACTGAGCGTCTTACAGGCTGAAGAATTCATTTGTGCATTACTGAAAACACCTGCAACATTTATCAAAATTTCTCCTTTGGTTTTTCATGGATTTAAGAAAAAATGATGAGAAGTTTCATTTCCGGGTGAAACGAATACAGAACCTTTAGAAATATCTTTATAGGGAAAAACTTCTAAGAGCAAAATCTGGAAAAAAAATATTATTTGGATGTCAAGAGAATAGTTAAAAGTCAATGGGCAAAATGTAACTTGCAATTCACTCAATCATTTCTCTATATTCGTTCATGCATTTGGCAGACGCTTTCATCCAAAGCGACTTACATTGCTTTATCCTATACATTTTACATAGGTATCTGCAATCCCCTGAGATCGATCCAACAACCTTGCGTTGTTAACGCAATGCTCTTATCACTGAGCTACAGGAAAGCTGTTTAATATTTATCTATTTAATAAAAACATATAGGGCAATATTTACTTTTACCAATCATAAAGTGACTTTTTGAACAAAATATGCATTTGAGTTTCGATACTTTTGGTCAGTTCATGGGTTCCCTGGGAAATGAACCAGTAACCTTGGTATTTATAGTGCAAAGCTCTACTAGTTAAGCATATGACAAAAGGTCAACGGTGCTGAAAAATAAGAGGAACTGGGTACATCGGCTGAACTGTGTACTTGTTTCAAAACGAAACATCGGGAAAACACATTCGACAGTTATTTTTATTTGGAGTTAAGGATGAGCGATTGAAATTTCAATATAAAGTGCAGAGAATGGCACATAGTTGTTTAGTCACATTTTGTCTTTGAGCTCCTCATCCTGCAGGGTACAGCAGGAAGTGCAATGTATGAAAACAAGGAAGTATGGAACAGTTTCCTCTGACACTGGACAACCATGTAAAAGCTTCTCTACATCAACAACACTGAACCAGATTTTAACATTTTCTGTGATAAAGTGTGTGAAGCTTTGATATTAGAGCGATGCCAATACAGATATTGATACTTACAATAATAATACAATGCTAATACAAACAATGCTAACTTAATAAAAACACAAATGATGTGTATTCTTGACCTTTGTGCCTGCCTCATGTACAGAACTCTTGTTTGGAAAAAATGCACCAGACCTCATAAAACTCATTCCCAAGCTCTTTGCAAAGATCACAGAAGTTCCTAATAAACGGCTCTTTCGGCTAAACACTGAGGATATCCGACAGATTTTTAGACAAGCAAACATGCTCAAAAGAATATGACCATGCGCATAATCTTAAAAATAATGGTGACAGTGGTTCACGATGCCATAGAGGAACCTAATTTTGTCTGAATTAGGGCTGTTAAAACGATTAATCGCGATAAATTGCATCCAGAATAAAAGCCTGTGTTTAAATAATGTATATCTTCTGTAAACTGTATATAATAATTAAGTATTTATTAACACATACATGTACACAAAATTTTTATATTAAGAAAATGTTTACATTTGTTTATTTATATTTGCCTATCATTTAATAAATGTTTATTTATATGAATATATATTTTTTTCTAATAATACAACATATAAATAAATACAAAATGAAAATGCACAATACACAGACATACATTATGTTAACCCAAACTTTTATTCTGGATGCGATTAATCGTTTGACCACCCTATAGCCTAAATGGTTCATAAGATTCACAAAGATTCCTGTGGTGAAATAGGTCCTTCGGACTATAAAAAGGTAAGAAAATTATGGTTCTTTTCAGAGTCTTTGACTAAATGGTTCTTTGTGGAACCAAAAATGATTCTTCTATATTCTGGCATCGCTGTGAAGAACCTTAGGCACCTTTGTTTTTAAAAGTGCTTTCAACACTTAAAAAGCCATTTGGTAAGTAATTTCACTCAAAAATAAAATTCCTCTAATGATTTATACATCCTTGTGTCGTTAAAAACCTGTGTATGACACAAAACGAGATGTTTTGAGAAACATCTAAATTGTTTTTTGTCCATACAATGGAAGTCAACGGGGACCAATATTGTTTGGTTGCCAAAATTCTTTAAAACATCTTCTGCAGAAAGTAATAGAGTTTTGAAATGATGGATGCATAAATTGATCAAATCATTTTCATTTCAAGCTGGTATAGTTCATATGTACCCAAACAGCACCAGTTAAGAAGGAAAAGAACATGAGTATGTCTGGAGATGAGGACAGTGTCCATATGGCAGAAATGTGAGTGGGCGAAACATGTCGGCTTTCTGCTGAAATTCAGAAAATCTGAGTTTGACCGCAACATTTGTTACTGTACATATAAACCTGAACAGGCTGCAGGTACATAACAGCTGTTTTATTTATATATCTGTTAAATAATATTTTTTATAAACTTTTTCACAAAAAAACAGTAAACATGACCCCCATTTAAACCAAAACACAGACTGGTTTTCACATTGGATACACATGAACATCAAATGCACAACATCGTCTGCAAAGAAGTTCCAATAAAGACAAACTAGTTTCCCGATGTTTTGCTGTTGCTATGCAGTTGCTAGGGTGTTCTGGGTAAAGTTAACTACTGATCTAAGCCTAAAGAGTCAACCACTAAATCTCTGTCTCTAGATTTGGCTCATGTTCCTCTTTAATCCAAGTCTATGGGATGTTTTGCTTGTTATTTCGTCCGTGAAAATCTGCACAAAATCGATCAAAGAACGCAAAACATGACAAAGGGAAACGCTTTTAAATATAAGCAACAGAAACAAAGATACTTTCTCAGCAAGTACTAAAAGGCACTCAAAAAAACACTCGGGCAGCTTACCACACCATTAAAAAAGCACAAGAACAAAGCTCATCATCATTTTCACATTCCACAAATAAAAACAGCCCAGTTACTTCTCAAATAAATCTTTAAAAAGTCTCTCAGTCGTATGAGGGCAGCCATCACATGACCGTGTTTTCCTCTTTTCGCAGTGGGCCTTCATAAAATAAGAGTCGAGCGGAAAAAAGAACATTTTACATTCTCATCACAGAACTGTTCGGTTCCACCTTCTACACTTCTGACCTGCAACCTCAGAATATCTTTACCTTTGACATCCACAAATCCCCTTGCAATGAAAGCACCGATCTGGGATCAATTTGAGGCTTCTACGTCTAAAAGAGTTTGATTACCAAGACAAGGGAGAGCTGATCCGTGATAAGCGTTCATTTCCTGACGTGCTTTGTATGCACATGGCCTACAGCCTGTGACTCACAAGCGTCGATGCTGTTTTCAAAGGCCTGGTTTAAATGGTTATTGTACATGTGGGGATGAAGATCCTGAAAGATGGCGTCTAGGGCTCATGCTTCGCGTCAGTTTAGTGATTTGAAGAAACTGTAAGCGTCAAACCACACCTGTGTGCTACGAACATGAACCACGTGTCTTGTTAAACCAGAGGTAAACTCTTACTTCCCTGAGCTAGTATTGCATTTGGAGTCACACGGCCTTACAGTTAAAGGGGAACTTACATTATAAAAATGCAACCGTAAGGAAACGGCATTCAAAGTGCAGCGTTTTGAAAAAGATAGTATTATTGTGTAAATAATAAAAACATAAGTCAAATCGTTGTGCGCGTCACATGTTCAGTCTATACAGGCCTTTGCGGATATAACCAAAACAACAACGGCGGCCCAAAAAAGCGTGTTTTTTTATGTTAAATTTGTGAATTCATATGTCCGCAAGAGTGTAGTGTTTCTTTACAAAGTGACATCGCCAACTACTGGCATGGCATGCACAATACAGCCTTTTAAGTCTTTTATCCGACAGAACCGTGTGAACGTTGTGTATTTGTGAAACTTTTCAAAAACGGAAAGTTTTTGTTTTCTTTTCTATGTTGTGTAAACGTACCCTTAAGAAGAATATCAAACAGGCTTGGGGTGGCAAGCTGAACCACCTAGAACGCCAACGCAACTGCATTGGAAAGAGCTACAAATCCACTCAGAATATCTTAGCAACCGCATAATGGCCCTGGCAACCACGCACAACACTCTGACATTGCAAGCGCAAACTAAACTTTTCATGATAAAATGTACAAATCTTCTCATTACTGTTCACTGAAAGAGTAAAAAAAACAAATTCGACTGAACCGGCTATAATAACGGCGTATTTGCAATGACATCTTGATCTTTACACAGTGAAACCACGTTCTTTCCAAAGGTTTCGTAAGAAATTATCTACAATGAAATCTAGTATAGCTTTTCTATACCCTTTTATGGCAGTGTTTTTTCTTCACACCAAACCTCTTTTTTTGTGAACAGGATCTGAGAGTGACTCGCGCTGTTTTTGGATTCGACTTTTATAACCAATTATTACTTTTAGTTTAAACAAAAAAACATGAAGTTGGGAAATTTGTTTAAAAAAAAACTAAGATACAATAAGATCCAACAGATAGAATGATAAAGTAAAAGTTCTGCTAAAGAGGGTGTTTCCTGCAAGTGTGGGAATAAAACACATGATGTAATCCGCGCTAATCTATCTGGAGACCCTTCCTCAACATGTCACACAGTTTAAGTGGGAAGTCTGGTTATAATACCCGCAAGTTATCCCCGCACCCCGAGTTTTGACTAAATGGTTCGGGCAGAATATGCTGACAGGATTAAATATTTCCTCATGAAACCAACATTTGTCTGAGAGTCAAGTGTCTTAAATGAATCATCCACATGAGGCAGCAAAAGTGCATATCGAACCGTTTCCATTTTGGTGTTGTTGTCATTAGGTTCGAACTCATTGTCTAATTCATGGGAGACAGAGAGTTGACAAAAACTGTGAATCATTTGGGGGAATCTAATGAAGACTGTCCAAGAAAAATGTGTATAGAAATTGTATTTTGCATAAATAAATATAGTACAATAATTATTTGGAGGGACATAATTGTCTTGAAAATGACCTAATCTACAAAACTTTAAGCACAATGTACTTTTCCATTTGATTTTGGGGTGAATATGAACATTTCAAGTGGGAATCATAATTAATAAACAGCGTTTAACACACAAATACAATACTCTATTAACACACTTGAATACACAAACCTACAAATATTAACTTTGGTTTTCTGTCAAAACTTAAAATACGGGCATCGGGACTCCTAGAAACCTGCCAGACCTGTTTACAGCCCATGTTACAAAGTCTTTCAAGTACATCTTGGACATCACTTCAACAAGGTTGATTATTTCAGCAAGGTTACACTTGAAGGTGACACTTAACCAGTGGCGGATATTCTTAACCAGCCCTGTTTTTACTATGTGGGTGCAAGCGGGAATTTTATTTAAGATGCAAACTCAAACTAAAATACTCTAAATCTCATACTGGCCCCGGTCAAACATTTACCAAGGACCTAATCATATTAGTTAATAAACAACATTGTTTGTATAAAAAACAAGGCCTAAACAAACATCATCCGTGCACCGCTCCATTGCATAACAAGTGACTGATATCATCACTCACTCAGTAGTAACAGAGGATGCCGAGACCCCCCGCCCACCTCCCGAAAGTTAATGTAACAAAATCCAAACCCAGGTGGACTTCTATCCCCCACGGTTATTAAAAGCAAATGAGAGACATGCACACAAAATATTCAAGATGCAAAGCTTATCCTTTCGCTTAGATTCCGTCTTTCAGAAGCAGATTGCAATGCCCACACTGGGGAATTGTGGGAGTTGGTGGAAATCCCCTGGGAGTGTGTGGAAATGCAATGTTCTAATGCTTTCATTTTGCATTATGTGCATTAGTGACATAGTGGTATTGTATGATATACTGCAGCGCATTACGAAACGATGATGAAATAGTTGTGGGCAGGATTACTAGCCTACTAAAAAGGAAGAGAGGTGTGAGATGATATAAGAGGAAACTGCTCTCTTCTTTGTTCTGTGCGGACAACGTGACACAAGTTTCCATCAGCTCACAGGACGCAAACCTCTTTATAACCCAAACGAAATCGTAACCAGCGCGAGATGTGAAATTTCTGACCAAAATGTCTCTTTTTAACGCCTCCTCTAATAAAGTCAGTCAATGATTGTACGCTTTCAACGTCTTTGTTTGAGTTTCGACATGCAACGTTATACGTGAAACGATTCCACGCAACGCCAATAAAACCTTCGCATTCACACAACTACACGCAGCGTAACAATAAGATCAATCTGTGCGCCACGCAGCCCCCTCGAAGCCCTCTCTGCCCCCTCACACGAGTGTAAACAATGATACAGTTTAAGCATCCCCCAATTCCCCACCCCCCGTACTGTACGCGTGACGGGACCTACGTAAAGCTCATATTATAATAAAGCTTAATGTGATATTAACACGTAACGACGTTTGTGCTGTATTGCGTCGCGTTTGTGCAATATGCGATGTGGCAACCTCGCGATATCGCGATACATTCATACACATCTCGGGTATTGATTCTCGATCCTCATTTTGAGAACACAGTACGTCGGCGCATGAAAGCACGAGCGTTCCGCGCCAGGAAACACGGTTTTCTACACAGAAACGCCCCTTTCATGGCATTAAAATGGCAGTAGACCATGATGAGCGCTTATTCATTTAAATCTTTCTACTTTAGACATATGAAACACGTCAATTTTAAACGTTATGCATATAACCAGTTTTGAACGCAAAACGGGAAATGAGCCTGCACCAAAAGCTATAAGCAATGATTCTGTTGCGCCGTGTAATCCTAAACAAGCGCACTTCCTTGAATCTAACTTTGATCGTGGCACAAAATCACACTGTTATACGCCCATATTTCGCATTTCAATAACATCAGACCCGATTTTCAGTGCACATTTGACGTGTCTACCGTCGTTTTAAAGCAAGCCAGGGAAGCTGAAGTAAAGACTGACACATCGTATTTCCACGGCATTTGCATTGAAAACAAGCGCCGTACGGTCACATCTTCACAGCACTTTAAACATTTGCTCCCTCCCCCACTTTTCCTTCTCGTTTTCTGACGTGCTGTTATTGTTTAATATTATGGTGGTAAACAACACTGCAACAAATTAACAACTCAACAAGCGCCCGATAAGAAAATAAGACACTGGAAACTCACATACCCATCCATTGCACAGAGGAAAAGAGAGGCGAGGTGAAATAACAATGCAAGCACAGGAAAATGAAGAAACGGGTGCTGCTGTTACTACAGTTCGACCCACCAACACAATCTCGGGCACAAAGGCGCTCACACACACACACTTCCTGCTCCTGACGTGAACACAGAAACACACACACACATACACACAGACATGTACAGACGCTCCTCTGTACAAAATGGCCTCCCCTTTTCAGCAGACACACCTTTGAAAAATGATATAAACGCGTAATGTTTGTTGCTGGACGCTGAAAGCAACGATACACAAACATTGCATCCAGCAATTAGGTTGACGCGTCCAGTGTTTTGAAGCACGCGTAATTTCACCATAGCACGCGGAGCTCAATTAAGCATAATTTTGTTTTAGGAATATATTTATTAATTAAGGTAATGGGCCTTGGGGGAAGCTTTAAAGTGCCTGATGTTTCCAATAAACATGTAGTCGATACACTCATTATAGTAGCTGGAAGTGCCTCGTTTATAAAGCAAACACTTCCTTGAAAACATAGTCCACCAGTCATACATTTTATGGTGGATGCAATGAATTATTAATCAGTATAATGAATAATGTTCCCCATTTCCAAAATGCACAAAAGCGTTTGTCAATCGTGACTATTCCTATAAATACTTGTAATGTCAAGACAGAAGTGAAGATGCCCGAGGCATGTTAAAACTTGTTACACTTGTTGGACCGGCCGAACTGCAGTCTTGTGCTTACATGAAAAGTGTGCATGAGGTGTGTGTCATCAAAAGTGTTGTGTAAGCAAACACCGAACCGTGTGATGGGTTCAAATGAATTGGCATTAGTGAGCTGGATGTGATAGGTGTTGGATTTTTGAGCTTTTTTCTTGTAGTCAGAGACTGCGGAAGCCATCTATGTTTATACATTATGCTCTTCATACGATCGACGGTCGCCATGGTAACAACATTTTTGGTGTTCGGATTATTATTATACAACAAGATAGATTAAAATATAAAACAAAGAAAAGCAAGAAAAAATACTGAGAAAGAAAAAAATTAAGAACACGCTGTACAAATAAAAACATTATTTGCAACAAGTAGATGTGAGATGGACAACAGCTCTCCAACACACTAGACGGCGCTGTGATGGTATCTTGCTAATGTTACACACACAGCGAGGTAGACGGCTGTGTATTTCCTCTTTTGTCAAATGATAAATGATGATAAATACTAAATATAAAGTATAACATACAAGGTTAATCTTGAATATTACTGTAAATATTTAATAATTATGTTTCGGATCAGTCATTTCTATGTTATGCTTTGGTCAGCATAAGAATAATTTCCCTCATTCTAATACTTTTTGTTGTGTTTTAATCATACTGCAATCTTCAGTAACATTTTACATAAATGTTAATACATTTTCTACATTTTTTTAGTTTTTTTATCATGCTATTATATTGCATCAGACATTATAATGACAATTTTATATTCTTAAAGGTTATCAATCAATTTTTTTAATCTACACATTTTTTACCAAATTATGTGGTTTATCATTTGGCAGTTTTATTTATTTTTACTCCACCCCACTGTTTTTTTTATTGAACGTATTGAATGTATTGTGATGTTACGAATGTGATAAAACCTGTTTTATACGTTTTATATAAAAGCTTGCATTTTGTCTTTATTTTTACCATATCTATTTCTTTGTGTTGTTTGTTTGTTTGTTTGTTTGTTTGTTTGCTTTAATATTGTTTGCAGTCACATAATCGCTTCCATTAAACGGTACCGGAAGTGGTCATAGTAGTCTGTTACTAGAGTAAAGGGCGAGTGCTCACCGTACTGTGTCGACTCGAGGATCATTTAATGTTGCACTTATAGATAACTTTACACTAACTGTGTCCGCTCAGCTGCTTCCAGCACATATCAAACATACAGCTCAGCATGTTGCAGAATACAGGGTGAGTTCCGATCACACACACAGTAAAACACGACAAGTCACGGATGGACATCTCAAGTTCATTTACAGTTGGCGTGTTATTCAAAGTTCATTGAATTGCTGTTGTCTAACGTTAGTTGATGTTTGTAGATGTATTCAGTCTTAAATGCGATGTGCACGACTTTAGCTCTGTTGTGAACGACACCAGTGTGTTTGTCTTCATTGTCAAAACTTTGCAGATATTAACTAAACAAATTAGTCACATTGACTCTGTTGATTTGGCATTGGAATACACTTCTATTATTATTATTACATATCTACACGTTCCTCCCGTTTCCCTAAACTGCAATGCTCTGACCTTTACCCTAAATTTAGCCTACTATGCGCAGGTGCGTCCCTTGACGTCAGCACTATCCCATCATTTTTTTAATAATTTATTTTATGCAATTAAATATAATGTGATTTAATGTCATGAAGAGAGATGTGCCTAACTGTTTAAACTCTGTTAACTTAGAGGACAAACACACTGTTTTTTTATTGAACTGCTAATGGTATCTAACAGTTAGTGTATTGAAGAATATGTTTTGTCTTGGCGAAATTGCAATAAAATCTCTTATGGATGATGAGTAGCAAACAGCTTTGCCTTACCAAGGCAAAACGTTGGAAAACAAGAAGTAAAAACAAAACAATGCATTTGAAAAGTTCAATGTAACCTGTAGTTTAAATAAAAATGAACCCTATAAAAGTTTCATTTGAAGAAAAGCTCATATGTCCACCTGCGGTTATGTTATGAAATTGAATATGTTCACACTTAGTGCTGTTAAATCGTTTAATCACCATTAATCAATTCTAAAATAAAGGGTTGTGTTTATATCATATATTTGTGTGGTATGTGTAGTGATATGTATATAAAAATACACAAACATACATCTATTTAAGAAATTTGAGTTATTTATAAGCTAATAATACATAATGTAGATTATATTTAAATATAAATGCATATATATTTATTAATGTAAATATTTGTTATAAATACACATCTATGTGTGTGCATTTAACATCTATGGTAGGAAGTTGGCAGGATGTACCCTGTTCATCACCGGGGCGAGTCGAGGTATTGGCAAGGCCATTGCTCTAAAAGCTGCGAGAGACGGTGCAAATGTGGTCATAGCTGCTAAAACCGCGGATCCCCATCCTAAACTGCCCGGAACCATTTTCACAGCCGCTGCAGAAAGTAAGACTCACAACTGAATTTACCGTCTGATAAATGAACCCTGTTAGTGTGATACCACCATGATGGGATGATGTGTGTTTGGTAGTTGAAGCCGCGGGAGGGAAAGCGCTGCCGTGCATTGTAGATGTTCGGGATGAGAAGCAGATAAGTGATGCCGTGAAGCAGGCGGTGGAGAAATTCGGAGGTGAGCTTCTTAATTCTTCTCAGGTAGTGCACATTTCTAGCGCTCACACAATTGTGTTTATGTTATGTTGTTTTAATTACAGGAATTGATATTCTGGTAAACAACGCCAGTGCCATCAATTTAACAGGAACTGTGGAAACACCAATGAAGAAAGTAGACCTGATGCTAGGCGTTAACCTCAGGGGAACGTACCTGACGTGGGTAAAATATTACATATGAGATCATTGCATATTTGTTATGTAATCACAATATACATACAATAGTGTTTTCACTCGTAATCTGGTTGAGCACACCCTGTGTTTAGTTATTATCGACCATGCCTGCAGTCTCATACACAGAAGGATTATCTCAGTTATATCAGTGCTGATGTACATCTTTTTGGTCTGACCCAAGTTCATGTTCCAAGTGCTGTTAACTGTTCACTGCAGCTATTTTCACTCCTCTATTTTTATTACAGATCTAAATTATGCATCCCACATCTTCTGAAGAGCAAGAATCCTCATATTCTTAACCTCAGTCCACCTCTCAACCTCAATCCCATGTGGTTCAAAAATCACACAGGTGGGTAGCATAAATACTGAAGATCGGTCGGACCGAATTGCTGAACTTGTATAAAATATATAACAAATGTGCAAATATTTTGCAATTACTGAATCATCAAAAAAGTTATGTAAAGACAACATTGACCATTTGACTTTTGGACGCTGGTCCAGGAGTACTACACGTTTCAGTTTTTTAACACTACACAATGGTCGAACAAAATGCAATTAACAGAACTTTTTTTAAAATAATTGATTTGTTAATCGAAAATCTTAAAGTTTCAATTATAAATCTGGGATTTAAAAAATAAAAATACAACTGAAACCGTGCTTCTGGACTTGTGTTTAGATCTTGCGAAGTGGTCTATAGTCTATAAATTTTGATTGACACTGAAAGCATCAATCTGTGTGAACGATGATCAATAATCAGAAGTAATGTAAAATATGTATGTTGGTTATAAAATTTGAAGTGTTTTAAACATATTTTACAAACTTGAACCATTATTCTATTACACATCGTACTATTAAGCAAATTATTGTACATCACATTTTTGAATATCACATCAATCTTGTGCGGCCCTACTAGTTATATCATTTTGAAAACAATGTAAATTGATTTTAGAATAAGAAATATAGTATCGAATATCGCATTATTTAGCATGCTATCGCACATCACATTTTTCTTTAATATTGCACAGTCTTACAAATAACATATGATCTCCTATACGTCCGTGTAGCTTACACAATGGCAAAGTATGGCATGTCCATGTGTGTGCTCGGAATGGCCCAGGAGTTCCAAGGCTCCATTGCTGTCAACGCCTTATGGCCCAGGACAGGTAAATATAGAGTTTCAATAATTAAGTAATCATGTTAGTGTGTGCTTGGTTATAGCTGAACCATTCTTTATGTGTCTTTAGCCATCCAGACGGCTGCCATGGACATGTTGGGTGGCTCAGACGTGGGTAAACAATGCAGGAAAGTGGAGATCATGGCTGACGCTGCCTACACCATCTTCAACAAACCCACCAGCTTCACGGGACAGTTCCTCATTGATGACGACATTCTCAAAAAGGAGGGCATCAAAGATTTTGATGTTTATGCGGTTGAACCAGGTTGGCTTTGTGTTACTTGATATTTCAGAATGGTAGGATGATGAACCCACACTTCCATTCATAAGCTTTAGGAAACAATGGCCAAAGTTGTCCATTAAGGAATTAATATAAATTAATTAAAAAATTGAATGAACGATATTAGTATGTTGGAACGGTTATAGTTTTTCCACAACATTCAGACTTATGCCTTCAGATCAAAGGGTTTTTAAGGGATAGTTCACCTAAAATAAAATGATTTGATCATTTATTTACCCTCATATCATTCCAAACCTGTATGAGTTATGTTTCTTTAGGCGAACACAAAGTTTGATATTTTGAAGAACGTTGGTAACCAAACAACATTGAACCCAATTGACTTCCATTGTATGGACCCAAAACCATCAAGACATTTCTCAAAATAAAAAAATAGTCATATACAGGTCGAAAGACATGAGTGAATAACTGATGACAGAATTTCATTTATGACTGAACAATGCCTTCAAGATCACGAAAAACATTTCAGTCAAGTGGCCTCAAACTTTTGTATGATAACATATGTAATTTTGTTACAGCAGTTTTGTTACAGAAGTCATTTTATTATCCTTATTAGATACTTTAAAGAGCATGCTTAAAAGGCACTCCAACTTTAAACTTTAACACAGGACATAAAAATCTTTTTTAGGTCATCCATTGCTTCCTGACTTTTTCTTGGATGAACAGCCAGAGGAGCTAGTCAAGAAAATGGAGGAATATGGTAAAAGATGATATCTTTGAAGAACACGCCATGCTATTTGTTCTTCTTGGCGAACAACTTTCAAAACACATGTTTTGATTCTCTATTCAGGTGCGACTCCAGTTTTCAAGAGTGGAAAATCGAGTGCTGATTCAGCTGCTGCCGGACCTATCGCTGACACATTCAACACACTCAAAGGAGTTCTGAATCCAGATTTAGTCAAAACTACACAAGGAGTGTACAAATTTGAGTTATCAGGTACTCACTATATCACTCTTTTTCTATCCCACCCCTGTGTTAAAAAATAAACCTTTTTTAAGTTGATTGTGTGTGAATGACAGGTGAACATGCCGGAGTCTGGTACATTGATCTGAAGAATGATGCGGGGTGTGCTGGCAGCGGGGAACCACCTGTCAAAGCCGATGTTGTCATGACTATGGACAGCGCAGACTTCACAAAGATGTTTGCAGGTATAAAATCGCTGAATGGTTCACTTCTCACTATATTGACATACGCTAGTCAGACGATCCTGGACAAACGCATTAGATAAGAAGGAGGTGCTTTTGAAACCAAATGGATAAAAAGTTAAAGATTTAAATAAGAAAAACATCATCTTTTTTAACAGGGAAACTAAAGCCGACCATGGCCTTCATGTCTGGAAAGCTGAAGATTAAGGGCGACATGGGTCTGGCCATCAAAATGGAGAAGATGATGTCTATGATGAAGTCTAAGCTGTGATATGATCACATCCATCTCCTGCCTTACGTCATGTACAAGATCTTTCAGTGTCATTTTTCTATTTCACTGTTATCGCTGAACAATTTGTCAAGCTGCTATTTTAATAAAGGGGTTTCCTTTGATTTTGTTTCCTTACATAATCCTTTTTAACATAATTCATGTTACACCTTTTGGTGAAATATAAGGAATGAGTTAATAACAATTACTTACAAAAATGTATCATGGCAACCATAGAAACAACTGATATTATGCTGCTGTGAAATACAAGTTGGACTTTAAAAAGATGACAAAGTATTTTTGTCTTCCTTCTAAACAGCAGTTTAGCACAAAGACCCCAAAAATCTGTCATGTGTCCCCTCAATATTGTTGTCAGAGATTTTAATATGAACTCTAAAATTTCTATATATAAATATTAAATCATCTGACCTATCCAAACTCTAATACTGAATGACTATTGGTTAATTTGTCTGTTTTTATTTTTCATAAGAAGTATTAGGAGAAATGTCTGATAAGGTGTCAATACTTTATGCTTATTCATTTTCAACATAGAACAATGAACTCTTGAACAGAAATAATAACATATGTATAATAAAACTAGAGTATTTATGTCATTCGCTTTATTTTTTAGGACTTTTACATTGTAGTTTCTCCCTTACGTTACTATGCATGCGAGAATGTTGTTACCATGGAAATGTTTACGAAGTCGAGGTATACCCATCGAGCATCTTTCTTGAAATTGAGTGTGGCATAGTGTCAACACAAATGTAAATATTATATAAAACTATATAATATTCCTTAATATTGAAATCATATGTAATAAGAATCCATACGTGCACATCAAACGATATCTAATATCTCAGACACGTACTTCCGGCGCTAGCGGAAGTACCCGCTTCACGTCCATTAAAAGCAAAATTAATGGCTTTTGTATAAAATAAACTGTCAAAAATTGAGAAAGAACCGTAGAAATATTAAACAAACGATGACTGATATCGAACAAAGAGGCGGCGAACAACAGCATATGTGAGCGGATATCGGAGTTTATTCTCCTGTATGAAGGTACATGATGTTTTTGTCGGGCTCTTTGTGTGTGTGTGTCAGATATTTACATATACAGAGTAAGAATATACATACATACATACTTACTATATACACATAGTAAGAAGCCTGAATTAATTTTACAGCTCACATAAACAGCGTTGAATGCATTTGAACGTTCGGCTACAAACCCTCACGCGGTGCACAATATCGCGGTCTATGTGGACAGCTGACTCGGTTTTGAGACAGACACACATTGACACTTAAGATGCTCAAAGACATTAAAGGTATTGTTCCTTAAAGAACTGAACACAACAAAGAACAAGTACAAGAAATAATTCCTGGTTGGTTGTGTGGTGTATTTGTGTGGTAGGGGTGTGTCTTGAAGTTATACCGGTAACCAAAAACTTATAAGTGTGTATTTAGAGATGTACTATGGTAATACCGTGGTATGCATTGAAGTAGATTGGAAACGGTGATCATTCGGTACCTTAATAAAACGCAGAAGAGCACAAATAGGTAATGATGGTTGTGTCTGGTGATCTTGTGTTGTTGATGTTAGTGATAGGGGTGTGTCTTTGGGATTAGACCAGTAACAAAAATGACCAGGTTAGTAACAACATGATTTTTCAGCATGGTTATAACATAACTTTTGGGAAATGTACTTTAGCATTTTACATCTTTACAATAATATGTTTTGATAAAATAATTGTGTATTGTTATTGTTTGGTACAACTATTGTTACCAATATGGCCAATCACATTTAATCAATAGAAATCATTTGCAAGCCATTTATAATAATTCGATACATTTAAATTAAAATTTAAATGATGGATTTATAAGCAATACAGTTTCAATATTTAATAACGTTTTTTGTTGTATATACAAGCGAATAACTGTCTTCATTCAAGGTTTAATTGAACTTTCTGTAAATTAATACAGAAATGTAAATGTATATGTACTGTAAATGTAAATAGTCTTCATATCCTAAAATACATAGCCATAGCTATATGATGCGTATCTAATTTTTAATTATTATGATATATCACGCCACAATATATTGATATACCCCCAATCTTGATATATCGATAACGTGCCATTGTGCATAATACTTTTGTGTTATAAAGTGAAAAACAACCACTTCTACAGGTGAGTTTGATGTAAATAATGAGTCTCATCCCCTATCAACGGTTCAGTTTTTATATCTGGATAGTTGACAAATAAATCGTACATGTGTCCTATGGTGTGACAGTCAAAATTAAGAAAACAAACAGTTAAAAATGTGTTATTTCATATTATTCATATTCATAATTGATCCGTTTTATAATTTTATATGGTGTTTTTTAGATTAGATTAGATTCAACTTTATTGTCATTACACATATACAAGTACAGTGTAACGAAATGTAGTTTAGGTCTAACCAGAAGTGCAATTAGCAAGTGCAGATATACAGTGTGAATAAATACAGATAAATAAATTTTTCTGACTCTAAATACGTTCTCTCAGTTATGCGGGGTTATTAACGTTCAATATGAAATCGAAATTAATCCTATTCATCTTTCCTGGTCTTGTGATGCGCACATCTTTGTTGTAACTCAAAAGAGAACATTTGCCATTATAATCGTTCATCACAAAACACAACTACCCCTCCTGTGAAACAAGTTATTTTTTTGCCTGACATCACTAAGGCTACGTTTAAACCAACAGGTGTTCTTCAGTAGAGGAATAGCCCACCACTTTCACGCTTCAACCAATTCTCAATTAATATAATCCAGCCGTATCCAGCTTCATTTTCTTGCTGTCTCAGCTTAAAACACATAACATTAAGTGAAACAGATTGTGAATGCTGTTCAATGCTAAAGCCTGTATTAAAAAAGCTTCATATTCTCATACTAGGGGAAGACGCTCAACATGGAGGACTCCTTGCACACTTCATCTGATAGCCTTGCCAAACTGGTTAAATGGGCCCACAGTCATGGAACCATCTGCACCCTCATCCCCAACCTCAAACACATGCTCAACGAGGGCTCCCAGGGCACCCTCACGGCACTGTGGGGATGCAGCGCTGGCCACGCCTACCACTGGCCAGTGACTACCACCTGCAAAACAGGAAATAAGGAACGGTTGTGTTACCAAGAAAGTCGGACCATCAATACGGACAGTATTATGCAGGCGTCCGCCACCATCCACAGCACTTCGACTGATCGGTTCTTCGGCAATGCCGGAAAAAGCAAAGCCAATTCCAGTCAAGGGGACTCGAGTCAGATCCACGACTCTTGTGACCTCTCCAACTGCAGCGAACCTTCCGAGATGGACGACAACGCCGAGGAGTACAATAACAACCTGTACGACATCGTCTGCGAGTCCTCGGCTACCGATGAGGACGATGACTCGAACCACACCCCGAACGTTGCCCACAGGAAAAGAGCCAGCAAAGGTCCCGGACCCGAGGATCGCACTGATCCAGGGTTGAAAAAGATCAAGCAAGAAAGGGGTGAAGACTATTACAGCGTGGCCAATTCGCAGATGCCAAGTAGCTCAGACGGGAACCGGTCAGTTAGTGCCATAAGCCAGTCACCCAAACCAAACACCCAAACCAGACCGTCGTCGGGGTCTGCTGGGTCCCACAAACCTGTGGATGATGACCCCATGGGGTTCTCCTCATTACCGTTGGAGAACTCTCCGCCGTCTATGATCAAACCCTTGAGAGGTCCTCCGCAGGTTAACCAGAATAAAATGCACATTAATTCGAACCCAACATCCAGTCAAAGTATGGCAGCTTTAACCCACTCTGGACGCATTGACGCTATGGGGGTCCTACACAGGGATGAATTTCCAAAGTCTTCGTTGTCTTATGGAGAAGCTTCGATTGGCTTGAACCCAGAGATGGATCTTCTGGCAGCGCAGGCACTTAGTACAGAAGCTAGAGGAGACAATGCAGGTAAAGACCCTAAACCTACATTTTGTTGATCACTATGTGTACTGTGTTTGAATGTGGTTCCGATATGTGTTTACAGCATGATTTCAATATTTGACATGACTTTGCTTTATCGATATCAGATATATCAAGGTTCTGTTTGCAAAGCACCGTTTTTACATTATGTAGAATAATTTTTTTGTAGAAAAATGTCAATAGCAGAAAAATTATTAACATAACCCAGTTTGTCAATATTCCACCCAACCATGAATTGAAACAACCCAGCAGTAAACTTAAAAAAGTTCTCTCTATATAAGAGAATTCCACACCACAACTTCAAACACAACAACGATACAGGAACAATATTATTGTATCATTGACTTAATTTAGGGGATGTGTCCAGAAAGGCGTTTCTGCCGGCGTACAGCGTATTTTTTATGCGTTTTTTTGGTGCTCAGCGCTGGTACTATGCGATTTTCCCACGATCAGCTTTAAAAAATGCTCAACTTTGGGCAGAAGGCCGTGCCTGCAACAGGCGTTTTCAGCCGAGCTCCTGCCTATCAGCCACGTAAATGCGCCTCGATGATGCGAATATAATTTGCGATTAAACTAGACCTCTTGTAAACACAATACTTCGGTACAAATAATACGATTAAGCTCATAATTGTATCAAGGATCATCGTAGTAACATTTGTGATGCATGCTGATTTTTATCGCAAAAAGAACCCATGTAATCTGGCCATTCTCACGAAACCATTGAAACATCATTGCAGTAAAGATTTTAATTATACAAATCATTATTTGCTGTCCCAAAAGATGATCGTCATGAACATGCTTGTGTTCATAGTAAAAAAATTAATTCATTTAAACATAAATATTTTTTGTTGAAATTCTCACTACCGTAATGCATCCTGATGTGTCTGAGGGCATTAATTCAAATATTCTGAAAAAACAAATGTATGTTCTTCCAGATGTTCTCGGATAACAAAACATGACATGAAAATGATTGACAGAATATTTATATAAAATAAAAATGAAGAAAAGAAGCGTCCATGACTGATATTCTCATCCTACGTAACATTTTTAAAGGACTCTTTAAACACACACAAAGATATTTACATTAAGTGTGATTTTATGTGAAGAAACACATCTGCCAGTACTTTTCAAATGGCTAGCAGGTTAACAGATTAAAAACTTCACGTTGTGTACACTACTTATTCATTTTTATTGCCGATTCAGGTCGTTTGCGCATTTTTTTTTAAAATTTATAATATTCTATCAAAATATAACTCTGTAATACGATTCAGGTATGGAAGGAAGGAGTCGGGAACCGGAAGACATTCAAAAACATTTAATAAATAATATAACAGCCGACGGCCCCTCACGGACGACCGCCGGCTAACAAACAACATAAACATTAAAAGACAGCCGGCCGCCCCTCACGGACGACGGCCGGCAAATAAAACATAAATACAATACAAACACAAGCTCGGGCCCGGTCCTCTCTCCTCGACGGTCCGGTCGCGTGTTCCTTTTATATGCTCCAATCTCCTACGTGATGCGAGGCCGGTGCGCGCACCACTGGCGCTAATTAACAATTACTTACCGGCCTCGAACCACGGTCTCGCCTCGCATACTCCACTACAAACTCATTAATGTTTTATTATGAATGATTAATAAAAGCGTGCTTGGGCATCATGACTTCGCTTTTTTAAGCAAAACATACTATGAGATTGACAGTTATAAATGGTTACGGTAATGAGAATTTTTGTCTTTTTTTTATTATTAATGCCTTTAGACACTTCATACCATGTTTTCTTGTTGTTAATACTAATCATGTTTGATATCTTGAAACCAAGATTTTGTGAGAATCATCCAAACACTTTAATCGCCTCTGTTCGATTCTGACCAAGTTTGTATTTTGTCCAGCTAATGAATAGAAAACATAACCAGCCATTCAAAATACATTTAATTTTAAAGGGCTTTTAAAATGTAAAATATGCAAGTTTATAATACGTTTACACCCGTTGGTGTGGACGCAAATGTAGTTATCATCATAGTTATTGTTCTTGGTGTGAAAGCAGGGCCTTTAGGCTTTTAGATTGTTTGTTTTGAACAGTTCTGCTTGATTATTTTATCACGCAGCCACGTTTTGTGCCCTGATGTTTTGAAATTTAGAGCAAATGCATTTGAATACTGTTAATACAACGCACGCACACACCCATAAAAAAATCTCAGATTCAGTCGGCATATACCCTACTACACATATTTTTTGGGAGTTGGTGGAGTGCATGCGCACATTGATCTTAATAACATTTATGACGTCACCTCAGTCAAGACCATAAATGAGATTTATCCCACTGCAGAAGTGAAATCTAATACTACAACAGACATGAAACAGACTGGGCGTCGCTCACATGACAGACACAACCCAAGCCTTACAATACCGCATTTAATAAGGTGAACACATTCTTTTTGTCGACACTTTTATGTTATATCACATGAAATATAAATAATGTGTTTGAGTAAGATTTATGGCATTGCCAACGATAAGAGTAAAGATGAAATGAAAAGTAAAATGATGAAAGCATAGTTTGAGGATTTTAGCAGGCAAATCTAGGTCAACATTTTTTACATCCCAAACATTGTGAATGTTTCTTTATTTCGTAGTCGACAAAGGAAACCTATATAATCAGGTTTTTTACTCTCACTTAAGACATTTACGTTTATTTTTTTATAGATTCAACCTTTTTTATACAACAGAAAAGTATAGTTAATGGTTAACATTAGCCTTCATATCAGTTATTGGCTGATTATCTGTTTTCAGGAACTTGATTTTGTTTAAACATGAGCTGTACAGTCCATTGGATCATTATTACATCATTATATTTTACAACTAGTGTTATAAATGTGACACTGGACCAAACACCCATTTCATAAGTCACACGGGTTTATTTGTAGCAATAGACAACATTGTATTCGTCAAAATAATAGATTTTTCTTTTATGCCAAATATCATTAGGATATTAATTAAAGATCATGTTCCATGAAGATATTTTGTACGTTTTCTATCGTAATTATATTAAAACTTTATTTTTGTGAGTGGATGCAGGAAACCTGTGCTTTCGGGTTTATCTCTCCACAACATCATTACAGCGGTATGAAAGTTAAAACAAACCTGTATCTTCTTAGCGACCGCCTACAGAGAGTGTTAAAACAAACCTGATTCTTTTTAGCAACGGCCTACTACAGTGCCTCTTATAGACAACTTTAAAGGCGACTTTCTCAATATTTAGATTTTTTGGGCACCCTCAGATTCCAGATCTTCAAATACTTGTATCTCGGCCAAATAGTGTCCCATTAAAACACAATGGAAAGCTTATTCAGCGTTCATCACATCTATAAATCTCAATTTAAAAAATGTGACCCTTATGACTGGTTTTGTGGTCCAGGGTCACATATATCATTATGACTGTCGATTAGTCTTATTTAGTGCAAAATCATCGTTTTGATATTGCTTTTATAAAACGGCTCTGTAAAACGATTTTAGAAAATGCCAAAGCACAGAGTGAAAGCGTCTGTTCCCACTCAGACTTCTGTAATAAATCTGGTCCAGGTTTTCCATATCCCACTCATCCCATAATCACTGGTAAAACAAACACTATATCAAGCCATTTTGGAATGAAAGAAAACAGACATTAAAAAAACTCACTGCTTGCTGCAGCCAAAATTCACACAACGTGACTATCTGCTCCTCTGTTCCTCCACATGATTAAAGGGGGAGTTCATCCCAAAATCAAATGTTGTGTTTTTTTTTTACTCACCCACCCTCAACATGTTTTAAGATCTCCCGGCATCGTCAGGCACAAATAAAGATATTTTAGGTGACATCCGAGAGATTTCCAGGCCTCCTCTTAGACATCATGCTTGTTGTAAAGGTCCAGAAAAGTACTCAAGACATCGTTAAATTGGTCCATCCGCTTATAGTGGCTCAATAAAACGCGACAAGAATGCTTCATGTGCGTATAACAAACCAATATAACAACTTTAATCGATATGTTCTCCTCTGTCTTGTCAGTCTATGGATGGACCAATTTAACCATGTCTTGAGTACTTTTCTGGACCTTGGCAACAGCTATAACCTTGATGTCTATGAAGAGGCCTGGAAATCTCTCAGATGTCAACTAAAATATCTTTATTTGTGCTCAGAAGACGCCGGGAGGTCTCAAAACATGTTGAACGTCATGTGGGTGAGTCACACAAATTTGATAAGTCTGAACAAAGTCGTTTATGGTAATTGTGCCATCTTGCGGCGAAGTTTGCAACGCCTCTGGGCAGCTATATACGTCTACAGTCTTACCTAGTTGAAAGGGGGAAGACCGATATAAAAAAAAAACTATCAATAATTAAACACGACCTCTATCATAACTTGGGTTTGCTAAGCTTAAATTGCGCAAAAAATCACCTTTTTCGAGGTCGCCTCATCTACTGTGCCTGCACACAGGCTGTCAAGCACCCCACGAATGCTCCGCCCCACAGAATGGTCAGTCTTTATCGATTGGCTTGTTTGTCTGGAAGGCGGGACTTCTTTCGCTAGAGTCGCCATACTTAGCGTTGCATTCCTCCCAATTCATTGTAATGGCAGTGGTTCATCTTGTTAATATTAATATCTTTGGTCTGAATCATCGTGAACATAAAAGTGATACAGACAATAAATGTCCAGGTGTTATTAGCCAAGAACATTTTGTTTTATTTAGAAAGGCCATTTAAAGGGAAATTTCACATAAAAATAACAATTTGCTCATCATTTGTTCACCCTGGTGTCATTCAAAACCTGTATATGACTCTTTCTTCTGTGAACACAAAATAAGATATTTCGTGAAATGTCGTTTTATGTTTATACAATGGAAGTCAATGAGGGTCAGTGTTGTTTGGGTATCAACGTACAGGTTTGGAATGACATGAGGATGAAAGGATGAAAGAATTTTACATTTGCTAGAAAGTGAACCGCATGCCATTATAAATGAACAGGCAGTTCTTACCGAGATAGTAAATGAGATGGCGGTCTCTTCTACTCTGCAATGAAGCATTAAGGCGTTTTCCCGAGAGACTCTGGGGATAATTTGCATTTCAATCAAGATGGAAATGGATGGTGCTGTTTTTGTTTCACTTCCAAAAAAAAAAAACATGACAAAGAAACAGGTGAGTTGATTGACACCTTTTCTCTTTTGTTGAGAGGAAAATGGATGTCAGTATAAATGTAACGTTTTTAAAGTCTCATGAGCGTTTTATCATAAGCATGCATGAAAATGCTTATAAGATAATAGAGAATATTCATAAATACCTTTTGTGGACAAACTATAATTGTATTCTGTTTACAGGTTCACATGAGAAGATGGATTACGCTGCGATTTTGAAAGCCCTTCATGGTTAGTTACTTCTACAAGAACTTTGACAAGTTTAAGCTGCTTTACTATATTAAAAAGTCATTTTTATTAAACCAGTCAATACCATAACTGGGACAATTATTACCACAAAAAACAAGAACGAAATAGTAATTGTTTTTTATTTACAGTATTAGAATCACATTGACCTGTTGCATTGTTGCATTTTTATGACAACTGAGCACATTCCTTTTTTTTTCTTTAAGCAAGAATTATTTTCTTTTGACGTGCAACGTGACCTGTTATTGTCAGGTTTTGTCAACTTTCTGTATTCAGCTTCATAATGCATGAATTTGCATGAGGCAAATGAATTTGGAAGAAACTTTGCATCATTGCAAATAAAATAAAATTTCTCTGATGAAAATGGCTTTATTGTCTGTGGACTTGCCAGCAGTGTGAAATGCAGACCAGTCGTTCACTATGCGGGAACACTATGTAATAATCAAATAATCACTTATCCTTTCAGAAAATCCTAAAAATGCTCATTTGATGTATTGCAGAACATCTGATCCCAGCCGCACAAAGCTCAGAAGAGCAGTTCTGCCCATCAGATCTCAGTCCAAACAGTGATAGGTATTTTGAAGAAAGGAAACATCTGGAAGAGTTTATTACGAGCATCGGTGAGCTCGAGCTCCTATGTAAAAGGAAATCCATAGAAATCCAACCATGCAGACGCGACAGTATGATATAAATTTTCATTTCTCATTCCACACGCAGATACTATAACCCTACAGAACCTGCAGACAGTCATTGACCGAATCCTCGTGTTTCACGAGAGGACGCAGATGCCTCTGTCTAACCCGGCCAGACTAGGTGAGCAGGAGCTGTTTCCAGGAAGTGGACTGTACCTGCCGCACTACAAATTGGCGTCCATGCTGCAGGAGTCCCGGCAGGACAGTATGAGACTCTTTCATCTGCTGTTTGAGCATTTCTTCAGCGAGGAGGACCTTAACGGCGCCGTCGCTTTCGGCAAGAGGGGAAAGGTACCCGACGGCAAAAAGATCCTGGACAGAAGAAGAGTGGATGGGATTATGTGTAAGTTATTTGAGTGGACCGTCAGTTCAATTTTTATTTTTATTTGTTGCTTTATTGATATTTTTTTTATGTTACATTTTTATTGAAATATGTAAATATGTACAGCCGTGGAAAAATTTAAGGGACCATTCCAAATGTTTATTTATTCAGCGTGTCTAGATGTATTGTGGTCATTCCAGTCCAGTGTCTGTTATATTTCAACAAAATCAAACCTGAGGAGTGACAAAGTCATCCAACAGCAATGTGAACGACTGACAGCATGACAAGACACATGAAACCTGTGATAAAAATCAAGGTTATCACATCATTTTTATTCACTTTTCCTAAATACATGTTAAAATATGACTTTTGTATTGCTTAAAAGGGAATATGAACTGTTTTTTCTGTTATTTTGACCTTTTTCTCCAGTTTTTATTTTTATGTAAATAAATGCACATAGAAACCAGATTTTCATTAAAAATTGGGAGAAATATTCTTGGTAGTTACAAGAATGAAACAAAAATGATAATTTTACATAAACACATACCTATGAACTGTAAATTTAGGAAAACAATTTTTTTTTAAATGCTCTCTTAATTTTTCCTGCGGCTGTTTATAAAAATATATATTTTATTGTTTATGTTTTCATGGTTATTTTATGTACATTTTATGTGCTTTGTTATTTTTGTATATATTAGTTCATTTTTTATTGCTAAATAATTTTAATTTATTTGCATTTTCTTGGAGCTTTTTTCATTCAATCAGTTTTGTCCGACCTAAACTTATTTCAGTTTATTGATGAGGCGACATTTCTTTTTTTACATTATTAAAATATTTTAAATATTAAAATATAAGTAAATAATAATATCCTAATGTCCAAAAATGTCTGTAGGCCTACTTGACAAATGATTATTAAAAGATTGATTTAGAATTTATTTTAATCACTGGATCACATTTGTTTGAGTATTTTTGTGTTTACATAAGGGATGCTGCATCAAAATGCAGTATTCACCCTCAAAATAAGATTCTTTCACATATATTCAACCTCATGTCTTTATTAGTATTTCCTTTCTGTTTTCTTGCAGCATATGTTCTTCGTTGCTCTACTATAGATGGATGGACACCTGTAGAATCATCTAAGCTGAAGAAGGCCTGCATTAATAAATGTCGACTTCGAATCGGTCAGAAAAAGAAACAAGAGTCCTCTCAAGAATCATTTATTTTCTGCGATGAACAATCTTCAGGCAAAAATGACCCCTCGTATATGTAATTCTTGCTTTTCAAATTTACATTCGGAGAACCTTTTTTCCAAACACTTCAAAAGAAAAACATTGTTGGAACAGATTCACGGACATAAATGATTAAGGAGATCATTGATTCATACCTGCACAAATGAACTTTACTATTTCATTGTCATTCATGCAAACAAACCCAACATAATCTATACTGTGATGGTTATTGAGCTATTGACTTCGACAGTCAACTAAACTGTTTGTAACCACTGACATTAGTTTTAGAATAGTCTAGTGCTTATTTATGTTAGTCAGCATTGTAACATTGTAACAAATCAAAAACACGCCATTTTGAGTTGTCACTTAAACCATTTTGATGGTTTCTACTCGTACCCAGTATCTTTAAATATAGTCGAAATGTGAATTATTGCTATATCAACACAACCGTATACAAACAACTGTAATGTATTGTCTTTTTATATTCTTTTTTGTTTGTTTGTTATGATGCTAAACTGATTACATCATTCCATATTTGTGCATGACGGACAAAGGGATTTATAAGTTAGCATGCCAGTTGAAACAAGATATATTTCTATTTGTATTTTTGTTATTTTTACATTGAGCCTGTATAGATGAAGCTTTGGCTTCTACTGTCTGTTACAAGCAGCATAAGAAATGGCTGCCGAGATGTGGAGGCAGCGACACGTAGTAGCGAACAATTGTTTTACGGGAACTCTGTAATGAGTCGTAAAAAGTATTTTTATTCAAAGAATTGCCTAGTCTAATCTTTGGACAAACTGAAATTAAAGGCAATTGCTTTTTTTGGTATTTTACTTTTTTAAAATCTATTAAGCGTTGCAAGTAAATGACAACAAGCAATGAGGTACAAATTAATGTTTGTAAACAAAGTATTTTTACTGTCCTGTAAGGCCTTGAAGTTACACATTTCAAAAAGTTGATAAAATGTAAAAAAGAAAAGGATAATGGGCTGGAATTAAAGCAGACTCTCAAACACATTGCCTTGTTTACTTCAAGAATAATTTATGGCTTCCTTTCACCAACCAAATATTATGTTCTGACAACAGGTTTTTATAAAGAATGAGTGTTCTACCTTTGATGGTTAGGACATCACACACCTGACCAGTTTAATAGTTTGTTTTTTATCTACCATTATTGGTGCAGGAACTATAAGCACTTCCTCAAAGACACAATACTGACAAGTCTATTTTCAGTAGGGTATGTAAATACTTTATTGATCTAGTGTGTCACCAGTGCTTTCGTCATTTTCTGATGCATTACAATAAAATCAAAGATCAAAATATGATGTTTGTGATCCATTTTTGCCTCAAAATAAACTGTTGAAAAGGTTGTATTGCATTGTGATAGCAGTTTGACATTTAATTCAGTGTATTTGTTTTGAAAGTTTTGCTTTTAACAATCGACATCCATGATTTGTGGGGATTTCTTCAGAGGTGGGTTTAGTATATCGTCGCCTCAGAATGATAAGGTTTTATCTGCATTGTAATCCCTAATGAGTTGAGACTACTCAAATGATTTGAGGAAAGTGATTCTTTCCGTTTATGTGAGCAATGAGGAGATAAACAACTTAGTTAAATTGACCTAATGTGTTTTTTATTAAAGTTAACTTAAAATTTTAAGTACAGATAATGTAAAGGGCAAATAGACTGAACTCAATTTACCTTTTTTTGTGTTTACTTTTATTAAATAATAACCAATAAAATAATAATAATAATTTGAGCAAAATTTGCATTCCATTTGGCTGTATATAGTTCCTTTTTGTTTTTTGAAACTCGTCCAAAAATGTACATAATGTAAAAAAAACACATAATGTGAAAAAAACACATAATGTAATTAAGTTGTCACAGAATAAAATGAATAACTCAGTTTTGACAGAAATGTCAGGACCTTGTAATTCCAAGGCAACTATATATCCAACTTGAATGTTAAACTTTTGTTTGTTTTCTATTTTTAAAAGATGTAATCATACACACGATGTATAAAACGGTCATCAATTGAAGCAACGAAAATCCATCTTGAAAAAGACATAGAAAAAGTTAAATATATGTGCACCATTTTTGGAACATGGTTTTAAGGTCAATTCCACTTTAAATAGATTTAAAGTCAAAATAACAAGAACATCTTTGTTGTGTTTACACAAATATATGAGTTAGCCTTCTTTACTTAAACAATTACGTAGCACGAGTTCAATCAACTTACAGTGCCCGTATAGGCTGTACTTAAATATTAATTAATCTACCTTAATGTTCATATGCAGCACCATAATGAAGTATATTATTATAACAAATAGTATTGAAATATTTGATGACTGATTTGATTTCAGTCATCACATACACAACATGATGCTTTTCTGATGTGTGTCTTCGTTATTCTGGTAAATATATTGACCTGCTTTCACAATCTTCTGAAATTTTTGGAGAATGTTTTGGTTCCATCCGGTGACAATAAACAGGGATTGAAATTTTAAGACATTACACTAAAGCACCATAAAGTTCCATAGAAAGAGTTCAAGCAACGTGTCCACTATTTCCACATCACTATTACATAAAGACCAGTCAAAAATAATGTCCCTGCCCTATAGCTCTCTTCAACGTGTTCATGGCAAAATTAATCTTTAAAATTAATCGTTCACACATATTTTAAAAAAGTTAATTTAGTTCAGAAAATCGGTCTAAAAGATCAATTCCCACGTCAGATTTACTCAATGAATAATGCATGATTGTATGACACATATTGATTCATTGGTGTGTTTCCATTAGCGGACCAAACGGTTATGGAATTGGTTCCCAGAAAACACATATTGATCAAACATATACTTTATATGCAGCATAAGTCTCATTGGATAAATGTGTATGTCCAAATGCATACAGTGACTCACTGCATACGCTTTCCAAATAAACCTTTAAAGGCCAAAAGTATAACATGGTAAATCAAGTTGGAGAATATTGCTTGCAGAGTATGGATTAGTTTGATGGTCCAAAAGATACATTTTGATATCATCAGACCAAACCATTTATAGACCGTTTCAACAGACGCGCGTGCACCTGACCGCCGTTAACTTCCGGGTTGTGTTTGGCTATCGTCTCAAAATATAACTATTTAAATGTAATTTATGTTAATAATAACTGACATGATTGTTGTATTGTAAAGTCATTTGATTAACTAATCGGTTTGTTAAATTTTGTTGTTGTGTTCATTTAATTAATGGGTCCTGTAGTTTGTTCGGATTTATACAAACCGATTGGTACATTGACATCTAGCGGTGCAGCTTGGTATCGCAGTCTAAATTCAAAATATTGGAGAGACTAGTTTTGCCAAGTAACGGTTCTCCTCGGTTTCTTTTGATTGTTATCAGAAATAATCTACAGGCACTCTATTGTTTGTGAATGTGTAGTTAAGTTAAGCTGGGATCCCAAAAGTGCACGTGCGGGGTAACGTTCGTCTATGTTGATAAGATGAAACCGTCTATATTTGTAGAAAAACCAGCTTATGTGGTTAACTAGGTCTAGTTATTCGCCTCGTCACGTCTAGTAAGACCAGCCTGGTCAACGCTCCCTGTAGGAACTCCTTAGGTAAAGCTTGTTTTCTATCTCACACAGTTCCTCCAGCTGTGTATGAAATAGAGAAGCTGAAAGCTCTGCTGCAGGCTGAGAGAAGCAAAAGTGAGTTGATGGTTGAAACCATCGGCAGCCTGAGGCAGGACAAAGAACTTCTGCAGCAGGAACTCTCCAAGAAGGCTGAGCTTATCTGTGACTTCCTGCAAGACCAACTACGGCCAGGTAACCAATCCGTAACATCTAAACACAACGTTGAATATAATTGGGAAGGGTCTGGAGCTTGATTATGGTTTTCTTTCCTAGATAAGAGAAGGACCCATTCCGCAGGTCAAATGGAAGCGGGTGGCTCTCATCAAATGTTCGGCTCCGTTTCTGATGAGGGAGCTGCGTTTGAATCTCCGGCGCTCTTCGACTCCTTCGAGGAGGTGGAGCTGCTTCCGACGGAGAGGCAGAGGACCATCAAGGTTTCAGCAAAGAGAAGCAGAGATGGTGAAAACACACGTGTCCGAAGTAAGTCTGGGCCTAATTTGTGGTCCGATTGTTGGTTCATTTCGGCGCCGTTCATGATGCATCAGAATTGCTGAAATGATGGTGTTTTTTTCAGTGAAAAACGTTGTCGGCGTGATTGCGCGATACATGGCTGCCCTACAAGAATTCCGCCGTAGCGTCTCCATGAAAGTGGCTTTCGACCGAGTCGGTGTTGACCGCAACACCATTTCCAGGACGGCGGCCATCGCGGAGCTCAGCCTGGCGGCCCCTGAAGTCTTTCACGCTCTTCCTCCGTGGGACGAGAAGGAGGAAACGTTGGCCCATTACGCTGTGAGATGTCGACAGGCTATGGATGACGCCATCAAAGCCAAGATTAAAAACATGAAAGCGAAGGGAGAACTTCTACCGATCGTCTGCAAATAAACAACACAGCAAACACAGTTTACCCTTCATGTCGCTTACTCTCTTTTTCTTGAACGATTTGTGGTAGGACTCATCCATATTGAAAACGTTGAGTCAGTTCTCGCGTTTGTCATTGGCCAATTACGCTGTTTATTGTTGATCTAATTGTTTTGTTTGTTTTCTTGCAGTATCATCTTGCCTGACCAGTATTTGCTTCGGTGTTAAACAAGCCTTGGGGTGATTTGATGATATTAAAATGATTACATGATCTTCCATCACAAACTACAGTGTATGTTTGTGCTTTTACCACTTCCTGTCTGCTCCTCAGATTAGTACTATGTATTAATATTATCAAGGTGAAGAAAAATAAGTGTAAGAATTCACATCTTCTTTATAAACTAGTGGCTTCAATGACTGTTATTGGAGGTAATAAACTGAACATCAAACCCTTTTGATGTTTGTGTATTATATTGGGAAAAAATTGGATTCTCAATATTTTGAAAGAAAAACCTCAACAAAATACAATTACATTATTAGTATTTTAATTATATATATTTTTTAATTATTCTATATATTCTTCTTTCTTTATTTTATTTTATATGTTTGTATAAATATTATATATATATTTTTTTTCCTTGTATACTGTATTTATTTTTTGTCTAGTATTTTCCGAACGGATAGTTCACCCATTTGGTCACCTACATGTCCTTGCGAACCTTTATAACTTTATTTCTTCTGCAGAGCTCAAAAGAAGACATTTTTAAGAATGTTGTTAACCAAACAACACTGACCCTCATTCACTTCTATTGTAAGCAAACAAAACCACTGAGACATTTTTCATCTTCCTTTGTGTTTCACAGTCAACATTTATTTGGGTGAACTGTGTCTTTTAAGGTTTGAGGTTTGTTTGCCACCCCATACATAACAAACTCCAGTACATCTGCCGATTGCTTTAACCAAACCGACTTAATAATATTTTCTTGTCCAAGTATTGAAGTTCTTGAGATGAACACCCTACCATCTTCCCTTTCAACAGAGATGGACAAGAGAGACTACAGAGAACAGAATGAGAAGACGATTCGTAGCACCCAAACAGCGCTACGCAACTTTCTAGACTTCCTGTTTTCCAAATACCCGACTGAAACCAGAGAGATAAACTGCATTCCGTGTCAAGAGCTGGACATCTACCTGGCCTCCTTCTTCGTGGATGCGCGGCAAAGGGACGGCTCTGAATACGAGCCCAACAGCCTTGCGAACTATCAGTGTGGCCTTGAACGCTACCTGAAGGAGCATCGCTACGCCTACAGTATAACAAAAGACAGAGAGTTCCAAAGATCCCAGGACGCCCTCAAACAAAAGCAGCTGGAGCTCAAGTTCAAAGGTAAAGGCAACAAACCTCACAAGTCAATGAAGCTGACGCTTGCCGACGAGATGCTCCTGAGGAAACGGGGTCTCCTGAGTCGCTTCAATCCCGAGGGTTTGCTTAACCTTGTGTGGCTCAACAACACCAAGGCTTTCGGGCAATGTACGGGCTTCCACAGCTCCACACTGAAGTGGGGTGATGTACGCTTGCTCAACACAGAAATAGGATTGGAGTATCTGGAATGGACCTATCAGGATTTTAGCGACCTCAACGCCAAAATCAGGAGGTCCATGACGGAGTCCCGCATCTACGCTACCCCGCATGCTCCTCAAACCTGTCCGGTGCAGGACTACAAGGAGTACGCCCAGCGCAGACCTCAACCTATGCTCTTCGAAGATGCACCCTTTTACTTGTCCATCAAGCCCGGTGTGAACTTCGCCGCTCTCCACTGCTACAACTGTCAAGCTCTGGGAAAGAACAAGTTGGCAAAGATGGTCAAGACCATGTGTGAGAAAGCCAACATTCCAGGACGAAAGACTAATTTCAGCGTTTATTAGAGTTGTAGTTCTTTGTCCGAGCCTCAGAGCAATCAGTTAGTCCTGATCTGCCATGACCTCAGACAGCAAGCCGTACAATCAGGAAGCTCCCATGCTGGCGGAAACAACTTTGTCATCGCTGGTTCTTTTGACTCTACTGACTCTGCTTAGGCAAGCAAGTGATTTCTGTCAGATCAGTGCCATAGACTAAAAAACAAGATGGAGGACGTGTCTCCATATCTTTTAAATTGTAAATGAAAGCCAAACTAGCCCAGAAGTGGCCAATAATATGATGAGAAGGTTCTCACTACAGCCTGGCGACATCCAATCCTACATCTGAGTGTGATGTGAGAAGCCACGCCCATGTCCGGACAGTACAGGAACAAGGTGATGTATTGGACATGGAGAATGCGGTCTCTGCAGAATAGGGCGTTTCTCAATTATGGGCCATTGTCAAATCGGTATAGGCGTTTCTCAATGGGTTTTAAAAAGTGGGTGGTTTTTAATTCCCTTCTCCTATTGGGCGCTTCTGCCTTTTCTGATTGGTTGAAAGGTTTGAATTCACACTTTTCCTGGGATGTCAACTTACAGACATTAGATTTGAATATGTGAGTATCTGAACACCAGAAAAATGCAACGTTAGCTTTAAATATAGTTTAAGTACAGACGTAGGCCATGACACCTGACAACACTTGTGAAAACATATTCTTTGTCTTACTTGTAGCTAAACGTTTTTTACATTAAAATAACTGTCTGTGCCTATTTATGGCTAAATATACACAAAATGTTGTCTGGACTCTTAGTCCTGGCTGTATTGTTGTTTCAAAAAGGTAAAGTGCCAAATACTGAATTTGCATTATCGAGTGTAGTAATTTCAACTACAGCTAGCATTTGAACGCTGATGTTGCTGTTTTTGCTCTGTACAACACATCACTTGCTAGTTTAGCACTGACAGACTTCAAATATCATTTCTCACTATGTTTTGAGACATAAATGTGTTGTAACTAATCCTGTAATCCCTCATATTTCTGTCAGAGATTGTTCTGTAGCAGAGTGTTAACTCTTTCGCACTGGAGTTCACCCAAAAAATAAAATTCTTACATAATTTACTCACCCCCTCGTCATTTTAAACTTGCATTTCGTTTTTCCGCATAACACAAAAGAAGATATTTTGTAATGTGCTGTTAACTGGCACCCGTTCACTTGCATTGGTTGTTTCCAAAAGTATTGAATGGGTGCCAGCACGGCTCGCTTACCAACATTCTTCAAAATATCTTCTTCGGTGTTCTGTGGTAAACAAGAAAGTCTTATACAAATGGTCATCAATGCACCAAGTTAACATGTTTACTACACTTTTACTATAATAAATCCATGGTTCGTTTTCATTCATTAAAGGATTTTTTATGTAATTATTGTCTTGTAGGAATTATAGTTGCAGACGTAAACACATAGTTGGGAACCTCCGAAGCCCGTCAGCTACACATTGGGTTATGATGCAGAAAGGATCAATGTAACATAGTACTTGCTTGTACGATTGAATAAAAGTTGTTTTCATTTTATGAAAGTCTCAGTTAACCATAAGAGTGAATACTGTACATTAGCACATTAAATGCCTCACCTAAAAAATTTTTTTTCATCAGTTTTAATAATATTTCAAAATAGCTTTTATTTTATTTGTTTTGGTTACATTGTGAATTTTCGTTTTGTGCTTTTATTTCATTATGTATTTGTTTATTTTTATAATGCAATATAAGATGTATTTATTTTTATTTGATTTAGTTTTCAGTCAGTAATTTTTTAGTGCCTTAATTTAAACATTTCAGTTCATTCCTGATGCAACATTACTCATTTTATTTATTTCAAGTTTTTATTTGATTTTAATAAACAGAAATGTTTGATTAGTTTTGTTTCAACAAATAACCATATTTATATCCCTTGGTGTGCGTGATGGAGACATCCATAAAGATGTATAAACATTCTTTGTATTTAACAGCATATTATATTTTTTGTGTAAGCAAGCAGTCTTACATCAGGCATGTGCACAGATTTGATTTTATCATCGAGTCAGTTTGGAAAAACATCAAGAAAGACCATATGAAACCAGTAAGAATATCTTTAGGGAAGCATCTTATGTGCCCAAGAGCTTTACACAGTACGCTGTATTTCCATCAAATATAAAAAAAGACACAACGCTAGTTACTTCTCTACATTTATTGTTCAATCATAAAAAAATATTGACCAGCGATAACAATCTAGACATACAAAAAAACAAAGTTTTGACACTTGAAAAATGAAGGTCACCTAGCACGTCCACAACAAAGACTGAAGTAAATGCAAACACTGAATGAATAAAGTGATGTGTGTTCATTTACTCTGGGTCAAGCCTCGGTAACACAGGTAATATGAGATTACCGAAGGAGGAATCCTGAGTGATGAAGAATCCGGACGAGTGTGCGTGTGCATGCTATAAATCAAAACAAAGAAAAACGTTATGACATTGGTGATTTAAAACAACAACTGAAACTTCACACACGAGGCGTTTGATACCTGTAAAGCTGCTTTTTGTTGTGCAGCAATATGCTGCTGTTCAGCCTGGTCCCTAAACTCTTTATTTACTGCTGGTCTAGAAAGAGGAATGCTGGGGAAAAAAAGTATTGCATTGCATTTATTACACAGCATACATTATGTATTATTTTTGTATATTTTCGATATATTACCTGGCTCCAGGGCTATTCATAGACTGACTCTGTATCAGGCGTCTCTTCTCCTTATTTAGTTCAGCAAGAATAGCAGCCCGGTTTTTATCTTGAATAAACAACAGCTCAAAATTACATATATGCATAAAAGAGTTTTCTGTTATTACTGTATAGCAACTTAGTGTCTCTGTGGGCACATGATGTTTGTATAAGATGCAAATAAAAGTTCAGTGCACAGTACAGTTTTACGTAACGATGATATATTTTGATCTCATATGGATAGTTAACATAATAATGAATGTACCACTAAGCTTTCCTGTAGCTCAGTGGTAAGAGCACTGGTTTCAGAGGATTGCAAATACCTATATGATATGTATAGGATAAAGCAATGTAAGTCGCAAAGCATCTGCCAAATGCCTAAAAAGTAAAGTAAAAAGTAAGAATACAAAATATAAAATGATACTAAAACTTGTTCAATCAAAAATTACAGGACAGTTGGGCCCATATAAGTATCATTTAAACTTAAAGTTTCCCTCTGCATACGTTAGCTTTTATAGTTCATGTTATTATTGACGTTTGTGCGTCATAACACAAATAATATCTAATTAAAACAGTTTGATTTCTTAAAATTATTTTAAAATTTGGTTTGCAGACAGTTATGTTCTGAAAAACACAATGTGCAATAAAATGTGCACAATGACCGCTTTAAGACTACAAAATGTATGTTTGAAAACTGACCATGACATATATACCACTGAGTTTGTTTCTTCTTCTTGTTTAAATGACTAAATGTAAATGTTAAGTAATGAAACTATATAACACAGTCTCTAATCTTGAGATGAAGAACAGACTGATCTACAACACAATATTTACCTGGTCCAGGCGGATTTGCGGCCATTTTTACATGTGCTCTAAATCTAAAAAAACGAAATGACTAACTACCCACAAACCATATGTTCAAACGTTTAAATTAAGCTTAAGAAGAGGTAAAATGCTGAATGAGACGATTGTACACAAGTAGCTCTGATGTCTTCTTCGTTAGACGCGATGGTGCCTGCAGAGAACTTAACGATCCGCGTTTACAGCGCCGACTGCAGGACTGGAGCTGTAGCGACCAACAGCATGATTTTGATGCAGTTCTTATTGAAATAACTTAAAATGACGCAAATATCAATGCCAAACGGTCTAAAGCTGGGATAAAGTTTGGTAAGGAAAACAAACTTGAACTTGAAAGGGTTTCATAACGTTAACTTTAAAAATAAACGCGATTTTTCGGTGACATGACGCGTTGCTTTCTCCAGGGGGCGCGTGACTCCCGGTTAAACACAGATTATATGGTTAAACACACATGCTGGGAAAAGTGGGGCAAGAGATTCCAAGGTCTGGTTTTAAAAAACAGACTGTGGCAGTTTCCGTGCATATCACAAGTGTTTAAGAAACTTTTTCCCTTCCCACAGAATAAATGTACGTTATGTTTGAGCATTTGAAAACCCTTAAATCATTTTAACCACATGCAAGCTTTCAAGTAGAGCCAACTGTTAACACACAGTGACATGACCAAATGTATTGATCAAATAAATAAAAATAGAGCTTATGGTGTAACTTATTGTTGATTGTTTAGCATGTGACATTTTCCTGACAATTGCATATATTTCCCACAAAAAATGTTAAAGGGATAACATGAACTATTCATTTTAATAAACAAGAATACAAAACAATTTTATTATGAGTTCATATTTCTTCTTAACGGCAAGGGTTGTGCTGCATATGAATACAAGTCATCTTCCTGGTAGTGCTAAACATTTGCTTGTATAGATTTATTAAAAATATTCGAAAAAATATTCAAGTATTGAGGTGAGACACGAGCATGACCTGGGTTTGTCTTTGACGGGCTTGATAAGAACCACCTATAAAGTTTCAGTTGAAAATATAAGTGAAACATATAGTGCATCAAGAAATGTCTGACAATTTAGGGATGAGCCATAAATCCTATCCTTAAAAATAGCTTTAGCCCAAAGAAACAGTGTCAAAAACACACTTTTTAAACAATTTAGGAGAATATATGTTTAATGACATTTAATCCAAACAGCCGCTACATCTCATGTGTATGCAAATATCAAAAAACTCAAATAAATTAACCCCTTAAAAACGTTCAGGTTATTAAATTAAACAATTAAAAAGCTAATTGAAATGTATTTACCTAAAATGTTTCCTTTCTTGGTTTGGACGGGGTGTCCGGCGTTTTTGGATTGTTATGAATTTCCTCTCAGTGCATCATTAGTTTATTAAGCATTAAAAAAAGCCCATATAAGAAAAAGGAACCAGCCACACTCAACTTGCACAACGGGTGAGTCTCTTATTTTATCTGTTGACAGAGGAAGAATCAATAATGGAAAGATGAAAATGTTAAAAGGAGCATATGCCAACAACAAGCCTGACCATAACAAAGCTTAAGTAGCTGTATGCTTTCATCTGTAAAGCGGTTAATTCAATAAGATTGAAAGGAACTTCTTTCCTTTACATAGATTGGTTCAAAGCACTGTTAAGAACAGGATACTGGTACTGCTTTCAGAAATGTCATACTCGGTTTAACATTTGTGTGACGCTTTTACTGTCTGCCACGAAACTCCAGCCACACACAAACCAGCCCAGAATTGCGAACTTCTATATGCTTGGTTAACAAAAACAGAACAGTGAATTTATGACAACATTAAATCTGAGAAATTAATTTTGGCCTAAGAACAAAATCTTCTGCAAGTAAATAAATATAATAAAGCTACAGTATTTGCTATTTACTGTATACAAGTCATGATTTGACAGTTATTACATGTGCAGAGAAGGTTGTTTGATGTCCAAACATATTCTGAGGTTATTGGCAGTAAGCAGAAAAGGTAAGCGAAGGATAATATGACAATCAGTTTTAAAAGACAAACGAATGCCATGATTTTGCATTTAAAAATGGAAAACTCTGCCAAACAACAACAAATCTACTTTAAAACTGTATAGATCATTCTATAATAAAACCCCTTCTGTGACAGCGAACAGTGCCAGCCCACTCGGAGCGCAGTCCTCCTTTCGTCTCCCAGTTTGACGTAAAGTCAATGTGAGGCCAATGGGAAGTTCTGCTTTTGGTCTCTTTATTGGATAGCCCCCTGTATCCATATGTGAACATGCCGTACGCCGACCCAGAGTCTTAATGCCTCAAGTCAATCCAACAAATCCGTGGTGCTACAGTTCAGTGCTTTGGGCTCAAGGCGTTTGCACTATACCACCAGCTGGTAGGGCTCTCAATCACAGCTTAACCCGGTCTAGCAGTTAACAGTACAGTCCGTCTTGGCTTTGCCGGCAAAACTGATAATTCTCCTCAGGCAGCGGCCGAATTCCTCCAGAACGAGGCGCTCGGCCGTTGCCGCAGTCTGGTTGTTGAGCTCTGCCTGTTCGACCTGCTCCAGCAAACAGTCACACGTCGCCTCAGCCACTTCCTTCGTGACGAATGTGTACGGTAACCTGAAAGTTATTTGAATGATAAGTTAACACAATAAAACTTCTGAAATAAAAACATTAGAACCCTGCACAAAACACAACTGAACGTTTAGCAAATTTAATGGTTATAATAATAATTGCATTTGTCGTAATGGAAATTCTAATGGGGTCTACTGGTATGTGATGAATTCTTTTCATGTTCATGGTGGGATGTTAAATCCAGCTGGAAAAAAGCCCAACAGTACAAATAGGATTTTTTAATGCTGTATTGGAAAAAGCTAATGGTTCATAATGGCATTTTAATGGAACATTAGAATTTCTGGAATGGTTTCTCTTGGGTTTCTATTCCCTGCTTTAAAAAACAAATGGAAACCATTGAAGATGTTATAATACTGTTGAAGGGATTTGTACTGGCTTTAATGGAAACTGTAATGGTTCTAGTGGTAGGTGATGGATTCTGTTGGTGAGATGTTAAAACAAATTGGAATTATGCTCAAAGCACTCTACAAAAATAATTTTGTAATGGTTTCAATTGAAACCATCACAACTTCTTTAATGGTCTCTGTTGTTTTTTTCTGCAGGGATGTAGAAGAGTTAATTCCTATTGGTTGAGCTGCCAACATGTGACGTGCAGCTGCATATATTTTTTACAGAATTTTGTGCGTCTAAGGCAGTGTTCACACTTGACTTCTTTTTTGAAGCTGATAGCGTCTGTTTTACATTATAATCCTATGGACTAAACAGTGTTTCCAACAAAATCCTGAGCCCATTTAAGCGGCAGCATCTTTTTCTGCATTTCAGAGCATAAGGTTGAAATTTTTTTAAACTTTTCTGAAAAAAAAAGAATCTGGAAAAAAGTACCCTCCATCAAACACCTTCTTCACATCCTACCAATGACAGAGACCTGTCGTTTCCATAACATGATACGAGGAACATGATTGGTCGACAAGGCTCAAGGCCGAAAAAAATTAATTGCATAAATGCACGTTTAATATTCATTTTCAATAACTTTTGATGGTATTTCTAGCAAGAAATTAATTTAGTAGTTTTTAAATATGTGATTTACGAAATAATTCAAATGGAATTCAGTTTCTATAAAGTGGCTGTAAAGCCATAGGTAAACTTGACTTTCTGCGTACATGTCAGTCTCGCGCACAAACGTAGGAGTTCGACAGATCCGCAGTACAAATGCGTATGTGTGCTCTACCAGACTGACAGAGGGCAGCGCTGAGTCGCGTTATTCACAGACCACCTACAAATTAATGATTGAGGAAGTCATTTGCCATTTTAAACAATCCGAGCAAACAGCAAGACAACAAGACCGTATGGAAAGTGATATGTTTCTTAGCTTACTGTTCTTGGTTTCAGACTGATGGTTTATATTAAGGTCGCTATTCTTCGACACCAGCACACTGTACACTTTCTGTGTGTGTACTGGCCCCTAGTAGACTTGTGCAGTTTTCTTGCGCAAGCGCTGTTGAATCGGCACGTCCGAAAGTGCGGACGACCGCGGACCCTCCTTATGACGAAAACTACGTCATGAGGGCATCGCACGGACCGGAACAGACGGACTATACCTTCTCCTTAAGTTCCCTTCGTGCACAAATGCTATCTTTGAACATTGCTGGCTGTTATTTGTAACCACAAACTTTTCAAATACTAAAAAAGCACCATTGTCAACTTTTCTTGTAAAAAAAGAAGTCAAATGTGATCAAGGCCTTAAGGGTTCAGAATTTATTCATTCATTTAATTATATATAAAAATCTTTATATTTATTTAAATCCATAGATTGTTGTTACTAAGGAGATATGGGTGGTTGCTAAGGTGGTGGACTTAATAGCATTTTTGAGCATTGTTAGGTAATGTTTGGATGTAAAGTAACTATTATAATGAGATAAAGATATAGCAGGTCTTACTTTCCGCCTCCACTGGTGATGGCTGGAGTCGTTCTGGTAAGCAGATCTGAGATCTGTGATGACAGTTTGGTTTTGGCTGCGGTTTGCTGCTGTACTCGCACCTCTGCTGCGTCCGCCAGGTGCATCAGTGTCTTCCTCTCTGGACTCTCCTCAAAGTTCTTACAGCCCATGCATTTGCAGATCGAAGAGCACATGATTTTTGCCTGACGTGAACAGTGAACGAGAGACTGTTAAATTTGCTCGCAAGGACCCGACATGAGGGCTGAACGCTTTGACATTCAGATGCCGCTCACCTCATAACATTCGCAGTAGTTCTTCAGGCAGCCGGATTTTTTACAGTTGCAACCTTTGCTGTGTCTCCTGTCTGACTCGCCCTCTTTGCCTTTGCCAATCTTGGGCTTGAAGGCCACCGGGTTTCGGTCTAAACAAGCCTGCAGGGCGATACGTTATTCTTTAGTTTGTGACCACATCGATACAGAATAACAGTTTTGTGCAACATACAGATGACATTCCTAAAGATTCAAAGGAGCGTAACAGCAGAAGTCATTGAACATTTCATAAAAAAATGTGTCACCTTAATCGCCTTAAGTCTTTCACTCTCATGACCGAGGTTGTTGAAGCAGTTAACACAGTTGCAGTTACTACAAAACTCCCCATTGGCAAAGCAATCACAATACCTGCAGAGAAGTTATGAATAAATAACCAGTCATCAAACAAAAAGTCCTCATGTTATAATGACCACGCTATACGATTCTGCTAATCATCTCTGTCAAAGCATCAAAGACAACTATATATGATGCTGAAAGTCTAATCTTGAAAACAACAGGTGGCGTCCATGGTACATATTTGCCACAAATGGGGTCTAAACTAAACGTGCCAATGTGGCCAATGAAACAATTACAATACTAGAACAGCAATGCTGGATGGTACATACAATTTCAGACACTGTGAGCGTGTGCAGTTACAGGGTTTTCTCTGCCTAGATGCGGCATCTGATGTTTGTAAACTGCAAAAAGAAAAACAATGAGCTTGATATAACAAACAGTTTGCAAAAATGAATCGTGGTATAACTACTTAACAATATCTGCATCTCACCCGTTGAGAGAAAGCCTGGCTTGGGTCTGTATTGCTGTGTTCGTCGAGTAGGTGGAGCTGCTGGTTATAGTCACGAACGTAGGCTGGGGAATCTGCGAGAAAACATGAGACGTAAAAACTCCCTTAAACATCCAAAAAGTCCAGTACCTCAGAGATGACGTTTTTTTGAAGGCTAACCCAGAAGGCCGCGCTGGTTCCCTCGACCGAAAGCCTATGCATTTGTCCCATAGACTTTGGGAAGATCGCAAAAAAAGCTCTGTTTTTAACAAAGGTTTATGATGTTTACAAGTTGTGTCTATCAAGATAATCTTTACAAAACAAGACCAAATTTTTTTTACTTTTCAAGCGGAAATACAATCTAAAGTAGGCGAAGTAAAAAGCTAATACGATGCTATATACAGACTTCACTTAAGGTCGCTCGATATCAACGTCACCACCACCAAGCTTCTGAAAACTTCCAAACTTGATTAAAAATGTGTTCCCTTATAAGTAATAACTCCGTGAATGAATCCACATCTACATTTTAAGCGATTAGTGCCCATGTTGCATCATATGTGCATTGACCCCTAACATCCCCGCCAAAGGAAGTGGGCGCTTTAGCAACTTGTTACCAACTGCTGTTTTTAAGAAACAATATGGCTTTAAAAAAAAATCACAAGCGAGTTACAATTGATTTGTTTTTTATCATAGAATTTTGTTTACCACAGACCTTATTTTTGAAGATTTACCAAAAGCCCATAGACTTTTGACGGAGCCGGAGGTTCTATAATGCTAACTCGCTTCCGGGTTTTGCATTCAAAAACCTGTCATCTCTGAGCATCCCTATTGCACTCGATACCAATGGCGATGTACGGACCTGTGTGACATACGGGGCTGGCAACACAGCGTATGTTCCCATGTTCCCAGAGCCGTGGGCGGGGGTAAGCACAGTGCCGGGAGGAAGATTGGTCAGGTTGGGCTGGAGCTGAGGCAGATGTGTGGCTGGCATGATGAGGCGCTGGGGGGTCTGACTGGTGGTCACCACCTGCGTTGCTGATGTCAGGGGCTTGGGTACCACCTTCGTATGCGTCCGACCACAACAAACCACAGAAATATTGTTATAACCAAGATTTCTGGTTGACATTTATGTGCATTAAACTGGTTAGAGTGCGATTAGACAAGAGAATGCATGTTTCACCATATACCTGTTTAACAGTCTGTGCCTGTACGATGGGTACAGACATCCGTACCGCAGCGTTCATCATCACAGACTTGGCTTTGTAAACAACAGAACAGTTTTTAGTCTATTAGACTGAAACATTCAAGTAGAACATTAAAGAACAGATCTAATCTGAACTATACTGGCTTCAGGCTCTACCTGGTTGAATAGAAGAATTAGTGTTGGTGCTGGCGCCCGTATGCAAGGTGCCGCTGCCGGTTGTGGCAGTCACGAGTCGTACGTAATGAAAGCGGCTGCCTGGCACCTGAATCTGCTGTACATTGGGTTGTGTGGTGAGGGGGATGATGGTCTTATACTGAGACGTCCCCATCCCTGTCACAGTGACCCCCTGCATTGGCTTCGCAGCCTGTAGTTGAGATAAAGCAAAACATGTAGTTAGTGACATGCAAAAGTTTTCAGGTGTGAAACTTTTCTTTGATGCCCTTTTTTCCTCTAATATGGTGCAGATGGCAAATCCTAATTTGAGCTCTTTCATGCTTATACCTGCTGTATACAATTTGGGTCTAGGTAAAAAGATATCTGATAGGTTAGATGGTAATATTTAGTGGTACCCATATGAAGACCCTAAAGCACTTTTTTAAAGCATAGTTCTCCATACTCAGGTAAGTGAATTGTCACACCCATAACGGTCCATATTTCTCATGAATGTAAACAACTTTTTACACGATAAAACAAAACCTATTAAACATTGCAATATTCTATATGTAAATTCATAGCTATACATGGTGTGAATATAAAAAATTCACTACCGTAAATTCCCAAAAGCTCCTGACAGCATAGAGGCAAAATTATTATTGTTTTTGAATGTTAAAGTATGATAGTCTTTTAGCAAATAGATCTTAAGTGTCTTTGAGTGTTTACCTGTGCACCGGAAAGGCTGGTTCCTACTTTGGCAGGTGAGGTGGCAGCAGACTGTTGGACAGCGAGGATCTGCTGGCCCAAAGCAACATTCAGAGGGAGCGTCACAGACTTCTGGGGTGAGTGTGGAGACTGACTTGCCACAGAAACAACTGTCAGCTAGAGGCAAAACAAATGAGGGTGAGGACACAGAAATGAGAAAATGTCTCAACCAATGGTGTGTATTTGGGGTGAAACTATGTTTCTCCAGCTGATAGCAGGGGTGCCGTTTTAAAGGAATGGTTCACCCAAAAATGAAATTCTGTCATCACTTACCCACCCTCAGGTTGTTCCAAACCTGTATACATTTCTTTGTTCTGTGAAACGCAAATGAAGATATTTGGAAGAATGTCAGTAACCAAACAGATCTAATCCACTCTTTACCAGTCCTCACAGGATTTTGCAGAGATTTTTTCTGTGATTTCTGCAGCAAAAAATGCTTGATTGTGCAGCGGCTTTGTTCAAATTATGCGATAAAATCGCGAGGGTTTCCACTCAGAAAAAAGTTGTTCATTATTAATTTCCTATGATTGAAAGGCATGCAGCATTTCAGACTGATACTCTGGAAACCTCGGCTGCTTTAAGTAGCCAAGGCCCGTCCGAGAGCCAATTTTGACTGACATAGCAGGCAACCAATCATGTTTTCGTTTTAACGCCAGTGGAATGCAGGACAGGAGACCAGAGGCTATTTTTAATGAATTTTGTTACACGTTACACTTTCTCCAATTGCAAGTGTTACAGCCCCTTATCTCCCTATAATAAGAGTATTTCTGCCTGACTTTGCGAGAAGGTTTTTAATGGAATGCGCAGTGTCTTCGGACAAATTATGTAGGAAATCTATGACAATCTCTTAATTTTCCAACTTGCCGCACACTTTGAAAGAGTTTATTTGATAATGCGATAAATTCTGCAATCGCAAAAACGATAAATCCTGCAGGGACTGATTTACTGTCAGCCAAAGTAGGGAAAAGAAATACTATGGGAGTCAAAGGGGAATGAGATCAGGTTGGTTACTGACATTCCTACAAATATCTTCCTTTGTGTTCAGCAGAACAAAGAAACGAGCTTTGGAACAACCTGAGGTTGAGTTCGATGACGGAATTTTCATTTTTGGGCGAACTACACACTTGACTAAAACCTAACCTTGCCAGGAGACTTCAGAGGTGAGATGGCCACTTTGCTGTTGCCAGAGGTGTTCTGCTGCACAGTCCCGGTCGTTTCACCGATGGTGATGTTACGTGGAGGCGTCAATGGAGTGCCCTGGGTAACAACCCGACCTGCGAACAGGAACAAAGCTTTAGGATGGATCACAAGAATCTGGCAGTGCATTATTATAGATTTCCTGATCACATGACGGTCTAGTGACTTGCTTACAAACATCAGCAGATTTCAAAGATGTGTTTGATATTACACAGGACGTAGATTACCAGTCACTACAGGAGCTCCTGACGCGGTATTGGTCAGTCCTTTATTGTTTAAAGCCTTTGTGATGATGAGCTTTGTTATCATTGGTCCGGCTGAAGACACTGGAGGCTTCTTTGTGATCTGTGGGGAGAAACATGAATCTTTCATTCTGTCGAACAGGAAGCGAAGCTTAAATCCTCATGAAGATGTCTTTCCATAAAAAGATAAACACTGACCTGAAGGGTCTTCAGCTGTTGGGCTTGCAACGGTGTGGAGGTGCTCAGCAGCTGACTGGCCGAGCTCACAGCTATCACCGGCTTCCCAACTGTTGTCAGCATTTTAATCTGAGTTTTGGCATCCCCTGAGCCCTGGGTGGTTGCAGGTTTGTTCCAAGTCTGGGGCAGAGCCAACATAATGGGCTGTCCTGTTTTACTGAGGCCGGCAACCAGAAGTTTCTGACCCTCTGGCTTGAGCACAACAGTGCCCGGAGCTTTGCCATCCACGCCAGGGGAGGTGGCCACTTTGTTGATGATGACCTGGTGATTGGCCGGGACAGTGACGCTGGAGATTTTTGAGAGGCTCTGAGTCACACCAGAGCTGGTGGTTTTGGAGGCGGCGCCAGTCACGAGACCAGAGGGGGCCAGGAGGAGTTGAGCTCCAGAGATGCTGCTACATTGAGCGTGGCTGGAGGTTGTGGTCATCTGCATAGCTGTGGTGGTCGTACACAGGGTGACGATTTCAGGCACCTCCGTTTCCATAGGAACCTGAGCCGGCTCCGATTCGGATTGGGGAGGAGGTGCGAGATGCTCGGCGGGGAGTTCCTCTTCCATTGCGATAGATTCAGTATCCATAATCTCATCAGGGAGGAGGCTGTTGAGCTCAGGTGATACCACATCCATCTTGCAAAATGACTGAAAACAAACTAAAAAAAAGAGAAAACGTATTTTTTTAAAACATTTAGTGAAAAATTAGAGGAAAAACCTTGAATTTAGTTTGACTTTTAACTTAAGGACCTTATTCAAGATTATTTGCATCACCCCATTGGCAGATTTTTGACTTGTTTTAAACAAAAACTTCCATAATTCTTGTATTTTTTACAAAAAATAAAAACGTAATATCTTCGGTCACTCATCCTGTCAGGAAAATGTATGTTGATTTAAAAATGTTAAAGGAGCAGATCACCTTTAAAATAAAAAATTCTGTCATCATTTACATGCCAACTTGTCATTTTAAACCTGTGTGACTTTCTTTCATTTGTACAACACAAAAGAAGATGTTTTGAAAAATGTTGCTAAAAGAACCGCACAGCCCCCCATTCACTTCTATTGTAACCAATGCAAGTGAGTGGGGGCCTGTTAAAATATCTTCAATTGTGTTCCACGGAAAAAAGAAACGTCATAATGGTTTAAAATGACAAGATGGCATGTAAATGATGACAGCATTTTAATTTTAAATGTGAACTACTCCTTTAATTTCTACTATAAAACAAGACAAGAATGCCATTTTTGCAGTGTTCGTATTGCATACAACATTTTTTTCAACATTCAAAAGCCCTTATTATAACATGTGCAATATAAACAAACAAACAAAATCAAAACAATTCATCATTTTTTATTTGTATACAGTCATTTCTAAAAAAAAATGATGATCTCCAAAAATAACAAAAGCAATAAAGTTGTTGATTGTGTCAGCGTTTTCTACATTCATTTTGTTTTCTACAGTAGCTTTCTTTATCTCAACTCAAAGCTTTTGCATGACTTTTGAGGAATTGAGTAAAAAATTGTGCAAGAGTGATGGATTGTGATGCCAATAACCTTACATAAATAATGGATGTCTATGAAGGCATGACGTTTAATTCTAAGAAAAAACGTGTTGAACAAGATAAACATACACCATAAAGTATACAACAAACATCTAAAGAGTCATATAACAATACAAATGTCAAATATAATCCCCAACAGTGATCTTTGGGCCATTCAAACTCTCCTATTAAACGCTCTACGCTGACGCGACGCGACGCGACTAGAACGCCCCATCAATCAAACTGCGCCGAAAGTGTTGATGAAAGCGTTCTAAATGCGTCGCGTCGCTCAGCTGCTAGGAGGCTAAGTAGCACAGAGCTAGCCAGCAGTTAACACACCAAATATACATCAAGAACTAGCTAACATTGCTAATGTTAGCCATGACAATCACCAAAACAACAGTGCTTTCTCACCAAATTCCGTGACTCAAAACACAAAACCTACTAAAGCACACGTTCCTTTATACGTGTTATAAATGTTAAATTGAAAACATAAAAGTACTCAAATTAATTTAAAGAGACAGGACACACCAAGGCCTCCGTTTTAATCGCAGAAAATAATTTCCTCCATTACCTCAACCGTTAACACTGTAAAAACCCAGCAGGGCAGTCTGACAGTTTCCACATCGAGGAGAGTTTGTTGATAGTCCACGCGCCCGGTTCCCTGTGTAACCTGTTGCCATGGAAATTAACTTTATAACACTACGACACATACATGTGTTTACAGACTGGGAATCTTTGGTTTAGCGGAGTCCTGTTATAGTGACTTTGAGGGCTGAGTGTCTATTTCAGGCCAGTGTTGGATTTCGAAAGATCCGCCATTTTCAACTCGTCATCAGTTCAGAAACAGCAGCAGCACAAGATAAAAACGCAGGATTTGTTTTGTTAGCGCGAGGGAGGGGCAGAGTGGAAATAAACGACGTGCAGGCTCAAAATCTTTATTTTAAGAGATGGCTGGAATAAGAGCTCATTCTCTAACCATCACATATTTGACGCAATTCTCAAACTCATGGGTGTTGATTATATTAAATGTTATATTGTAAGTGTACAATAAGACCAAGTCTTCCGACACTAGACTGCGAACTTTAAGTCGAACATTTCTTGGAATGAAATAAATAGAGATTAAAGGGTTAACAGAAACAAATTATTGCAATTATTACAATATATATATATATTTAATATAAGTGTTATTACTTATCAAATTATTACAGCAAGGTGTGCAGCGCAGACAACAACAAAAAGTGCTCTGTTTTGTTCAAAAAAAAATTTGGGGTACATATCACTTTGAACAATTCTCCAATGTTGGCATAAAATAAAAGTCATACGTTAACAAAAGCCATTGCATAACACTACTGCGGCTGTAAAGCAATAACAGTGCACTGTAAAACCACATAGATATGATCCAGACAGAGCAAGCAGGTTGCTGTCATTATTGTCGGCGCATTGCCTCAGGTTCTATACAGTCTCCAGCCAACATTAAACTATCGCAAAGACTTAAACCCAAGAGCAGTCTTTACCTTTGTACGTTTAAACTTGCAGGACCAAACCTTTATGTACCAACAATCATTTGTCATCACAACTCGTTCTTTGAATTACGCACCACACAAAAAGCGCGAGACAGGAGACAGTTCAAAGCCCACATCAGCTGACAAATACACTGTTAGCAGCTCGGCTAACTAGCTTAGATCATATTGCCCCTTGCTTGAATACCCACCCGAGCTGAAAAGACACTTCCTACAGTTTCTCGAGAGAAGTCTCGAAACGCTCTTCTGAAATCCTGGAAGTTTTCCGCTCGATCACGCGCCGCTTAGTCCAACTCGACGCTGCATCGTTTCGATCATCCGCTCTCAGACGAAGACGATTGTTTAAAATACCGCGCCGAGCGCCATTTCACCTCTAACATCCCATTATCAGGCCACGCCCTCGTAGGAAGCAACATTTTGCGTCACCGCACAACTTCCGTGCACGCCTCTTTCAGTAGTATGTGCCTCGCGCACGCATAAATGCATAAAAGCTCAATTATATTTTTTTATTGCGGAGATATAAACATATTTAAAAACATATTTGTATATTTACATGGGGTTTGTTGTCAGAAAAGGAAAATAATGTAAGCTTTCGTGTTTTTTGGTGAAGTCAAAACCCCTAATTTATCCCCTATTATATAAGTAATTATACGTTATACGTATATTAATAATATATAAATTATTATTATCAATGGTTTTAGTTACTTTTTTAATTGAAATAATAGGAATACTCGAAAATAAAATGATTGTATGCGTTGTCGGCGTAGATAGAGTGGCGCCCTCTTGAGGTCTGAATGTGTCACTGTTGATTCAGCAGTGGAGGAAAATGGCGACCGGCGTGAGACAGGAGCTCGCCCAGCTGATGAACTCCAGTGGCTCTCATAAAGATCTGGCTGGGAAGTAAGTTTATTCAGGCCTTTTACTTACATATCCAATAAGTATATGTCAGTTGCATAGATATATCATTGTTAACGTTTTCTCAGATGAAAGATTTGATGCACAGATGATGTCTCCAGGCTAATTTTAGCTAGCGTGAGGCTATGCATGCACTGAACTAATGAATAGTTATTCTGCTTGTCAGCATGCATTTAGTAGTCTTCAGTTCACTACTTTTTCAGTTTTTGTCATTAATCTATAATAATAAGTTATTTGCTCAAGCTAATGTATCGGGGATGTTTGATGACAGGTGCTTAGGCAGCTAGATTGTATTTACTCCAACAGCAATGTAAGTCAGCCAAGAAATCCTGGTTACTACAACAGATGTGGTTACTGTAACGTTGACTTGGTATTTGCTGTAAAAATCTTTTTATTTTCCAAAGTAGTAATAATATTTATGAATATGTATTATTATAGCATTTAGATAATTCACTCGAAAGCACTATATATATTGTTGTTAGTAGTTTATTATGATTTATCTATTCAAGTTTTAAAAGTTGTTTTACATGAATTGTGTTCATAAGTCTAAAAATAAACATTTACGCTTTTTGTCTCCTTTAAAAATTGTCACAGATATCGTCAAATATTAGAAAAGGCTCTTCAGTTTACATGATGCAGAACAACTTGAGGCACTTAAAGCATTTGTTGAAGCGAGTAAGTACACTATCATTAAAGCACACCTGTCTGACATGGTACAGATAACAAGTTATTTATTTATTCTTACATGTAATCCATCTTTTAACATTGCATACACTGATTAACTTCTCATCCTCTCGCAGTGGTCAATGAGAATGTAAGCTTGGTTATATCCAGACAGCTTTTGACAGACTTTTGTACACACCTTCTAAACCTGCCAGACGTTACAGCAAAAACTGTTTGCCATTTTACACTGGAAAAGATTCAGCCCAGAGTCATTTCATTTGAAGAACAGGTCAGTGTAACATTATATGTAAAAACAAGCCTACATGTACTTGATAAACCTCTTGTCCAAAATACAATTCAGAATTTTTACATTCACCTCTTGTACATGTTTTTTGACATACATCTACCAAAATGCATTACTACAGAAAAAAGGTCACCAAAAATACGCTGTTATCATGTCAGCATCATTAAAAAACACCTTTGTGTTGGCCATATTTTCTTAGAAATTACATCATACATTCATTATTTAATGAGGCTTAAAGTCACATGTGTTTGGAAGAACAGTGAATGGCTCATTCTCACAAAAGGACTGAATCGTCATGGCAGTAAATTTTTAATTATAAAACATACAACGGTAACTAAAACAATTATCATAATAATATTCATAAAATATAGGAATTCATTTTTTAATTTGACATGGGAATTAATTAACTTTTGCCTTTAAAAACGTTATCGTTGATTCGATAGTCTACTGATAGTCAAATGATAAAAAATGATTGACAGAATATTCATGTATAGTAAAAATAAAGAAATAGAAACGGAGATTCTCATCCTCCGTAATATTTTTACTTTCTTTTTATTGACTTCATTCTCATTACCTCTACAGGTAGTTTTCCGTATTAAAAAATGTTACATGTCTTATTTACTATTAAAGTATAATTAATTAATGTCGGATTTATTTAGGATTATAAAAAATTTGCATAGGCATCATGGCTTTGCTTTTTTAAACAAAGAATGCTGTGGGAGTGACAGTTATAAACGGTTACGGTAATGAGAAATAAAAAAATAAAAATTGTGTTTAACTGTTTGTAAAAATGTAGAAACTTTTGCCTTTAAAAATGTCATACCTTGTGGAATATAAAGGAAATGTATAAGTGTTTTTAAGAAAATCATGTTTGACATCTTTAAACCAAATTTTTGTGAGAATCAACCTTAAAAATAATGACAAAAAAGAACAACTCCTTTACATGAATATGTTACTATACATAATAATCATAAGTGAATTCTGCACATTTTCAGGTGGCTTCAATCAGACAACATCTAGCCACAATCTACGAAAAAGAGGAGGACTGGCGGAACGCCGCGCAGGTTCTTGTGGGCATCCCTTTGGAGACAGGACAAAAGTATGTTTACTCGTTTATTCAAGAACAAACTTCTCTCGCCTTGGTTTTACTGTCTTACGATCTCTTCCTCTGTATCTACAGACAGTACAATGTGGACTACAAGTTGGACACCTATCTGAAAATCGCCCGTCTGTACTTGGAGGATGATGACCCGGTTCAGGCTGAGGCCTACATCAACCGAGCTTCGTTACTTCAGAACGAATCCACCAATGAACAGCTGCAGATTCACTACAAGGTTAAACTGATGTTTTATCAAGAAACGATGGCATCTGGTGGAAATAGTCTTTATCAATGTTATTAAATGGGTTTTTATATAGCGTTTTTTATTGCATCCTATAGGTGTGCTATGCCAGAGTACTAGACTACCGGAGGAAGTTCATTGAGGCTGCTCAGCGCTACAATGAGCTTTCCTACAAATCCATTGTCCATGAGACCGAACGTTTGGAAGCTTTGAAGCATGCTCTTCATTGCACTATACTGGCCTCTGCAGGTATGAACGGCATACTACCTTACTAACATTAAGCTAAACCAATTGCACCCTTATTAAAATGTATATTTCAAAACAATCACTTGATCTAAGAGTGAATTAACACATCTTGTTGGTTCAAAGGTCAGCAGCGCTCGCGTATGTTGGCCACACTGTTCAAGGATGAACGCTGTCAGCAACTTTCAGCCTATGGCATTCTGGAGAAGATGTACTTGGATCGAATTATTCGAGGAAATCAACTGCAGGAGTTTGCCGCCATGCTGATGCCACATCAGAAAGCCACCACAGCAGATGGTGTTGACTTACTATTAGATACTATTTCTATTTTTATGTACTGAATTTAAGAGTCATTTGCTCCTAATAATTGACGTATTACACTATATAAGTATTGTAAAAACGCAAACGTGCCCTAGTAACACGTTACATGCATTACTGTAGTTATGGTATAATGAGACTATAACGTGGGGACCTTAAAATAAAGTATAATCTTATTTTATTTTTTATTCTTAAATGAAAAAAAATATCAAATTGAATCAGATGAAGTGTACATTAATATAAGTAGCCTTAAAGAAAGATGTTTTATTTTACATGAGTGGGTTACCTCACTAAGGTTGGCATGTTAAGATGACATCCTCATTTAGCCACTAACTCCGTTTAGATTTTTTTAAGTCTATACGCAAACTAAATAAATTATGCTGAGTAGCATATCGAACACTTTTTACTCTACTACATTTCATACATAACTTGTTTATTTACATTTTAAAACCTAAATTAAAGAACATGATCTGAGCTTGTACTTAAGTAGTTTTACTTTTTACTATTAAAAGTGGGAAATTACCTGATTTTTTAAGTACTTAAATTCTGTATCAAATGTAAAAAAAAAATACATGTAAAATACATTTATTTATGAAATGTAGTGGAGTACAAGTATGACATATGCTTTGTTATTGGGAAAAGTATTTTTTTCCAATGTAAAAACAGCCTCAAATGTGCAGATAAAAATTTACATGCATAAAACTGTCAACCGCTTAATTTTTGCTCTGTCTTTTTTGTCTGAATTTTTTGGGGGACCCCTACGAACCCTCTGGGGCCCCCGGCCAGTTTGAAAACCCCTGACATGAACAACAAATTACTTATTGCAACTTATTTAAAAGATGACATTTTTCTTTGTAGGTTCAAGCATCCTAGACCGAGCAGTCATTGAGCACAACCTGCTGTCTGCTAGCAAACTATACAACAACATCACTTTCGAAGAGCTAGGAGCACTTTTAGAAATTCCACCTGCAAAGGTACATGCGTGCATGGCTTATTGATGTTTATAAAACAATTATTGTTGTTTCGATGTCTCTAATGCTGCTACAAATCTCTTAACAGGCAGAAAAGATCGCCTCACAAATGATCACAGAGGGTCGCATGAACGGCTTCATTGACCAGATAGACAGCATTGTCCATTTTGAAAGTAAGTTTGGTTATTGGATGAATTTAGTAGCCAATCTTTTTAACTTTGAAATAATTAAAAACTGAAGTAAAATAAAACAGACTCGGAAAGTTTTGCTAACTTGATTATTTTCATCAGCGCGAGAGCCATTGCCCACCTGGGACAAGCAGATTCAGTCCCTGTGCTTCCAGGTGAATAACCTGCTGGAGAAGATCAGTCAGGCAGCACCAGAGTGGACGGCACAAGCTATCGAGGCCCAGATGACACAATAAATTCGTTTATCCCCTTCTAGCTACATCCGACACACCCTATAGGCAAAATTAACAGCACCATGAAAAGACTATTGAACTTGAGCTCATTCATTTCATTTAACCTCTCACACACTGATTCTGTATTATGTTGGTTGTGAGGCATTTCTGACATTTGCAAAGACAGTCTGATGCTTAATAAACTGTGACCATGTTTTCGTGTTGATTTTCTGTCAGTTTTGAGCGCAAAACAGTCAAACTGTGAGAAAAATGGTATATATACTGTCATATACTGTCCTTAAAACTACCATGATTGGGAAATCTGTTTGCTAAACCATTTGGTGACGGTTGTAAGAAACATACTTTTTGACACTTTATTGATTTTCTCCATATGAACAGATTGTCAGAAAATCACTGAAAATAAATGTGCACGTGATCAGTTGGAAAGTTATACAACGCTGCATCCGTTGTACAGTGTGATGTAAACAGCATTCCAGAGAAAATATACTCATTGAAACTAAATAGCAACATGACTTCCATCATTAACTCATGTTAAAGGCATCCATTTATTTATATAAACTTAATTTTTTCACCTTCATGTCTTTCAAAACCTTTCAAAAGTCATAAAATGTTCGTTCCACAAAAAAGTTAAGAGACATATTCAAACATAGTTTACTAAATATGAAACCTAAACGGAGATTTATATATGAAGTTTACACAGCTTTAGCAAAGCATAGTTTTGTTATTTTGATTATTTTGAAGTTTCTCCAGTTTTCATTTTCTACAAATATTTTTGTAGAATTTTGGGAGAAATGTTGTTAGTAGTTCACACAAAACGAAAATGTTAATTTGACCTACAAATAGTAGATTAATTTATTTTGAATCGCTCCCTTAAATTTGATATGGGTTAATAAAGAAATGAAGCTTAATTAGTGGCTGAAATAAATAACATGTTAATCAGACACTGACATGTTGAGAAACCTTTTCATTTAAACCCTATGAAAAGATCCTGCTGTAAATAATAGCGAGGAAAAGAAACACTATTGTTGCATCATTGGCGCCGATTTTAAAGCAAATACATCATCCAGGCGATTCTTTTCACAGGTATAAACGCTTGTTTAATAAAACCATGAGACAATCAAGGCAGGTTTCTAGAATAGTTTCTTTTGCAACCACAGTCAGAATGATACCAAATGGAATAAGATTAAAAAAATACATCTGTAAACATGTTTCACCTCTGTGACACCCCAATATGTATTATCTCTGTCGTGTAGACACTTGCTGCTGCTGCTTACATTTATGTTAAAAGCTATAGTCATACTTTTTAATCATAGTTAATCAATCCTCTTATCTCAGGACAAAGTGTGCTAAATACCTACATAAACAATAGTCTTATAGTGTATTGTGTTCTATAGTTTAGTGTGTTTTTAGATGTACTCAATGTTTGCATAAAACCTGACTGTTCTTACTGAAAAATATTATAAACTAACTTAATTAAATTATGGACATCGGTTCAACATAATGGAAATATGTTGAAACATGTGATGATGAACTTACCTGAACTCAGTAAACTTAAACTACCATGTCCAAATAATGTCCAAATAAATCAATTAAGTTGATTCTACTGGAAGTATTTAAGAAGAGACAACATGTTTCCATTATGTTGAAGCAATGTCTATAACTTAATTAAATCAGTTTTACACCAAATAAGCTAAGTACAGTACGCATTAGGAGTTAACCAAAAGATGTTTTTGTCACACTTACTGCATACTCCAAGAACTTGTTTATTTATAAAAGCATCTTAAAAACTGGTTAGCACGTACACAAAACCCAAGCACAATGATAACCCCCAAAAAACATACCATAAACTCTTTGAAATACAAACATAAAAGAGTATCAAACTAATATCCCCATTTCATCATTTTGATAAAAGACGTGTAAAATTACATATTATTGCATCTTTTACTCTCCCTATTCAGCCCCGTGCATAGGATGATGTAAAGAGGAAATCCTGTTCCTAGTTTCAATAAGGCTTCTTTAACACAACTAAATTAAAAAATTAGAAAAGTTAAGTGGTTCAAAGTCATCAAAAGTATCACAAATTATTTTGATACTTGAGTGAAATATGCTAATTTAAAATGTAAACGTTTAGTTAAGTCAAAGCATTACTGTTTTTAGTCCGTTTATGAAACATAAAACTTGGTTCAATGGTGTTATGACAAAATGAATTGTTCAAATAAAGTATCTTAAAATATATATATTTGTGTGCTCCTTGTTACTGTTTATTTTGTTTATTTTCTTATGCACTTCTGCTGTTTGTTTTAAATTGACAGATAACACTGATATTCAATTCAAATTGTTAGTAGTAGGTAACAGTTTGTCAAAATATATACTGTCCATTCTATGGGCTCTCATAATGCTTGTTACAAATGGTTGTAAATGACCACGAAGTTCAATTACTTTAGTTTGTTATCAGTTCATCTTAGCGCACCTTAAGTAATGACTTAAGTAGCCACACCCCCTACTCTTGTCTAACTGTGGATTACTGTGAAAATTAATCTGTTACAGTATTATGGGTAAACAAATGCATTGAATTGAAGTCAACGCTTTGCCAAAATCTTGTGATTGCTATGGTGCTCTATGTACACATTAAACAGTGTTTTGTTGTCACTCAGAAAACATAAATATCTTGAGATTAATGTGAAGTTATAGTTCAAAAATACAGTTTATAAGAAGAAGAGGACTCTAAATGGCCAAATAAAATATATGACCACACACATACACTACTGTTATAGTATTATAATAATAATAACAATAACAACAACAATAATAATAATGAGCAAAAAAATGTGTTATTTTTAAAAGAATGATAATTATTATTATCAGCTTGTTTTTGTGTTCTACCTATGATATTCCTCTTAGTTCATAATTAAAAAGTTCAATAAGTCAAATGTATAACATCTGTAAATAATTTAAAACAACCTCAAAATTAAACAAGAATTCTTTAGCTTCAAATTGAGATTACATCTTTATTGTTCTTCTCTTTGACTGTTTACATGTTCACAAAGTGTTCACACAGGCCACAAATTTGGTAATATACTAATATTATAAAGTGGGGTATAGTAACATTACATTTCAAATTGAAATGTTATGGTGTTTGTTAGCTTTTGGTCAAAAGACAGCAATACATGTATAATAATCTGCCTTTTATAAGTCTAAAAGATTGATAAAATTTCATATCATTTACACATTTTACTTTCTTCATAAACCGGACGGTCCTGTAAGGTCCTGTAAGAAGTGCTTTCTTTAGAATTCTCCATTACTCTTTCGAATATTAATGTCTCTCTTTAACTGACAGCTTGCGCAACAGGCGCAGAAGTAATTGACAACACAGTCGTTACACATGGATCCCTGGAAACCAAACAAAACCCAGATCAAACAACAAAATAGAAAGGCAAACATAGATAAACATAGATAAATATAAACAAGTGAGAGATATTTTGACTACACCATACCGGGATGTTGTATCTTTCTCTGTAAACACTTCGCATATGCATTCCCAAACCACACGCACAACATTCATTCATGTCACTAGCAATGGAGCAGCCCAAACAAGGCAGGCAGAATGTGCCACAACAACCTAATAAAACATTTTAAAAAGATGTTAAAGTCAATCACTTATTATTATCATACAATTAAGAGGTCTTATTACATAATTTATTCATTTTTAGTGCCATTGAAATTACTTACACACGCCTACATCATCACAGCAGCTAAATAAACTGGTTTGGAAGTTCTTAGCGGCGTATGCTTTGGGTTGAGTTGTCACCTCCATTTCTTATCTAGAACATCAAAAACATTCACGCTATATCATTCTGAAACACTTTTTGTAATTGTCTTTTTCTTTAGTTTTCCAAACCCAATTGACATCATACGTTATAACTAAGTGTTTTCTTGTATTAACCTGGCAAAAAGTAAGTAATGTTGAAATGTAGCTATTTTACATACCTGTGTTGATTTAGGAACCTCCCTTTGCTGTGAAACATCCACAGCAGTCCATTATATACGGTTTGAAAAGTCACGTGTCTAGGCCTATATATGGCTTACTATACATATGGGGAAACTGTCAATAAACCGTTTTATTGTCAAAATATCTGCTGCCCATCCTGTGCGTTCAAAGTCCAAAGCACCGTTAAATGTACCTAATGGTTATAAACCACCACAAATGGGCATTTCCACAAATCTGAGATTAGTTTGCCATTCACGTCTTCAAGTGATGAAAAATAAGGAACAAAACATAACACATCATTATACATCAATAGTCTTATCTCTCATTTATTTTTATTTTTTATTTTTATTTTTTTGAAGCAACAGCCACCGAGACTAACATGACATATCGGATGATGGATTTGTTGAGACTAGTAATTTGAGGCCCAGTTGATTTATTGCCTTGAGTTAAATACAATAAATCACTGTTGCTAGGACTGTTGTAAAAATAACGCTTACAATTTTAAAGATTTGAACATTCACAGTAGCCTCCTAAGCAATAAACAACCAATAAAAATGTCTGAAATGATTAATGTAAAAAATGATTTAATCCACAATTTTCAGAAACGTAATCTTTGTATGTATGCCTATGGAAAACGCTATTGTTTCTATTAAATGTATTTAAAGCATTTTAAGGGTACGTTCATCATTATTGTTTCTTCATTGTTTCCAGTACACACATAATTCTTGTTTAACAAAATGTTTTTAAAAGATGCTTCCAAGTTGAATTTTTTATTATTATTTGTTAAATAATTAACATCATGATGTTTTCTTAGGGTTTTAACTTTTGTCAACCTGAACTAACCTTGGCACGTAAACAAATGTATTAGCTTTTTTCTTTAAAGAAAAAAACAACTATCAAAGAGAAGAACAAAAAACAATGAAACAAATAATAATGTTTTTATTAAATTGTGTATTGTCTTGAATGGTATGTTTAATACATAATTGATAATTTAATAGAAAATTAATGTTTTTTTAATGTAATTTATGTATATAGTGCTTATCACAACACAGCGACTTTACAAATGAGAGGGTTATGAAGACTTCCTTAGATATTCAAGTAGGCCTAGTTGAGCAAGAAAGCTTAGGATGAACAAAGATCTCCGCTGCAACTCCCAATTTATGTTTAATAATCAGAACGTTTTAAGACCTTCTCTGTTTTATGAATTGTATCCTTCTAAAAAAACTTCCTTTTTGCTCAATTAGTGCTTTGTCATCTGTGTACGTGAGTCACCCCTTTCTCACAAAGGATAAGTGGTTGGACATGTTGGTCTTGTGCAACCATACCGGCCCTACCCTAATAGTCAGACAGCAACTGAAGCAATAAAAGCAAATACCAGCTAAATTTATCTTAACATTAATCACAAGGTGTTCCTACTTTTTTAATTACATTTGAATATATGCAAGAGTTATTAGGCTGGTCATGTAATTTCAAGGACAGCGGGATTTAGTCTTTACCTTTAAAGTCTCAGTGAAATTAAAAAAGACAATTCCTTTTCATGAAATATATCAGCGTTTATAGTTTATCAATCTGGGCAATGTTCTTTTTAAAATGAATTTACCCTCATAATCTTCAGGTAAAATCTGAAAAAACAGCCTTCTTCCACCTTAGAAATGTTTCCAAGTTACGAAATATTTTATGTGTTGCTGACGTATGGTGGATTATCTATTATAGTGTTGAGTTTTCTTATATAAAATAAGACATTTAGTTAGTTATAGGTTTCATGTATTCTTATGAAACAATATTGGGCCTCATGTATAAGTATGAGCTCATGAACACCTGCATGAACAACAAGCATCTTATCTTAGCTGCACGTACACCACACATCATTTTTAATAAGGAAGTTTGGGTTGTTGCATAGAGTCAAGGACGCTGGTATCTCTATACAGTGAGCTCATTTTAACAAAGTTAATGTTATGAGTCTGAGAACTTGAACATCTGCACACACACCAAATATCTTTTAGAACTAAGACGTACAACCCACACACTTTTGTAGGGAAGTCTAATTAAATCACATACAACCAAGGACACTGGGAAGTCCATTATCGCTAAACCATGAGCTCATCTTTGATAGAAACATGGTTAAATCATGTATCGTCCGAAACCCCCAGGAAAGTGTCAAGATAAAGAGGCACCTGTTTTTGAGGGGCGCACGCAACCATTAAATCTTAATATGGTAGGCCGGAACTATGAGCGCAGAGGGACGGGCTAATGAAAAAGTGAAGTCATATGAAAACTGATTGGAAGAAGACGATGTCATGCACACATGATTGGTTTAAACTGTGATAACAACTGGAAAACAATGTATAAAAGATGGAGTCAGATATGTATTCGTTGGATCCCTTCAGATGAACTCTGAATATCCCACTTTGCTTGCCCGGGCAAATAAAGTTTAAACTCTTGGCACCTGGAACCCTTGTCTCTGAGATTTCTTTCTGCGATGGAAGGCCGATTCGCCACGACATATTTGGTGACCCCGAGACGTGATCCAGGTTAGAGGGCTGGAGGCTAATGACTGTGACGGGTGAACCAGACAAGCTGATCGCACAAAAAAGGGCCCTAAAAACAGGTGAGCATATTTGCTTTATAGTATAAGTTTTGTGCGGTCAGCTAAAGGTAAACTCTGAATGTCGTTTGTCCTCTTAAAGCCTCTCCTAAATTGAACAAAATTTAATGTTAGAAATTGCACTAGTTTGCCAAGTCTTAAGGGTATCCAGATCTCAAGAAATGTGTGTCTGTGATTGTGTGCATGAAAGAGTGTAAGTAAGTATGGTTGAATGAAACGTGTCGCACTGGTGAGTGCAAGATGTCAAGAGGACATAAATCTCGCCTAGGTGGCGAGTCACACTGCTGGGCGGGATTGTGCGCAATAGTTGTTGCAAGACGCTCTAGGGAGTGTTAGAAATCCTGTTAGGTGCAGGTCACGTCTAGGGACGTGCCGCGCAGGTCGCGAAGACGCTCTAGGGAGTGTTAGAAATCCTGTTAGGTGCAGGTCACGTCTAGGAACGTGCCGCGTAGGTCGCGAAGACGCTCTAGGGAGTGTTAGAAATCCTGTTAGGTGCAGGTCACGTCTAGGAACGTGCCGCATAGGTCGCAAAGACGCTCTAGGGAGTGTTAGAAATCCTGTTAGGTGCAGGTCACGTCTAGGAACGTGCCGCGTAGGTCGCGAAGACGCTCTAGGGAGCGTTAGAAATCCTGTTAGGTGCAGGTCACGTCTAGGAACGTGCCGCGTAGGTCGCGAAGACGCTCTAGGGAGCGTTAGAAATCCTGTTAGGTGCAGGTCACGTCTAGGAACGTGCCGCGTAGGTCGCGAAGACGCTCTAGGGAGTGTTAGAAATCCTGTTAGGTGCAGGTCACGTCTAGGAACGTGCAGCGTAGGTGACGAAGACGCTCTAGGGAGTGTTAGAAATCCTGTTAGGTGCAGGTCACGTCTAGGAACGTGCCGCGTAGGTCGCGAAGACGCTCTAGGGAGCGTTAGAAATCCTGTTAGGTGCAGGTCACGTCTAGGAACGTGCCGCGTAGGTCACGAAGACGCTCTAGGGAGTGTGGGGAGAAATCCTGTTAGGTGCAGGTCACGTCTAGGAACGTGCCGCGTAGGTCGCGAAGACACTCTAGGGAGTGTTAGAAATCCTGTTAGGTGCAGGTCACGTCTAGGACGTGCCGCGTAGGTCGCGAAGACGCTCTAGGGAGTGTTAGAAATCCTGTTAGGTGCAGGTCACGTCTAGGGACGTGCCGCGTAGGTCGCGAAGACGCTCTAGGGAGTGTTAGAAATCCTGTTAGGTGCAGGTCACGTCTAGGGACGTGCCGCGTAGGTCGCGAAGACGCTCTAGGGAGTGTTAGAAATCCTGTTAGGTGCAGGTCACGTCTAGGGACGTGCCGCGCAGGTCGCGAAGACGCTCTAGGGAGTGTTAGAAATCCTGTTAGGTGCAGATCACGTGGAGGGTATGAATGCGTTGTGATATATTTTTATGTTATTGTATATTGTATTGTGACGATAGAAAAATCCAGGAGTGAGGGAGAGAGAGAAAAAACCTCAGCCTGTGAGACTCTGTGTGTGTGTGTGTGTGTGTGTGTGTGTGTGTGTGTGTGTGTGTGTGTGTGTGTGTGTGAAACAGAGGGTGTGAGTGTATGTGCAAGAGTTGGAGGTAAAAAGGCCCCGTAAGTGTGTGTCTGTATGACAAAGTGATTGAGAGAGAGAGAGAAAGAGAGATGGAGCAAATAAAAATTGCAGTATAATGTTTGTCCAGTAATGTATGAGAAGATGGAGTGTTAGGTTTTTTGATGTTTAAAGAAGCATGCGTTTCAAGACTAGGTGCAAGTTTTTGCTGTGTGTCCATGCCAAAGTTTCGTGTGGTGATAAAAGTATTTGAAAAAAGCTAAAAGCAAAATAAGGTGTGCATTAGGGTTTAATAGAAAAACTATTTGAGCACATGAGAGAAGGAAGAGTGTGTGTAGAAGATAAAGAGGTAATTTATGGAGTCAGATAAAGTTTTGAAGGACATAGAGTATGTGTGAGTTTGGCTCACTGTGAGCGCATTAGACTTAACGGCAGCCGAAAAATAGAGCTGCTTTGATTAAAGCAAGAAGAGCATTGTCAAACAAAAAATAGAAGATAGATTTTGTTGATTACAAATATGTTTCAAAAATTGTGAGCTACTTTTATGGTATAGAGTCGGTAGAATATACCCAGGAAAATCCAAAATCTCAGATCATAAGGCCTGAGTGTGTGTGTGCTGGAATCTGTGAGAAGTGATTTATTAGACAGCAGAAGGGCCTCTGGAGTGTGTGTGTATTCTGTGTGCTGTGAGCGTATGAGATCAGAGTGCTGCTATGAAGAACTGTTTTACATTGAGTGGAAGCTGTTTTACATTGAGTAAAAAGTGAAAAGCATTGCTAGATTGTGAATTATTTTCATGTTCTATTGATGTTTTAAAGACATATGGCTGGAATTGAACTGCTAGATGAGGAAAGCTTACAATCATATTTTGAGAGAGTAAGAGTAGCCAGAACATTGACTGAGACTAAGGGAATTAGTGATCATTTCTGGAGAGAATCATTTTATAGGGACTTAGCAGGCATTAAGAAGTCACTGACAGAAGAAAAGAAAAATTATTTCTTGGACGAATTAGTAGAAGTTCAGAATTTGGAGCGAGTTGAGCAGGAGTGGCCATATATGAATTGGAGAGATATAGTAGGCAGGTGTTGTAAAGTAGAGATATTGAGAAACTACTTAGAAGGAGTTTGCTTCCATAGAATTAATAGATTTGGCAATCTAGGCACCGCGTTACAGCGTGTCTCATTGGTAATAAAAATCCCAATCCACAACCTGGTAGAACCCTATTTACTGCAAGGAGTAAGACAAGGTTATCCAAGAGGTGGAGGGAGATACTACAGATTAATCAGTCACCCAGAAATAAAGGTTTATGCAGAAACAAGATACGTAAATTGGGAAAGTAAGATATTGTGTACAACCAACAAGCAGAAAGAAATAGAGCCGCTGCAGTTTCAGGCCGTTACACTGAAGAAGCTGATCGTGCAGATAACACCAGAAAACCTAGGGCCATAGGTCGCAATAAAACAAAGAGGCGCCCCACTATAACAGAATAAGTGAAGATAATAAATTAAGAATGGCCTCCACTCCCGTAGAGATACTAGGAACTAGATATCCTGTGAGCAGAAAACTGATAGGAGAAATTTCTAAGAAATGGGCAGAGAGAACAAAAAAATTAAGAACTTCATGACCAGAAAGTGGAACTTTTGATATGACAGTGTGTGAAGAAATGGAAGGGTTGATAAGAAATCATAAACCCAGGGACAGAAGCACCAAGAGAGAAGTTAAGAGAAGAAGGGAACAAGATGTATTAAATTTGTTTAGGAAAGAAGGAATTAATTTCCTAAAAGAACATAAAGAAAACAAGGGAGCTCCTGAAAGAGGATGATGAAAAAGTCAGCGAAAAATTAGAGTACACCCCCATATGAAGTACTCAGGAGCCAGCTGTCATTGATTGTGGAAGATAATGAGCTGAATAATCAAATGCCTTTGCACAAAGGAGAATTTAAGTTTACAGGAGAGCTGGACCTCCAAGGGAGAGAAAGAGAGGGGTCAAGGGATGATGAACTTCTAAGAGACATATTCGCTGAGAGTAGGCAGGAGTACTCTTCCATCATGCCAGAGTACCACCAGAGAGGGAAAGCAGAGTGGAATGCTACACCCGTCTATAAATCAATTTATCCTGGGGTATCTGCAAAGCGAGAGGCAGCTAGAAGACAGAGATATGAACAAACAGCTCGAGAGCCGGACAAAACATCCACAGCACTGAGAAGAAAAAACCTAAGATATAGCAAGGTGCCAGATGTCATGTCGGAGGAGGGGCCATGGAAGATGATGCAGCCCTGCCCAGTCTGGAGAATAGACATATCTCAAGTTACATTGATGAAACGTCATGACGGCATAGCAGAAAATATATACCAGATAACACCAGCAGAGGGACATGTCTGGTGACCGAACAACAGGAAGAAGCAAGATATTTAAAGATTGCCCAAGGAGAGAATACAAATGGATGTCTGGAAACATTTGTTTAGAAGACATAGATGAGGAACATCCACAACCAGCGTGGCTCAGAGAAGGGGGGGAGACTGAGAAGATCAGCATCAGCAACCTTCTCTACAGCAACCGATTCGAAGAGATCTTGGATAGTGACCTGCAAGTCTCACAATGTCAAATCGAGATAAAAAATCAACAACCACATTATGTGCCTTGGGCCACACTGGACTTGGATGGATTGATCGCACGATTACCAGATCTAAATGAGGGAGCTGGAAGATGGATACGGGTCCTGGAAGAAGAGACGATTGGGATACTACTAGCTTAGGGAAACATTAAAGCTTTGCTAGCTAAATGCCCGGGTGCATCTTAAATAAATGAACTGCTGAAGGACTTTAGATTGAATCGAGCAATTGACTCCCCAGAATAAGATGCAGAGCTCTTTGACAAACAAAGATAGGACATGTGGCGAGCCCTAAGAAGAGAATATCAAACCAGAATTGATCAAAAAGAACTGAAGGGAGATCAGATGATAGATAAAGAGAATCAAGCCACCTCTATGCAACGACAATTAAACAAGAGCTGGAGAAAAACCCTGAAGAAGACCCGGTTATGGCAGCACTCTTCAGAGATGCCATTGTTGACACCCTGCCACCGCCAGTAAAAGCAAAACTGGAAGTTGTTGCAGGACTGAACTCTAAACCACATAAAGAATTTTTAGAATATATTGTACATCGTGTTTTACAACACAGGAAGAGCAAGATGAAGCTGAACTTAAGAAAAAGAGAGTTACAGAGGGCTCCAGTACTAAGCAAATCTAGATTATTCTAAACCTTTTCATTTATATGTGGCCAACAGGAAAGAAGGTTCACATTTATTATCATAATTACTCAAATATTGCTTAAGATATATTGATATAAGATTATAATAGAAATAATGCATAATGCTTAATGTGATTAATATGAAGCCTATAATGAGGTATGGGCTTCACTTGTGATAATGAGCTTTGAATTAGGTGATCTAGGTGTATGATCTTTGAATTCTAATTAATATATATTAGGATATAATTAGATATTTAAAGAGTACCTGAAATAATAATGGGTTCGATTTGAACACAAATACAGGCAAAGGAAGAGAACATTTTGTTTTATTTTATAAATAGTTTCTACAGCTTATGAGTAGTAATCCTTATGGTCTAAATAATAATCAAACACCTGTTATGTTAACGTATCTGAGAGGTGCACCTTATAAATCTCTCTTTAATGAACCATCATATGTAAACCAAGAAAATTTAAAACTTGACACTGTATTAAACGGGAGACTAATGCCATTATGTTATTCAAGAGACTCTTATGAAGGATATTTTTTGAACAGTTGCATGACCAATTTCTCTCGAGTCAGCTTTACTAACAATCGGCTCCACAACAGTCAAGTGGACACCACCAACCTGACACATGCTGTTGGAAACTGACCGAGTATGAAAGACAGTAAGCCACTGCAATTAATGATGAATCTAATACAGTAAATGGACATTTCACAGTGAGTAAATTTGATTAATTCATTATGTGATATTATGTGTTAAATATTGGGACGTCATGTTTCACGTCAAGACTTTTTTATCAAATTTCGAATAGAAAATATTTTTCCGGATCTCTACGCTTTCGTAGACCTAGGATTTTATTTTTAACAATACATTAAGTAATTAATCTAAAGTTCCAGTTTTTTAGAGATCTGTCAGCTGAGCTCTGTGAGAAATTTATTACATTTTTGTTGATAAAGTGAGTGCTATCCGATATTCTTTTGGCTCACAGCTCCAAGACCTGCTGTCTTTGAATTTACTGTCCAGTCAGGCAAAAGTGTCCAACTGTTGATTAAATCATCTTTGGGCAGCTTTGAGTCTGATTTGTTGAGAGTGTTTAATTTAGTCCTGCACAATAGACTGGGTCATTAAAGTTTAGCACCGATTGACTTTTGAATAGTTTTGTACTGTGTCGATAACAGTGACAGTAATGAAGAAAACTGTTTATTGCTGTCTACAGCAAGATAAGTTTTCTTAGAAATAAAAAAGAATATAAAATTAGCCAATAAGTATTACTGTATGTTTAAAGGCATCTAGAGTATGGATAAATTCCATATGAGCACATTTATGGCTTAGATATAGCTTACTATAATCATTACAAATGACAAAAAACAAAAGAAATTGAGAAAATGTTTAAGTGAATTACTTTAGTTTGTTTTAAATTGACATCATGTTCCTGATATACGTTTCATATTGCCCTAAACAGCAGAACTAATCACTAACGGTTAGACAGAAACAATATTTTTAGATCAATTTGGAAAAATGCATATAGAATATGTGTAAAATAAATGAATATGAAACAATCGGTTTCTAACAAACTGACTATAATTAGTTTTCCTTATAGATGTAGCCAACTAACGTTTAAGTGAAAAGACAAAACCAATCATATTGCTGTCAAATTGCAGAAAATGAAACTTAACCATTTGTGTACCATATGCGATTGTTAAAGAATTTCAAATGTTGAATAAAATAAATAATACGAAAAATCTAATGAGGCACAGATGGGCATGTTCCCAGGAAATTGTGTAACGATTTGGCATCTTAATAGAGAAATGTTTGCTGAAAAAGGAACAGCAAGATATTTGAATAACAGGTTTGCCTCAGCCACAATAACTGACAATTTAAAAATCATAGGTATGGAAAATTTTGAGAATCAAACATTAGCATATCATTAATCTTACCATATGAAAGCAGGGTGTGCCCATAGCAGATTATTTTTGGCTATGTGGGGATGAGAACTTAAGACCAATAAAGCTTGACACCAACAAGTAAAATGGCCTGGCAAAATAAAAAAGCACTGAATTGGCTTTTAGCAGAAAAAGGAGGCGTATGCATAATGTTTGGAGAGGACTTACAAACATACGTACATACATTGCAAACAAAACTGCCCCTGATGGGTCGTTAACAAAAGCAATGGAAAAATGTATAAACTTAAGAGATGACATGACAGCTAGTGCTGGCTCAGACAAAGAAATTGGAACATGGCTAGAATCGATCTTTGGATCATGAACGTCATAGCTGATTAAGATAGGAGTTTTTGTAGCAATAGGATTTACTATATTTTCTGTAGTATTTTGATGTCTTTTACCAGTTATAAGAGCTATTGGGCTGAAAGCTGCAGATAAACAGAAGATGTTGAGAACGGAATTAAGTGCGTATTACAACACTGAAGAAAATATGCTGAATATGTTAGCTGTTATAAGCAAGTATGAGGAATACGATGAGAAAGACTAGTGTCCCATGAATTTCTAATTGTTTTTTGGACAGCAAGGGAGAAGAGCTTAGAATTGTATAATCATGCGTGGGAATAGTTTTAGATATTACCTTAGACATTGTTAGGCAGGTAGTTAGATTGATTTTTGTTTTACTTTTTATTATTTTGACATCAACCCGTTTCAATGTTTGATGTTTCAGTTAATCATTAGTGCTCTATAATCAAACACTATTATGCGAGTGCACTTGGTGCACAAGTGTGAATTTTATTTTGTTTTGTTTATTTTTTTTGCATCTAAAAAATATAACATGTCATTTTCATTTATTATTTTATTGATATAACCAAAACTGTTATGTAAGTGCATCTGTTGCACATATGTCTATTTGTCATTGTATCTTCCTGAATTATGAGAAGCTGCCCACCAAGTGAGCTAAAGAACCTGATCTAAATAGCAGCAAGTGTTGGTGCCAACGGTACAGGGCCAGTGACTGTTAAAATCTGAAGACAGCATCGTCCAGATGGTTTTCATCTGGACCAGTTCGAGTGTGGTTCCCAGGGCATGCATAAGGCGATGCAACGCGATGGACCAAAGCATCTTGACAAGTCTACAGGACCACATCGAATGTCGATCCCGACAACAGAAAATAACTACTATCTTAGAGAGAACCAGATTTACTGACACGACTAGCAAACACCTGGTGATATATCCCTGAATTGAACTGCAACAAATGACACAGTGAAGCTTGATGCAACGATTGACGAGAGAAAGAACTTTGACAAACTGTGTGACACTACACTTCTGTTATGAGCAAAGGATCAACAATTAGCAGCAAACGATAGATCAACGATGGATTGAGCGCTACCTTAAACACATTGATGGACCACCCTGGTCCTCAAAAACATCATGCAATGAACATGTGGTAGAGACTGACAAACCGACGGCAAGAATCTAAAGGAACAAGTATGTTTGTGCCATGTTTCCCTAAAATACCACTTGAGGGGACTGGTGGGATAATCAGATCTGTGACGAAGAAATTGAAATGACTCTCGGAGAATCTGATATGTTACGCAAGGTCTACAAGACGTCATCACTTGGGAAGAACCCTGAGACAAAAGTGTTAACATATCTATGAGGAGACAATAACCAACTGCACTACCAGAGAGGCGTGTCTGAAATACCTGAGAAAAGTGTAGGTTAAAGATCATTGTCAACTTAACATGGATCAGTGGTATGAAGACCTGACTAAATCAGTGATTTCGAACCAGTATCTGGTTACAACCAAGCAGAATAGGAGCGATGAGCAGCAAATTGCTCTAAATGTTCCGGACGAAAGAGGCTCTGGAATCATAGAAGACAACTACTGGCTGTGTGGGTACTGAGTGTACTTATACAGAGGAACTGGACAGGACTGTGTTCTTTGGTACATCAATGAGCAATCATCATACCACATGACATGATGACACGACAACAGAGGACACGAAGAGGACTGTTTGAATTCCTATCTGATAGCTCTGTGCCAAAGAATCATCACATCTGGACTGTGGCGGAGAAAGTCTCAGCTGCTTTTGGTCCAATGTTAGGAGTCAGCTCTTTAATGAATGAAGTTGAGATCACCAGATTTGAGTTTACGTCATTTATGAACGGATTTTTTTTTTGAAAGCCATCAAGGAGGAGCTACGTTGACTATGACGGACAGTTTTGCAAAATCGCCTGATCTTGGACAAGTTCAGAGCAGCGAAAGGAGGACTTTGTGCAGTAATCGGAGAAACCTGTGACACCCATATTACAGAGAAGAATTAACATCTCATCGGCATGGACGGAAGATCATCTCTTTAATGATTGAGACTTTCACCAAATCTGAGGTTGACTCAGAAGAATTTAATTGGGACTGGATGACAAGTGTGTTTACTAACATGAAAAATTTGATGTTGATTGTGGCTTGCTTTCTTGCATGCATTATATTGACGTTATGCATTAAGTCATTTCAACGAACAGCTGCATCCACTGTTCCCAGTCAGATGTATTGTTTATGTTGTATCACAACATAGCATGAATAATGATCACACATATGCCAATATTGACAAAAAAATTATCAAGAAACTGATGCATATAACAGGGTTAAAAACAGAAATACTCATGTTATGAAGTATTTACAGAAGGGTTGAAGGATTTTTTATTTATTTTTTATTGCTTGCTCATAACCGAAGTATTTGAACATAGGTATCATTTCAACTTACGTAGTACATTATCTTAAGTATTTTATCAGTCACTGAATGGGAAAAAATTTATTATTCTATTTGAGCACTATTGATTTTTTATTTTATATATTACAATTTATCTAAGTCTATAATTTCCTTTTTACAGATACCATTTTGTTGGAGTGTGAGGCTTGGCAGCCTCAAAGGGGGGATTATATGGTGGATTTTCTATTATAGTGTTGAGTTTTCTTATATAAAATAAGACATTTAGTTAGTTATAGGTTTCATGTATTCTTATGAAACAATATTGGGCCTCATGTATAAGTATGAGCTCATGAACACCTGCATGAACAACAAGCATCTTATCTTAGCTGCACGTACACCACACATCATTTTTAATAAGGAAGTTTGGGTTGTTGCATAGAGTCAAGGACGCTGGTATCTCTAAACAGTGAGCTCATTTTAACAAAGTTAATGTTATGAGTCTGAGAACTTGAACATCTGCACACACACCAAATATCTTTTAGAACTAAGACGTACAACCCACACACTTTTGTAGGGAAGTCTAATTAAATCACATACAACCAAGGACACTGGGAATTCCATTATCGCTAAACCATGAGCTCATCTTTGATAGAAACATGGTTAAATCATGTATCGTCCGAAACCCCCAGGAAAGTGTCAAGATAAAGAGGCACCTGTTTTTGAGGGGCGCACGCAACCATTAAATCTTAATATGGTAGGCCGGAACTATGACCGCAGAGGGACGGGCTAATGAAAAAGTGAAGTCATATGAAAACTGATTGGAAGAAGACGATGTCATGCACACATGATTGGTTTAAACTGTGATAACAACTTGAAAACAATGTATAAAAGATGGAGTCAGATATGTATTCGTTGGATCCCTTCAGATGAACTCTGAATATCCCACTTTGCTTGCCCGGGCAAATAAAGTTTAAACTCTTGGCACCTGGAACCCTTGTCGCTGAGATTTCTTTCTGCGATGGAAGGCCGATTCGCCACGACAGACGCAGAAAAGCTTATTCATGCATTTGTGACCTCACGACTTGACTACTGTAACGCTCTGCTTAGTGGTTGTCCTGCATCATCGATAAACAAACTACAGTTAGTTCAGAATGCAGCTGCCATAGTTCTTACTAGGTCAAGAAAATACGATCACATAACTCCCGTTTTATCATCGCTTCACTGGCTACCCATTAAGTATCGTATCTATTTTAAAATTCTTTTAATTACTTACAAAGCCTTAAACGGTTTAGGTCCTACTTACTTAACCGAGCTTTTATCATGTTACAACCCAACACGCTCTCGAAGATCTCAAAACTTAGGACTTTTGACAACACCTAAAATAACTAAATCCACCAAAGGGGGTCGAGCTTTCTCATACGTAGCACCTAAACTCTGGAATAGCCTTTCTGATACTATTCGAGGGTCAGACACACTCTCCCAATTTAAATCTAGATTAAAGACACATCTTTTCAGCCAAGCTTTCACTTAATGCATAGTTAATGAACAGCAGCTACGCTAATTATTCTCTTTATTCTCTTTCCGCCTCTGCCTCGGGATGCCCATCCCGAGGTAGGAAGAAGTTCCACCATGTCCAGACGACCGACAGATGCCCAACCCCAATTTGAGATAACGCCAGCTACAGCTGCAGACTGACTGAGCATCCCAGCTCCATCTAAGGCAATTCCACCACCAGCCAAGAGAAATATGACCATCGGAGCATCCCAGCTCAGACCAATACACCCCCAACCAAGAGCAAAGACGGACTATTTGTCTTTTTAATGCTGAAGTTACAATATTTGGTATTAAATGCTAAACTTAAATCACATGTCAGCAGTTTGAGTGCAGCTATGACACGTCAGAGGGGATATGGCCCTCCCGGTTGAGCCTGGTTTCTCCCGAAGGTTTTTTCTCCATTAATCAATCATTGGAGTTTGGGTTCCTCGCCACAGCAGGGCAGTGTTGGCCTGCTCACCGGGAGACTGCATTTATTTATTTATTTATAAATTATATATTATTTATTAGAATGATCTTACTCGTATAAATACACTGCACTGTGCTGTTTTACCTTTTCTGTTTTTCCTGTTTGCCCTGTAAAGCTGCTTTGAAACAATATACATTGTGAAAAAAGCTAAATAAATAAACTTGAATTGAATTGAATTGAAAAAGCACTCCCTCCACGAAATGACTTTCCATCTCAAATGACGTGAATTAGACGTCTTGGGCGGAGCATCCGGTAACTCCTCCCCTTCACCTGTCAGGCTGATGCCAAATTCATTTCAAAATCGATGCAACAGCTGTTGAATAATGTGAGCTGAGCCCATACATTTTTTCCTTTGAAGTTCCTTTTTTACTCGTAAATGTGTTAGAATACGGAAGTAAAAACGATCGAAACTTCCGGTTCACGGGGACTTTAACTCAAACGAGTGTACATTAGTTCAAATCAACTTTTTAAGGGTCAATATGGCAAAAAATATTTTTCCTAACAATAATACGCTTGAAAATGTGTGATATTGCTGATATGTTTATGGAGAAACCTATTAAAAAGTCGTGATGGAAGATCATTGTAGTTTTTTATGCCCCACTATTTTATTTCTTATACTTTTAGACGACTCTTATTGCGTTTTAAACAGCTTGTAAATTCTAAACTTAACATGCAGTTAACTTAAACATTCAGCTTCATGTAAAAGCGACACAAAAATCGAGGGAAACAGCTGACGGACTCATCCATTTTCAAAGGGGGTGGGAAAAGTGACAAGAAGCGCTGGCTTCGCACCGACATAAAACAAAAAATCTCTAATACCTCTTTTTAATAATACACCACATATTTCGTTCCGCTACAGATCATTTAGTTTGTAAAACAATCACTGAAAACTAGCAAAAGCATGATGTCTATTCACACTCATGTGTCAACAAATGGTTCAGTCTGAGGATGGCCGCTGCTGTGGGTGTAAATAAACAGGCGTCCGCTGCATCGATGGAGCCGTGCGTTAGACATGGCCGCGGCACCACCGCTAATGCGGTAAAGGTATAATGCACTTGTCGTGATTATCATCTAAACTAACGGGTTGGTTCGTTAAAAATATCAGACGGATGTTTTGTTGGTTTGCACTGGTTGCTTCCAGCAGCCGATGCAGCGGGGCGCTAGCACGCTAATGATAGCGGTATTCAAAACTAGCATTGCGCTCTCTGTATTAACACACTGACACACTTGTTTAAAGCTTTTGACACTTTCATAAACAAGTCATTGTAAATGAATAAGTGTACAGCTTTGATGGCAGTGAAACTGAAGGGAATAGCAGAGCTGATAAGCTAACGGTAAGGTAGAGTGATAGAAGGTTTGTGTTCAGTACCCTACCAAGGCATCATATCAAAAAATGCTGTTTAGGAGGTATCGTTTTTCTTTAAGCAAACGAATGAGGTTAAAAATCACATTTACTTTATATATTTGCATTTATTTATAAGAATATGTGTTGAGATGACACCCATGACTAGTGATGCTAACGCGATGCTATGGAGCCCGTCGGAGAAAAAAAAAACACCCGTAAATCTGTGGCCGCAGTTTTGTTATTCGTATATATATATATATATATAATAATAATCAAAGAGCACAGTTTTGTAAACTTTTGAAACCTACCAGTTAAGCTACAGTAACATTTTAAAATGCATAGATGTCATGTCATTGTACTCGAAATAAGGAAATAACTTGCAACACAATGATTCATTTTCATGTATGTGTGTTATTTATGAGGTGTTGGAGTGCGGCGTCTGTGAAGATGTGTTTTCACTGCAAGGTGATAAAGTTCCGCGGCTGCTGCTGTGCGGACACACCGTGTGTCATGACTGCTTGACCCGCCTGCCGCTTCATGGGCGGGCGGTGCGCTGTCCGTTTGACAGACAGGTGACTGAGCTGGGTGAGTTCGACACTATCTTTCTGTTCTTTGTTATGATACGAGTCATATTTTCAAATTTGATTGATTTCTTTTGAGCTTTTTGCAATTTCTGCACATCAGCTTTACAGAAAGAACATTCTCAAATAATAGCGAAAAGACAGAAACAAGCAGACATTATATAAAAAAAGATTGAATATGAAATGCTGTGGTTTTATTTTTTTAAGTGTTTATATAACACAGTATTATTACCATTTATCAATTGTTTAAAAATATTTGGATTAATCACATTAATAATTCAAATGCAGAATAATTTATAAAATATCTTAATTGCTGAAAAAACAGAAAATGATTTGTTTTTGCAATTCTCTAGGCAAGGCAAGGCAAGTTTATTTATATAGCGCATTTCATACACAAGTGCAATTCAAAGTGCATTTCATAAAATGATTGACAGAAAGAATAAAACGTATCTTTAAAATGCAAATTATTTAAGATCACAAAAACTTTAGATTTTAAGAAACAATAAAACAGCAATAGAATTGATAAAAATGTGAGTGTATATATGAAAAGAATAAGGGCAAAATAAAAATAAATTAGAAATAGAAGTGCAGTTGATGTAAACCAGCACAGTACACAGTAAAATGTTGGGCTTGTGTGAGAAAATATTCACATTTCAATCTTTAGAAGTATAAACATTGACTTCCGAGTTGAGTTTCGATGTGAACGTGACCTCTGACCTCACGTACCAGAAAGCTCATGCAAGAATTGACGTATGCAGAAGCACCCTCATAATGTGTGAGGTCAGAGGTATTTTGTACACTTTCAGATGGTTGTCTTGGCCCATTGCATCACTTTGAGTGCTTTGGATTGGCTGGTACATTTGAAACTTTTTGGGCCAAGTCTAAACCAGTTTTACAACACCTGTCCTGCATTCTAGTTGACTCTCAGGAGCAACACTACAGAATTATGTACCTGTCAAACATGCTGAAACGTCTTTTGAAGTTTATAAAAAAAATCTGATTTCACACTTTATTAAACTGATAGCACATTTGCTGTGTTTTTTCACATTTTCTCCACAGGGGACTCAGGAGTTTGGGGCCTGAAGAAGAACTTCGCTCTGCTTGAGTTGCTCGAACGGCTACAAAACGGGGCCACCAATCATTCGGGCATGTCCGAGGACTCCCTGCGGGACATGGGAGAGGTTAGAGTGTGTTTTCTTTTACCAACAGTCAAACTGTAGTCAAGCTGTCCTTGTCAGAATTCATGTTGACTTTTTATCTCCATTAGTGCATAATCCGCTGTGATGAAGATGAGAATCATACGGCCTCCGTGTACTGCACAGTGTGTGCCACGCACCTGTGTGCCGAGTGCTCTCAGCTCACCCACTCCACCCGTACGCTGGCCAAGCACCGCCGCGTGCCCTTGGCAGACAAGCCCCATGAAAAGATGCTCTGCCCGCAGCACCAGGTGCATGCCATTGAGTTTGTCTGTCTGGAGGACGGATGCCTGCCAGGGCCGCTCATGTGCTGCGTGTGTAAAGAGTATGGAAAACATCAAGGGCATAAGGTAGTAAACGTAGTAAACGTCTGACGCGTTTACTGGAACATTGATTGATTTTTTTTATGCTTCTATTTAAAGCACACTGTTCTGGAGGCCGAAGCCAGTCAGATCCGAGCCTCCATCCTGGACATGGCACACTGCATCCGGACATTCACGGAGGAAGTGTCAGAGTACTCCAGGAAGCTGGTGGGCATTGTGCAGCAGATCGAAGGAGGAGAGCAGATCGTGGAAGACGGCATGGGCATGGCTCACACCGAACACGTACGAGCACAATTTTGTTTTTGTGTCAGGAATCGCGCAACGCGTTTGTCTCCTTGTCTCCATCGAGCCCACTTTTTCCGGGTTTCCACTCAGGTTCCAGGAACAGCGGAGAGTGCGAGATCTTGCGTTCGTGCTTACTTTGCTGATCTGCATGAGACGCTGTGCCGTCAAGAGGAAATGGCCCTGAGTGTTGTGGACGCTCACGTTCGAGAGAGGTTAATCTGGCTTCGACAGCAGCAGGAGGACATGACCATCTTACTGTCGCAGGTGTCCACCGCCTGTCTGCACTGTGAGAAAACATTACAACAGGTAAACGGAGAAATGTTCTCAGTTATTTAGGTTCGTTGATGTGTCAGTTGCATTTGATTTATACTGACCCCTAGAGGCATGGATGTTGCATGATGAAAAAAACAAGCTTGCCTGCTGATGTCAGTACAGAAGTACCTTTACGCGGCCAAGCAAATTAAAGGGGTCATATGGCGCGCACACGTGTTTTTCTGTGTCTTTGGTGTGTTATAAGTTGCCCATGCATTTATAAGACACGTGAAATTGAAAAGATTAAAGTGTCGGAACAAAAGATGCCATCTTAAAGCGAATGCTCACCCAGACATGCCTGAAATGCCTCGTGTAACCACACCCCCACAAATCTACGTCAGTTTGTGGAATTACTTGACTAAGTCCGCAAAAATGTGTACGCAAGTAAGGAGGGCGTACCTGTCAGTACAATTACTTTGGAACCTGATATATCCAAATATGGTAAGAGGCGTTATATTTCTATCACACTCTTGCAGTATCACTATGCACTGGTTAACTGGCCAATCATAGCACACGTCACTTTCAGAGCGATGAGCTTTGCACGGTATGTTTTACCTTAAATCGTGTACAAATTGCATTACATCTAAACAAACCATAATATTTGTTTTTACAGTGTCGTATGAACCCCTTAAGCAAATAAGAATGTTATGTGTAGGGCTCATCAAAATTTAATTGATTTCAAAATAAAAGTTTACATAATATATGACTGTACACTGTGCATATTAATTTTGTACTTATAAACACATACATGTGTATATATATTTAGGAAATATTTGCATGTGTATATTTATCTTTGTTTATACTTAATTGTTTTAGTTAAAAAATATTTGCGAATGGTGCGGGGGAGTGTGAAAACAATGTTTTTGGTGTTCAAAGACGAGACCTTGTTTCTCGTTCGCTTTATGTGACCATACTTTATTGTTTTGTCACTGGAAGCACAGGCTCACAGCTGAAAAGGGGTCGGAGACTAGCAGCTCACTTGCACTTAAAGAGAGCCACACACCAAAACAGCGTGTTTCTCCTCGCATACAAAAGTGGGCATGTAGCTCATTGTAATATAAAGATCTGTGGTGTTTTTTGAGCTGAAACTTCACAGACACATTGTGTGGACCCCTATGATTTATATACCATATGTTTAAAACTAGAAAAAATCACCCCTTTAAATGTCTACATGCATGAATGTCCTACAGTTGCATCATAAGCAGTGCATCAGTTTAAGTTTGGTTTGTTCTTTTCTTCTTTAGGATGATTGCAGGGTGGTTTTGTCGAAGCTGGAGATCAACAGACTCATAGAGACGCTGCAGAAACAGCAGCAGCAGTTTACAGAACTAGCCGATCACATTCAACTGGATGCAGGCATCCCTGTTACTTTCACAAAGGTATTTAAGTAGGAAGGGTCTAAATGGTCAGCAAGATTTCTTACAACTTGTAAGGTCAACTTTTAAAAAATTTAACAAATAGGCTAAAGGTGATATAACAAAAATACATAAATAAATAAATAATAATGATATTAATAAACACAAATAAAACAATCACAGTTAATCTTATAATTCTTTTTAATTATAGTTATAAAGTTTATTATAAGAGATATTTTCACTACTTTCCTTTTGATTACGTAATAAAAAAGCTAACAGCTAACTAACACAATAAAATCATTATAACATAATAAAACATGATCTTTGAAAAAAAAGAAAGCTTTTGCAAATTAACTCTTCATATACAGTATTCTATATAACTATATACACTCACCTGAAGGATTATTAGGAACACCATACAAATACTGTGTTTGACTCCCTTTCGCCTTCAGAACTGCCTTAATTCTACGTGGCATTGATTCAACAAGGTGCTGAAAGCATTCTTTAGAAATGTTGGCCCATATTGATAGGAGAGCATCTTGCAGTTGATGGAGATTTGTGGGATGCACGAAGCTCCCGTTCCACCTAAGATGCTCTATTGGGTTGAGATCTGGTGACTGTGGGGGCCATTTTAGTACAGTGAACTCATTGTCATGTTCAAGAAACCAATTTGAAATGATTCGAGCTTTGTGACATGGTGCATTATCCTGCTGGAATTAGCCATCAGAGGATGGGTACATGGTGTTCATAAAGGGATGGACATGGTCAGAAACAATGCTCAGGCAGGCCGTGGCATTTAAACGATGCCCAATTGGCACTAAGGGGCCTAAAGTGTGTCAAGAAAACATCCCCCACACCATTACACCACCACCATAATTGCATTAATGAGAAGTTGAACAGGTGTTCCTAATAATCCTTTAGGTGAGTGTAGAATACATATGCCGAATATAGACAATACATAAAATTAAAAGAATTGCAGTGCAACATCTTTACCGAACTCATTCACATTCGCACAGTGAATGAAAAAAAATCTGGTATCTTTCTAGGTCAGAGCTGGAAAATATGTGGGTTATGTTTGGTGGCATTGCTGTGCAATTTAAAGTGATGGTTCATCCAAAAATAAAAGTTCTGTCATCATATACTCACCCTCTTGACATTTCAAACCTGTTTGACTTTCTTACATCTGCAGAACACAAAAGAAGATATTTGGAAGAATGTTGTTAACTGGCCCCTATTCACTTACATTGGTTCTGTGTCCATACAATAGAAGTGAATGGGCTGCAGAGCTGTTCGGTTACCAACTTTTTTCAAAATATCCTCTCTTGTGTCAAAGTCATAAAAGAATGTCACAATGGTTTAAAATGACCAGAGGGTGAGCAAATGATGACAGAATTTTCATTTTTGGATAAACTATCACTTTTAGACATTGCATTTTTAAATTCATCCTCTTTTAAGGATTGTCATAGTTTATGTGTGCTTTTGATGTTGAACTGAAGAATCTATCTTTCTTATAGGACAACCGTGTTCACATCGGTCCAAAGATGGAGATCCGGGTGGTGACTCTGGGCTTAGATGGAGCAGGCAAAACTACTATTCTCTTTAAACTGAAGCAAGATGAGTTCATGCAGCCCATACCGACCATAGGTATTCACATAGATATAAAAGCATACTAAGGAAACTTTATCAATAATTTGTTATTCCTTGTGTGCTGGTAAAACATTAATGCAGTAAAATGAATTTTTGTTTGTTTTAGGTTTTAATGTAGAAACCGTTGAGTACAAAAATCTGAAGTTCACCATTTGGGATGTGGGCGGCAAGCATAAACTCCGACCGCTGTGGAAACATTACTATCTTAACACACAAGGTACCACAGCAGTCACATGAGTCAAGTCAAGTCCTGATTTACATTTCTTCCTTTTTAAATATCGAACTTGCACGTCTACACCGGACGCGACAGGCACGATGCATCCATGTTGGACAAGATTTAAAATTATAATGGGTTCTAATGGGTTTCTAAAGTCTTTTGTTGTTTCGCATCGCGCCGGTCGCATCCGGTGTAGACACGGTGTTAAAGGCACAGTTCACCCAAAAATGAATTCTGTCTTCATTTCGTCACCCTCGAATTCCAAATCTGTATAAATGTCTTTGTTCTGATGAACACGAAAGAAGATATTTGGAAGAATGCTAGTAACCAAACAGTTCTTGGACCCAATTGACTACCATACTAGGAAAGTTTTTTTTTTTTAATACATTTCTTTGTTCTGATGAACACAAAAAAATATATTTTGAAGACTGTAGGAAAGCAAACAGTTCTGCGGCACTCATTTTTCCTACTATAGTAGTCAATGGTGACAGAATTTTCATTTTTGGGTGAACTGTCTCTTTAAGATGGAAGGTGAGGTAAAGTGCATTGTGGAATACAGTTCTCGCTACAATGTGCTTGGTGTAATACACAATCGGCAAGTGTTGTTGGTCATTTGGGTTTTCCATTTATGGGAAAATTTTGTACAGTAAACACACCTCATCAACATCTTCTGTTGTCTTGTAGCGGTGGTATTTGTGATTGACAGCTGTCACAGAGATCGACTGATGGAGTCTCACAGTGAGCTGGCCAAACTGCTGACAGAGAAAGAGCTCAGAGATGCCCTGCTGCTCATCTTTGCCAACAAACAGGTGAGAGAAAGAGATCTGAGAATGATTGTGACATCCTTTTGGGAAGAGAAATCTTTAAATGCGCTGGTAATATATACAATTTTGCTCATGGACATTTGGTTCACTTGCATACTAAAGCTCTTTTTGAATGAGATTAGTTTTCTCGTTGGATGTTAGAGAAATTCATGTTTCTTAGATGTAGTTTGTCATTTTATATCTTTAATTGATGATCATTCTTTGTATTTTTCTTTTCTTTGGCCACCGCGCCTTCCACTTTTCCTTGTTCAACGCATCAGATCACCAGTGAATGAACTCAACTGAACCGGTTATTTGGTTCAGTTGAATACTCTTGCTGTAAAAATGCTGTAATCTTCTCTGTAGGACGTCCCCGGTGCCGTGTCCATTGAGGAGATGACGGAACTGCTGAGTTTACACAAACTGTGCTGCGGCCGCAGCTGGCACATCCAGGGCTGCGACGCCCGCAGCGGCACGGGTCTGCACGAGGGGCTGGACTGGCTCTCGCGTCAGCTGGTGGCCGCTGGGGTATTGGATGTGGCCTGAGAGACGCTCACCAGACTTAAATGATTTGTGTCCGAGCCTGTCCCTGTCTTTGCACATGCTCACGTTAACCTACATTTTCATGCCATACCATCATTATTGCCGTGTGCGCTTGTAGCTCAATAGTGTGTTCAGAAACACAGACATTTCAAAGAAATATTCTGCGTAAAATTCGATAAATCTTTCTCATGACGTCAAATACCACTGAAAATTAATTTGGCCATGTTAAGTGTACTACATAACAAATCATGAACGTTATGCATTTACAATGGAAGTCTATGGGGCTGCTGATGTTAAGGTTGTCCAGTAGGTCGCCATTGTACGTGCCCGACAGTCAACTTGTTGAGTCAAATAAATTTCTGTAGTAAAGGAAGGTGTGTTTTGGGTAGATCAACCCGGAATATTGTATTAAGTCATGTAAACTAATTGTCAAAATGTAGATGTTTACTATTTGGTCCGTGCTATTATTATTTCAAAGGTCGATTTATTTATTTAGCTAATTTGTTAGTTACTAATAGGGAAAATTTTTTGGAGATGTATTGGACATCAATTGGAGCTAAATGTCTAAATGCTTAAGCAAAATGGACTGAACATCCCTAGGTCATTTTCTACGGATACAGTCGGTTCAACGGTTAGATCTGTGAAATGGGTGAACTGTGGTTAATAATGAAACAAGGCATTTATCACCAAGTTCAGCAGCGTGAAGTGCCTGTTGATGCTTAGTAAAAAAGGTCATTTGCATCCTTCATCCCAAGAAAAAATGTCTACAGAAAGAAATTCTGAACATAAAACCTGTTTAGGGCCACTGGGATTTTTGTATAATAATTTTTATGACAGTTAAGCACATTTTACTCCCCACTTTTCGATAACTTAAAGTGATCCTCGACTCAAAAAATGAAAATTCTTTGACTGTTTCTCACCCTCAGGTCATTCTTAACCTGAAACACTTTCTTACTTGTGCACAAGAGAAGATGTTTTGAAGGATGTTGGTAACCAAACAACATCGGAACCCATTGAGTTCCATTGCAAGGACACCGATACACAAAATGTTTGTTTCACAGACAAAGGTCACGTACAAGTTTTTAATGACATAAGGGTGAATAAATAACGAGAGAATTTTCATTTTTGGTTAAACCATCCCTTTATTATTAGTAAATATTTCACTGTCATTTCGTTATTAAGAGATAAGTCCTGTTTTGTGTAAGAAAACATTTAATTGTTGTGTTAGTCTTCGTTTAACTATTTATGCAGTTTTTTTGAGTTACACAATAAAAGAAACAACTGTATTACAGAGCATCCAAATCCATCTCCAAATTTGTCTAGACGCATTACAGGAATGGGAATTTGCGAGATTGTTCTTAACTGTCACAAATATCGGCATACAAAAATAAAACGTCTTTTTTTGGTTTTGCTTTTTAGACGTGTTTTCATAATATTTCATAATATAACAGCTCTCCGTCCTTGATGTCCCCAGCTGTTTTTGCTTCAGTGAATAGTTTCGACTAAAAAAACGAGCCTGTAAATATTTATTTAAATGTATCTAGTGGTCTCAAGACTAATGCATGGGTGTAGGTGTATTATCACCACGTTTGGAGCGATGGACGTGTTACTGTTTATTTATATTTTTTAAGACGATTGTAGGTCTCATTGAGAAAATTCTTCCTCATCTTCGATCTGCATAAACATGAACATTTTGCTCATCTGTCCACTGCTTACTAACATTCGGGACACTATATTTCCTCACAAAACAACTTTCATTGTTGAACAACTATTTCTTGGCCTATTATAACTAAAGCAGTTACATTGTGTACATTGGCTGTGTGTAAACGCTTTACCTGTATTTGTTTTTAGAAACCTTTAAAAAAATGTTTTGTTGGTCTTTCTGTTGGTATATTACACCTAGGCATCAATATGAGAGAACATCTGAAACCAGTAAAGACCAGCATTGTTTTCTTTCAGCACAGTTGGATTAAAAGCTTGTTTCTCATTGCTATGTAATGTTGACTAACTGTACTTAAGTGAAGCTTTTCCGCTCCCTATCGATGGAGGTTGTGAATAATCTTGTTCTAGATGTGAGTTTTGGAAACCTTTAAAGAAGCACACCCACACATTTGTTATTGATTTGATGATGCCTTTTGTATAACCATTCATAATGTAACTATTAAAAACGAAACAGAAAACACTTGCTATTATTTCAATGACAAACAAAAGAGAGCATTAAAAAAAATGGTTCTTTATTTTACAAAAACAGAAGATTGGTCTTTCAACGGGACTATTTATTTGACGGTGATATTTATGATACTGATGTCTTCGTATGGCTTGTCGGTCTTGGGATTGACTTTAAGGTTGGAGATCCTCTGGACAACCTCCATACCCTTAGTGGTCCTCCCAAAGACAGTGTGCTTGTTGTCCAACCAGGGCTAACAAGACAAAAGATCACTCTTATCATTATATGACAGTTTGTTAAACTGTAGTAACTATAATGTCGTGTTAACTCCTTCACATGTGTTGTGTTAGTTAAGCAATAATCTTTAGGTCTACACAACATTGTGTAACATTCGCTATTCACATACGCTTAAAACTACGGTTGCAGACGGATTGGCTGTGACCATTCCAATATGACCGACAACGTCCCAGCTGCTAAAGATGCAAAAAATGATGCTTAGTCTCTAGAATTCACAGATGGTCTTACCGTTGGGACGACGTTGATGAAGAACTGCGAGCCGTTGGTTCCTGGGCCTGCATTGGCCATACTTAGGGTGTATGGTCTGTCGTGTCTCAGGGTGGCGTGAAACTCGTCTTCAAACTCTCCGCCCCAGATGCTTTCTCCACCCATCCCTGTGCCCGTTGGGTCACCGGTCTGGATCATGAAACCCTACACACGACGGTTACTATTACCAACATCATCACACGCTTCCGATGAAACATCTGAATTCGAGTACAGCATACCTTGATGACCCGATGAAATATGTGACTGTTGTAGTAGCCGTTTCTACTGTGGACGCAGAAGTTCTCCACCGTTTTAGGGCATCTGAGAGCAAAGAACAAAATTGTCAGAACTCTTAAATCCAACACACAGGCTCAAAAAGTGCTTTTAAACACACGTACTCCACAGGAAAGAGTTTGATGTGTACGTCGCCCATAGTGGTGTGGATGATGGCGCTGTCCGACACTCTTTTTGGCCCTTCTGCTTGTGTGGCCGCCATCACTTCCTCTTTAGATGGCTTCTCGTTGAAGATGTCGCGGTCCGATTCGGCGCTCTTGGTGTCCACCGGCTCTCTCTTTGTAAACTGAAATGTTCAACAATAAACCGCCTGCATAAGAACACCTTATTACATGAGAAACATTTCTGAGAAAGAGCGTTGTCGGACCATGTAAAAGCGATTCTTCTTGAAGGCCGTGCAGAAGATGGTTGGGTCTGGGTCTTGGCTCTGCAGAGCTGGGTTGTCGGAGGCCTTCATCTCAATGGTTGGAGCTGCCTGCATGGCCTTGGCCACACCCTGAAACAAGCTGAGATGCACCACACGGATGTTCTCCTGTTTCCCAAGGATCCGCACACACCTTGAGTGACAAAATAACAAGCAGAAGTCGGTTTAATGCAGCTACTTGAAGAAAAAACGTGTCGTTTATCCAGACTCATGTCATTCATAAGAGCAGATATTTTGAGCAATGTGGTTTTCAAAATATCTTCTAAAGAAGGTAAGTCAGTCCTGTACCTGTTAGTCTCCACATTTATGACCTTGATGCCCAGCATAGTGCCATACAGCACGAAGTGTCCAGTCTCATCAAAGATGATGTTTGCGTGTCGAATGCCGTCCACCTTCTCCAGCTCTCGCTCTACAGCCATCCTGCGGCCAAACTCCATATCAGGCAACTGCTGGCACATCTGCTGGAGCTCCGTGAACATCTGCCAATGACAACTCATTTAACGGATGCTGTAGATGAACTTTATCGTGCATTCCACAAGTCAAGTGGGCTCGGAGCATCACGAGAGGATAAATCAAGGAATTTTCAATTCCGGAAAGGAAACGATATTAATATTATTAAAAATGATTTACCGTTAACGATTCGTCGAACACCCTCATCAACTTTCCGGTCAGGAATCTGAAAATCCTCACTTTGCGGTCTGTAGCGATTGTGGCCATTTTCTTGCCGTCGTGAGAGAAAGCCAGGCTGGAAGGATACGTTTTGCCCTTTGCAAACTCGTACAAGTCCGTGTCCGTCTTATACTCCCATTCCACCTGCCGTGGAAATTTGAAATCGCTCGGGAGCCCCGTCCAGTATTCAATCATCCCCGCTTTATCCGCAGAGACGATGACGCGATACTTTGGATTCAGGCGGATTTGAGACAGAGGCGAGCTGTGCATCTTGTCAAACTTGTGCAAAGGCTGATTCCCTCCACGGCCGTCGTAAACAAAAATCTTCCCTGTTGATTTCTCCGAACAGGCGACTGTGGAAATGGCATCGCCCGGATTATAAATCCATTCACATTGGCCCGGATGGAAACTAGAAAGGAAATATTTGTTTGAGATTAAACAATCATAGATTTGATTTTTCTTGTTCGACCACTCAAACTAAAAGAAGACCAAGATTTTACCCAAGTTTAAGCATGTTGATCATGTCGAAGTTGACCACATCAAAAACTTTCATAGCTTGATCATCACCCACGGAGCAGTAAAGTGCACCTTCAGCACTTACAGAAGCACACTCGATCACACCTACAGGCCAAAGAGAATAAACACAGAAATGTAAGAAGATTTGTTTGCCTTTGCCAAATTCGCCGCCAGGATGTTCTGGGTGGTTCTCGGGGCATTTCAAAAGAATGAAAAGAGAATAAACTTGCCCAAGTGACTGCGAAAGTGTTTCACAAACTCTATTCCCTCCTGCTCCTTCTTCCAGAATTTTACATGGCCGTCATGACTCGCAGTGATAACAAAATCTGTTCTGGGATGGATAATCAGTACATCTTATATTAAATTAGTCTCACTATTAAAATGAATTTATATCAACACACACGGATAAATAAACATGGGTAGTTAAAAAATAAACCGCACATGTGCCCTTTGGTGTAAAAATGTAAAACAAACTGTTATATATTATTTTTAAGATATTTTAAAATAATATATAGATATTTGTTTTCATTGAAAGCTTTTTTGAAAAATGTTGACACATTTATAGTTTATTTGTCAACTACACACACATAAATTACAGATTTAATGGTACTTTTTCCTTTGTAAACATGTAATTGAAGAACAAATGCTCTTGATACATGATACAAAAATGTGTTTATAAGCTTGTCAATTCAATTTGAACTATATACAATAAATATTTTTACATTTAAACTTAGAATTAAAATTCACATTATTTCTGATCCATGGTCATCTTAGACTCGACAGAGCACGCGCACGCACAGTCACAAACATTCGCGTGCCCGTCTCTGCTATACTATCCTTAAACTGTGCCCCCATACGTAACTTTTTGAAGAATTAAAATCATTTACCTGTCGCAGTCCATTGCAAACTGCATATTGCCTTATTTCGATATATTGTGCAGTCCTATTACCCATTTTCAAAGACCGTTTTTATTTGGTTAACATTTAAGTGAACATCAAAATATATTTTTTATTTGACCTTTGGACACAACGTAGGCAAGACGTCACTACACGACACTAAATATACATTCTTGAGCTCTGCTAAGAAGGAAACTTACTTGGAGCAAACAATGTGGGATATAACATCTCTGTGCATGTAACTTCTTTCATACATAGAGGCGGAGGGCAAATTTTCCAAATAAACTCTTTCATATTCAAGCACTGTAAAGAAAACACAAACCGAGTTATAAAACAAACGTCTCCGTGAGCTGAATAGTAAAATAAACGTGATTTTAGGTGCTAAAAGAGCTGAAAACCATTTCTGGTTAGTTCAGCGCCTATGATGGCCCCGAACGCCCCATTTGGGGTTTGAGAAGCTCACAATTAATGGCGTATTTCTTAATAAAATAAATACCTTTCTTCTTTTTTGTTTGCGTAGCCTCGCTGGGCAAAGGACCGACCCATTCATCTTCATTTGCCTCTAACTTTCGTTTGTTTTCTGAACCATCACGGCTCACGTCGGACGCCATTTTTCCCCAAAGTTTATATTTCTTCTTCGGTGGTCGGGAGGGTGAGGTTTACGGAAACTGAATGTTCGTGATGCACACTACCGCCGACAGTATGGGAGAGGAATAGACGTTGATAAGTGCGAAATATCCTTCTTTTCCTCTTGAATTAGCCTACTGAAATGAGTGGATGCAAGTGTCCATTAAAATAAAAATGATTTGTTTTGTAATGGCGAATAGAGGAATGGAAGCTCAAATAAGTTGTCTAAATGTTCTGATACGATACATCAGTTGAACTATTTATAGTTCATTTTGAGTTGTATTACTTGCTGTCAACGTGTAACGTTATCTGTGTCATTCGAGCTAAACTGTGGTTTAAAGGTATTTTTATTTATATTTAATTAATTACTACTTAAATAGAAAATACTTTGTCACGTGATATCTCATACTTTCTCAGCGAGTTTGTGATAATTAGAAAATTATTTTGATAGTTTGCCTTAGATCTCCAATTGCATATAAACTAGCAATGCTTTAAAGTTATAGATTTATCAATTGAGCATTTTTATTCTATTTAACCTTTATTATTATTATTATTATTATTACAACAACAATAACAATAATATGACTAATGATTAAAATGAACTGAAATGATTACCAATATACTTTTAAATGAAGAGTTTGGTTCCAAAATGAAATAACACTGTTTTTAAAAAATCATGTTTTTATTATGTGATCATGTTTTTGTTGTGTTAGTTAGCTGTATTTATTTAGTTGTTATGGCTTAAATCGAAACAAACCATCTACAGTTTGATTGATATTAATAAGAAATCTCAATAAAAATACACTTTTAGAACATTTTATAAGAGAGTTATCTAAACTCTTCAAATATACTAATAGTTTAAAGTAATTTTTACACAAAAATAACATTAATTTTGCTGTATGGATGACAGTACCTGCTAATAATTTATGAAATGCACATTGTTTTTTTTTAAATGCAAATAATAATAATGAAATTTGCATTTCGTAAATTATGAGGCGGTACTTTCATCCAAACAATTAGCGAGAAATGTTATTTTACTGTAAAATATTCTATTAATATACTATTAAATATTGACACTTATGTATTCACAACTAAATTTGAGAGTCAAACTTTAAAACACAACAATCATATTTTTGTCACGATTTTTTTTATTCCTCCATTTATATATATATAAGTACTAGTTCAAACATTGATTCTTTATTTAGTGTTGCACTGTCACATTGTCACCACGAGATGTCGCAGCAAACTAAGCAACAATCCTACATCACAGGACAGACATCTCACTTAGCTCTTAATTCATGTCTCAATCAGCCTGGTTACAAACGATAAACAACATCGTTTTAGACAAATGTCTAATAAATATAATACAACTGCTATAAATAAGAATGGTACAGAAAATACCATTAACAAAGATATATTCCTTTCGATTTTTGATGCATAGTCTTTCTCTAAAAAGATGCAACTGAAGTCTCATCTTGCTGATGTAATTTAATGCACCATTGCAGTAGCTGATCAGAAACACTTAAATGTTAAGGATTTGTTTAACACCATACCACTCACTGCAATCTTATATAAACATGCAGTTTGTAATGCATTTTTATGATTTGTAACATATACATGTGAATATTTATATACATATATAGGTTTTAAGTATTGCAATACATTACAATGTGATACAAATGTGATTGTTATATTAAATTCTCAATAGTGCAAAAAGGTGGCACGACAAATTATAGCACCTTGCTATATGCATTCGTTTCTGTAAGCTACGTAAATTAAAAAAAAAACATATAACATTAAAAACATTTTAAACATACATGTAATTTAACATTTCAATAGTTTAGTTTCATTTTTCTTAATCACTCTTTAATGAAAGTTATTCTAAAGTATTGTTACCTGATTCTAAGGTGCAATTTTCACCTGACGGTCCGAGCGCGAGGCACATCTGCAATGACGTCATGTCGAACCTCCCCGTCTCTCGCGCTGCTGCCAGTGTTTGAGTCTGTTGGCTCAGATCCGGCTCCAGTATTAAAGAGTGCAACTCTCTGATCAGCTCCGCTGTTCTGCACACACACCGCACCAACGTGCATGACTATTATTATTCATCTGTGCCGAATCAAAGGAGCAATGAGCACGAGAGCGAGCAATAAAGCAAAAAGTTAAACATGAGCTGAGTTACATAGGCGCACATACTTTTTTCATATTTTGGAGATGAGTGCATGGAGTTATTATTTTTTCCCTGTCTTTCTCATTGCATTGCTAATGCGATAGGCTCTTGAGGAGGCTTTTTTGATTCTGTACAAGGACACAACTACATCTGTTGGCATGAGACACAGGATGGCTTGAAGCGAAAGAAGCGAAATCCTGAAGAATGCATTAAAGCGGACTCAAATGCAGAAGATTGCTACTCCTCGGTATTTATTCAACCGAAAAGATGAACACGGTAACTATCATTTTACTGTACAGTCTTGCAGACAGGAAAGGGTCGTCTGGAAATTCCCAGAGGATTTTGCGCAGAAATACAAACGCATGACAATGTAACGAATTCGGTCTATAATATTGTAACTGGTTTATGTTGAACTGTAACAACGATGAGAGAAACCTCACCTTAAAAAAGAAAAGAAGATAAAGAACAGGAAAAAACTCTGCATTTGACTCGTGCAATTGGTTGTCTTCACTTTCACGAGACTCCTGTTTTTATTTTAGCGGCCAGTGTAATAGACTTGGGCCGGTTGCCAGCTGTCTGGGTCAGACGCGCTTTAGACATCCAGAGCCGCTGTCTGGAATAAGCCACTTTGTTAAAGTTCGTCAAATGTTCGGCTGCACAGTCGCCTGTAGCTATAATACGAAATCATGCAAAGGAAAACTATTTGTAGGATTTGTAAGTCTTCTGACAACTATCAATGAGAATAGTACACCGGCATCTGATGAAATGTCCTTAATATCCGGTGAGTTACACACTTCTTCAATCTGACTTTAATAAGATAAGGGTTTTGGTGAGATAGAATGTTGTGGTTAAATATAATTGAGACATTCAAAGTGTGACTTAAAAGTCCATTTATGTTTTATAGCCTTAAGTTGTATAGATTTAGTGCCTTCTTCTGATCACCGAGTAATTCGCAACAGGTTTTTGCTGTGTGGTTTCAAGCCTAGAGTCGGAAGCAGCCCGGGCACCTATACTCAAGTGCAGGTGTGAAAATGATAACCTGAAGTTACTGAGTCCCACTCAACACCTATGAGCTCAGAGCTGTGTGTGTGTGTGTGTGTGTGAAAACCTGTTCTAGTCCAGATGTTACAGTTGTGGAACTGCGATCTGTCAGTTATGTCTGATCATACAAAGCGTGCTTGGTGGTTTGTGCAGTTTTTCCACTCTTTGTGTCATCATGTCATCATTCATTTCCAGGCAAACCAATGGATCGTTCGGGACAAGCCCCCAACATAGATCTGCCACTTTGGAATAACATGAAGAGCGTTCTTATGGATTCGTCCACATCTCATGGCTGACACAGGTGCAGGCTCGAGACCTTTCTGGAGAAGCTTTGAAACCCGGGATTAAGCGTGGACTCAGACTTGAATCGAGGATGCTTATCGCGGTGCAACGCTGGATTGATCATATCGCTTGAATCCATTTGTAGCCTCCCCGACCCCCCCGACCCCCACCCCATGTAAGATCTTCTCTAAATTATGGAAATTTTTTGGAAGACGCTGACTTGGATATTTAGCCTGGTCTTGGCCGCTGCTGAACCTCAGAGCCTTTCATTCAACTCTCAAGGTAAGTTTCATTTGTTTGGATGTGCGATAAGTTTGACCTGAAAAAGGCTGTATGTTGTTTAATCTCCACTCAAACCCCCAACTTATTTTTGCAAATAATAATGTCCTAAATTCTACACAGATCTGTCTCACTTACTTCTCAAAGAGAGCATTAAGATTTAACTTGCTTGCTTGCATCTACTGTTCCCCAGAGGTTACCTCACTACAGCTTCACAAGAGATCTCAACAATGTAACAACATGTCACAGAATGATTTTTCATAGTGTACCCAGAGGAAAAAAGTTTCACTGAGAAGTTGCTCTTTCATAGCTCAGGAGGTTGATGGAGTTCTCAGTTGTTTGATTCAAGTGTTGACTTAGTCTCAGATGTTTCTTCTAGAAAGAGAAATGAAAATGAGACACATGTTTAAATACAATATGATTATACATTTGGTCTCCATTCATTCTTATTTATGTCTATGAGAAGTAAGAGAGGTTTTGAAGAGGTCTTATCTGTAATTTTCCCCTTCTTTTGTGCAGATACTTCTAAAATAATAAGAGACATAAACACAACGGAGACACTTTTTGACCTAGAGTAAGAGAATGACGCATTAAAGGAATGGTTCACCCAAAAATGATTTTTTTATAACAAACTCGTTTGAAGATATTTTGAAAAATGTTGGGAAGCAATCAACGTTAGTACCCATTGACTTGCATTGGTTTTGTGTGCCTACAAAAGAAGTGAATGGGTACTGCCATTTTTTGGGTCGTAATAAGTTAAAGTTCACCCAAAATTGAAAATTCTGTCATGATTTAATCACCCTCTTGTCACTTCAAACCTGTTTGACTTTCATCCTTCCGCAGAACACAAAAAAATTTTTTTTGATAGTCTTGTTTACTGGCACCCACTCACTTGCATTGGTTTTATGTCCATACAAAACAGGAGAAGTGAACGTGGGCCGGTGCTGTTCGGTGACCAGCTTTCTTCAAAATCTTTTTTTTGTTCTGCGGTAGAATGAAAGTCATGCACATTCCAAACGACGAGAGTAAACGATGACAGAACTTTTAATGTCTGGGGAATGAACTCTCTGACTTTTGACTGCCTTTTAATGGGAAAGAAAACAAATCACAAATCTCCTCACCCGCGAGGATAAATAAGATAAAACTTAGACATTTGCTTGAGTCAATTTACTCCACAAAAGTTTCCGAATCCTCTAGAATGTCTCAAACTGTGCAAAGAAACCAACATCTGCAATCAAATGTCAAATGTTACTCAGTTACGTCTCTTTCTGTCACTCACTGTCACCTGCGTGATTTTGTTCCCTGAAAAGCGGAATTCCTGTCCACGCTGGAGCACTACCAGCTAATGGTACCGGTGCGGGTAAACCAGAGGGGCCAGTTTATGAGTTACACTGTGAAACATTACATGCCCGGTCGGAGGCGACGGGCATTGGACCAGGCTGAGCCAGACCACACCGAGACCAGGCTTTTTTACAAACTCTCAGCCTATGGCAAGCACTTTCACCTGAACCTGACTCTCAACCCCGACCTGGTTTCCAAACATTTCACTGTAGAGTACTGGGGTAAGGACGGAGTGGAACGGCAGAATTCAGCGGTTGATAACTGCCACTATGTTGGATACCTACTGGATCAGTATAGCACTACACAAGTGGCACTGAGCAACTGCAGGGGCTTGGTGAGTACAACGGATCTAATCTTTACTCATTGTTTGTATAAGATGGTGGCATTATGAGATTGCCGCACACTGTCAAATGGAAAAAGGTTCGCTGTTTTCTGCATAAAAGTACAGATTGGAAAGTACACATTCATGTTGGGATATGGTGGCACGCTGGTCAGTGACATGTGGGATATGCCACATGTTTAAAGATCTTCAGCGGAAGTGTTTACTTCCTCAAAGGGTCGTGTTTGTGCTTGCTTTATGATACTGTAAAGCGGTCTTTACTGTGGAATATTGTATTTAAATAGTCTGTCTGGATGAGGAGAGGTGTGCTGTTACTTTTTGAGGTGATCAGACTTTGCCAATGACTTAACAGGTCAATAAAATCCCACAGAGTTAAGGTAACTGAGCCATATCGTGAGGCCAGAGTATCATAGACATGAGACCTTTTGACATTTGTTAAGTTGTTAAGCAATGTCCAATGAAAATAGCAACATGGTAAGAAGCATCACACAGCCACAATTAGCCACTTAGTAAGTGCCATAGCAACCGCCCTAGCAACCGCCCTAGCAACTAATTCTTAGAGTTTAAAGGCACAATGTGTATGATTTTATCTTAAAAATATCCAAGAACAGCAGGACACTCGTATATATTTCATATTAATTTAAATTTATCTAATTTATCTTCTTAAGTTTCCGACAATGTTTGAATCCAGAGAAACTCAAAGTTTTAACCAGTGTATTGTCCATCCACTTTGCCTTGTGGCGCTGCGCAGATCAATCAACGTATGACATTAACGTATAGCGAGAGTCATTAAAAACAGTACTGTCTAGTTCCTTGTGCTTCTTTGGAGTCACATGATGGTTGATCTGTCCATTGTCAGATACATCTCATGGGAAAGCATGAAAAAGTGAGGAAGTGGTAGTCGCAGCGCAAAGTTTAAACACACTACTCTGTTATCATTTCTGTAAAGGTACTCGATTGGTTTAAGTTAAAATACAATGGGAATAAAACTTTGTCATCCATGAAAAGGATTTGCGCATCACAATCTCATGTGAATTTTTTTAACTATTCTAATTCGTACAATCTTATTCAAACGTTTTAGTACGATTTAGTGGAGAGGCTTCAGCTTCAGAGATTTCTATCGGAAGTCGAGAAAAAGACAACTCTCATCATTTCACGTTTCTTCACAGAATCATCAAGCTACGATTCGTTAATTGTTTGCGACCTCTATCGGCCAAAAATTACACATTGTGCCTTTAATATGCTGCTAAGCTAATGCCCCAAGTAAAATACTGTAACTTGGCACTAGCACTTCACAAATATTGGCTAAAATTAATTTAAATGACACTTAAGTATTTTTCAACACTTGATTACTTTAATTAATTATATTTATTTATAATCAGCATCTGGTCACAGTATATAAGTGTGCATTATGCGATCACCTTGTGTGAAGTTTATATGCAGTGTTGCATTGGAATTTGGTCTACAACTTATCTTAGCTAACTTTCGTGTTGGAGGAACGACCCCTAAAAACACCTTCTAGCTGGAGAGCTGACTAGTTTCAGCTACACGGCAAATGTCTATCTCAGCAGGATCACTCCACAGCATCAGGCCAGCGTCCAGAAGGGTGCGTTGTGTCCACATCAAATTAATAAAGCTTTGGAAGTTTCATGAAACTCCATCTGGTGGTCTATCAATGAAATGTGTGTTACTAACATGAAAAGGAGTTTAAAGCACCTATTCTGAATCGCCACCAGAGTTTTTATCTGCATCTGTATGTTCACGGCTTTTTTGCTCTATGTTAAAGTGACTGCTGAGTGACAGCAAAATATTACCTCAACGTCTGTCTGCATGGAGCCTCGGCCCCTACTGCACCTGCACACTCGTGCAGAATTGCCAGCTGATACCTGTCGCATAAGTTACCACAATCTTTAGGGCCAAGCAGTGCATTGTGGTCTTGCAGTGGAACACGCTGCCTCTTTAAATCTGTTGTTGAGAGAGTTGAGGGGGGAGGGATTCCAAAGGGAGCCGGTCCTGTGCAATTACCTTTGACTGGAAGTAAAATATTGGAATCCACTCTTGTGTCAATGGCACACATGCATAAATATATGAAATCTATATAACATATAAGATTTGTCATAGTTTCATAATCATGATGAGGCCTGTAATAGATAAAGAGGCTGTCCATGTTTATGGCATCCGCCACACTTCTGTCCATCCTCAATGGATGTTTGCAACCTGGTTGCTGTCTTTCTTCTGTGGAACACAAAATAAGATATTTTGAGAAATGTCTCAGTGGTTTTGTAACCATACAATAAATGTCAAGTGTCGTTTGATTATGTCTGATGATATAAGTATCAGAATATCTTAAGCAGAAGCTCAATCGTACAGTGATAGTTCACCACCCCCAAAAAAATTCTGCCATCATTTACTTGGTACTCAGGTCAGTAAACAGGTATGTCTTTCTTTGGCAGAACACAAAAGTAGATATTTTGAAGAATGTCAGTAACCAAACAACGTTGACCCACATTGATTTCCATTGTATAGACACAAAACCACTAAGATATTTCTCAAACTATCTTCTTTTGTGTTTTCACAAAGAAACCTAATTTATTTAGTCGTTTTTTATACAAAAACTAAACAAAGTTTTTGTTCCACTGACCGCTGATACTGTTAACCAAGCAGATCACTAAACTAAACATGCAGTTTGTAGTTCACGAGACATTCCCAACAGTTTTGTTTTATTATTCGTCAGCTTTCACCCATAATCCTTTATTATTCAATGGGACAGATGCAATGATGGCAAACAAGAATCGAATATTATTACATGCAGGCCAAAGTGCTGGCTCTCTAGACTCCGTAAATTAAGATTGGCCAGATCTCTGCTTTGTCTCAGTCCTTTTATTGAAACCAAAAATGGAAAAACAATGCTTTGAATGCCTCAGCAGTTTTTGCTCAGCGTAGCGCGAGCATACGGCTTACATCAATCCTGCTTTTGTTTTCGCGTGTGCAGCGCTCGCTATTTCTCTGTAAAGATTTAATTGGTCTCATTGTGGAGTTTTACAGACTTGGAGAACATGCCAGACGTTTTTGCGTTCGTGAACACATTTCTGAGGCACTTTTTGAATTTATGTTAAATGGGGGGTGTTCAGAGGCGCTGAGCTGTGTTCCTTGGTTGCTGTCCCAGTAATTACAATGTTGTTCTTCACGTAATTGGTGGTTTTTGAGTGATTTACCTCATTGATTTGTATTTTGGCGTGTTTTTGCGTTCGCTCGCGATATGAATTACATGCGATTTGACGTGACTCAGAAAACAAGTCATAGTTATCTGCATTCTGGTATGTATTTTAAAAGCACGGCCTCACAAGATTATTTTTTGAGATAATAATGGGGCCATTAAAATGCATTTATTTACAACCCCAGTCCTCGACAGCACAGATGGAATATTTCAAACCTTGTCAATGAATGCATGTTTGCGTTTTCCTATGTACGTTTTTGTGTAACCCACACTTTTCTCTTTTCTTATCAAGCATGGTGTCATAACCACAGAGGAAGAGCAATATTTAATAGAGCCATTAAAAAACATATCCGGAAATCTCAGCGATGTCAACCACGAGGAAGGACAACCGCACGTTATTTATAAAAAGTCTTCCATCCGTTCTCCGCAAGAGCGCGAGGCGTTCGGCTGTGGCGTATCAGGTTGGTAAACCTCCATCTGGCCGCACTGTGACATAAACAGTTATAGAAAGCAGTTTAGGAAACCATGGTCAGTGGTTCAGGTTTGGCTGGAAGTTCTTGCAAACAGAGTCAATAAGAGCTGAGATCCGTGCAGCTGTGTTTGATCTTAACAATCTGTTTAACTGCCATTTCTGTACTCTTCAGAACTCACAAAAAACAGGACGTCCTGCTACCAAACAGGTCCCGGTACAAACCTACATCGCCCGGACTCAGACGGTGACCCGACGGGATCCCGTCGCCAGCGCCGTTCTGTCAGCTCCGAACGTTTCGTGGAGACCCTAGTAGTGGCTGACAAAATGATGGTCGGCTACCACGGACGCAAAGACATCGAGCACTACATCCTGTCCGTGATGAATATTGTAAGTTTGGTCCTGCTTTTCTCATTCACGTTTGTCTCGTGTTGATGTCATTTCCTTCCCTTTTAAAGGCCAGACGTGTTCAAACAGCATTTGGCTGACTTTGTGTCTTTTTTTCTTTTCTGGAGGTCAGGTTGCCAAACTTTACCGTGATGCCAGCCTAGGAAACGTTGTGAACATTATTGTAACCAGACTGATAGTCCTGACCGAAGATCAGGTAATTCGTTTAAAGAGCAGTTTAAAAAAACCTGAAAATAAAAACGGTATTGTTATTTACTCATGCTCACCTCATTTTAAACCTTTCGCTGAGGATTTCAACAAACCTGTGATCGTTGGGATCAAACCAGTTCCTGCACTTCTGTAGATTTGAATGAAAAATCGAACATCCTTTTAACCACCCAGAACACCCTAACAACCATTTAGCAACACTCTTGCAACCTAGCATCATAACAGGAAGTTTTGCATGGCAAAGCAATTCTTTCATCTTCTTTGTGTTCTGCAGAAGAAAGAACGCCAGGTCTGGAATAACATAAGCATGAATAAATTATCACAAAAAAGTTAATGTTTTAATTGAGAGAGTCGGTGTGTTTGTCCCATTTTTGGCCTCAGAGTGGTCAAATAACTCTTCAGACTGGGAAACCAACCAACAGATCCAACTTGCCCTTGGATGATGTCATTAGGGCCATAATTCATTTTGTACCAGTCAGTATATATATATATATATATAAAAATGAATAAATATTTCACCAAGTGACTTCATTTCATATTACTAATGGTTAGCTCTCTGAAAGTGAAGAACCTCAAAGTTTGATGAGTTACTGTGGGGTTCTGTGTTCCAGCCCAACTTGGAGATAAACCATCATGCGGACAAATCCCTCGACAGCTTCTGTAAATGGCAGAAATCCATTCTTTCTCATCAGGGAGATGGAAACAGTATCCCGGAGAATGGGATTGCCCATCACGACAACGCCGTTCTCATCACAAGGTCGGTTGCTGATTTTACACCGAGCTTCATTGCAGGCAAGACATGTTGTGCATGAGAAGAGAATGTGGCCAAGTGGAACATACTTTTTGGTACCGGCACAACGTTGCTGTCAACCAGTCAGATTTTCTTGATAAAGATAGACGTAGTGTGCGCACATCCAATAAAAACTTTCAAGCAGGTGCACCATCAAAAGAAGATCATAACTCGAAGAAGAAAGCGGTGTGCTGGCTTTTTCTCAACAATGAAAACACAAAAAGCAGATAAACAACAATGTTGCCAAAGAGCTGTGCCTGCCAACATGGACAGGTTGCATGACATCATTATTAAAAGTTAAAGAAGATTAGATCCAGACTACATTAAGTATGACTTCACATGCAATGGGGATAAATATGATTTGTGCCGACCACAATGCGTTTGGAGTTCTGAATAATTGTTTTCAGAGATTGTACAGTTGAGATTATAGACATTCAGAAATCATTTACAAATGTATGAATCCACTGAAATTGACATGGTATTGCTGGAAGGTATTGCTGTTATATTAACCAAATCGGTAACCCTTTACGATAAGGTGCTATTAGTAAACAACTTTTTAATGCTTTAGCTAACATGAACTAACAATGAACAATACTTCTACAGCTTTTATTCATATTAATTCATGTTAATTTCAACATTTACCAATACATTATTAAAATCAAACATGGTCGCTGTTAACATTAGTTAATGCACCATGAATTAACATGAATAATTGTATTTACATGAACTAACATTGACGAGGATTAATAAATGAGGAAAAACTAAATTGTTCATCGTTAAGCAATGTTAGATAATGCATTTGATAATGCTAACTAATAGGACCATGTTGTAAAGTGTTACCAACAAATCTTGTTCTGTGAGTCCTTTTTTAAAACGCTGCAATTACTTGGAATTGACTTTACAGTTACACTGATATTTTTAAGACATAACCCTAGACTTTGAATGTAGGAAAGTTCCCTGTCTTAATTCATTATTTTCATCTTGAAGTGGAAATAATGGACTTACAGTAGTTTGTTTCAATGATTTGCTCGTGGTGATCAATCCTCTAAATAAAGGACAGCTCTGTGATTTTTACATGTTAAGCTAACTTCCTCAATTTAGCTCAAATTAGCAGAGAAAGGCTCGTTTTAGGGATGGTTGACATTTTGGCATAAAAGTTTGACAGTTTGGACTGGAAATATGTATTAGGTGGGTCATTTACAACTAAGACCAAACTGGTTATTAATGTCATTGTTAATTGGCGTTCGCTGATGCATGGCTGTGTGGTTTGGACGAGTGTTGGAGTTGATGCTGTAAGACCGTACTATAGACGTCATTCAGTGAGTTTGAGTGAATGGATATTTCTATTTATACACATAATTTGTTCAATTTGTCGTGTTTTTACTAAACAAATGGAGATGCCAAACACCTTTTCGAATCGAGTGAAAGACAGACAGCGTGACTGACGCCAGTCTACAAACGTCTGCCAAAGTAGTTTGAGTGCTAAACAACTAGCTACTGTATTGCTAATTTCTAGCAGGTTTTGAGTCTGGCAAAAAATAACAGTCTCTGCTGTAAATGGATTTAAAAGAGTTTCATTCCGGATTAGGAGCAGCTTATGTATCCATCTCAAAGTTTGTCTAGGATTTTGCTCTCATGGCAACTGATGCCTCTGTTGTCCTAAACTGTCTGCATGGATGAAGTAGTTCAAGAATTTCACTGAATTTTGATTGGTGCATTAGTTGATCAAGTTGAATAAAATTGCAATAGATTGAATAATTTATGTAATTTGCATAAATTGTAAAAGTATCAATATTTTACAAAGTTTTGCAATAATTGATAAAGTTTTCTAAAACTGCAGTAGTTTAAAAGTTGAAAACTCAACTGAGATACACAAGTAACAATAGTTTGCAGTTTATAATATTACAATAGATGCAACAGTTGCAACAGTTTACTAAAATGGCAAAAGTTGACAAAGTTTAGAAACATTGCAGTAGTTGACCAAGTTATCTAAAATCGCGATAGTTAAAGAAGTTTACTAAAATTGCAATAGTTGACCAAGTTTACTAAAATCGCGATGGTTAAAGAAGTTTACTAAAATTGCAAGTTAACTAAAATGGCAAAAGTTGACAAAGTTTTCTAAGATTGCAATAGTTGACCAAGTTAACTAAAATCGCGGTAGTTGATGAGGTTTACAAAAATTGAAGTGGTGGACAAAGTTAACTAAAATCGTTATAGTTGATGAAGTTTACTTAAATTGCAATAGTTGACAAAGTTAACTAAAATTGCAATAGTTGACGAAGTTTGCTAAAATTGCAATAGTTGTTAGAGGTGCCAAAGTTTACTAAAATTCCAATGGTTGGAAAAGTTTACTAAAGTCGCGATAGTTGCAACAGTTTAGGTAGTTTACAAAAATTGCGATAGTTGCAACAGTTGAGATAGTTTACAAAAAATTGTTGCAGTAGTTTAGGTAGTTTACTAAAGTTGCGATAGTTTACTTAAATTGTGATAGTTTTAGTAGTTTATGTATTTAACTGAAATTGCAATAGTTGCAATAGTTTACAAAATGTAGTTCAACAGTTGCCAAAGCTGACTAAAATTGCAATTGTTGGTATGGTTTCCTAAAATTGCTATAGTTTATGTGGTTTATGAAACTTGTGATGGTTGCAGTTGTTTAAAAAAGTTGATCGAAAATAGGATAGATGGAATAGTTAACAAAGTCACTTAAATTAAGTTGCTTTGTTAAGTGCTGTTTTTGTGTGTGCAAAAAACTGGGTGGTTCAGAGTCCCAATTTTTTACACACAAGTAATCCAATTGAAGGCATTTGCTGCATTACCTCTGCAGGCACATTAGGCAGAGACTCATTAGCAGGATTAAGACTTAAGATTGTGACGTATCATCCTTTCTGACCTTTTCAGCAGTGTTTTCCTGTCCTAGACTCTTGGCCGGAACATGGCAGGGGGATGCGATGATGTTTGGAACCTGATCCATTGCGAGAGCTAAGGGAAAATTAAAATAACTAAATCAAAATAAATAGATGTCCAAATGAGGTCAGCTCCTCTACATGGGTTCATGAGACAATGCTTAATGCTGGAGGGCTTCGCTCAGGAGAGACTCGCTGAAATTGAATTTGCGGTGTCCTTGGTTTTCTAATATATTAAAAGGCCGGATATGATTGGATTGCTCATTGAAGAAAAATGCATGTGTCTTAAAGGCAAAGAGTTGGTCCATCACTCTTAGTATGTGCCAATCAAGTTTTCTTATTGGATTACGAGTACATTAAATACATTAGCTTGACAGCGTTTCAAGTCTGCCTTATTCTGCCTTCATTCTTGCAAAATAGTAAGTCAGTCATGCATACATTCACTATTAGGTGTTCCATCTAACATACTTGCTATACATGCTGTTAGGATCTAAAACCAAAACAATTACATTACATATTGATCAAATATATTGATTCAGAAATCTGATTTCAGTCATTTTATGTAGTTTATAATAAGGGCTTGTGCCTAAGCAACACATCACTATTATTGTTTCTCATAGAATATCAGAAAAAATACTTTTAAATTGTAAAAGCAACACTCGTTGTTGTCTGCTATATTTCAGCATCACTTGATTTGGGTTTTTGGTTCTTCTAAGTTTCCACAGTAAACATAATGCAGCGATATCTTCACATCAACACCAAAATAGAAAGCAGATAGGAATTTTCCTACTACCAGTCTGACCAAGTACACACAATATTCCCCCGAGCCCCAGACACGAAACACAAAAGCTTCTGAGACAGTTTAATATGATTCAGATCCGGCGCTGGGTCTTTGCACAGCACTGAAGACCATGTCAAACAAAGCTTGGCCGCTTGCCTTTGGCCAGACTCAGCAACCCAAACTGCTTGTGATATTTTTCAGGAGGTGTTTAATGCTGCTTTTGGGAACACAAAAATATTTGGCATTCTTTCAAACTGACCTGCCGTTGAAAATGTCCGCCGACTGACGACGGGTCCCGTCGGGCCAAAAGAGTTTGTGTTCCTCAAAAAAAAAGAAGGCAGCTCCGCAAACCATTATAGCATGTGGTTAGTAGTAAGTAGAAGTAACTAAACTACAGCACGTCTTAGTGACTCAGGCACTAGTAACGGCATTGCGGGTTCCTGGCAACCGCTCAGTATAGCCTTGCATCACGGAGACGTGTTTGTCGCGCCACCCCTCGCGGTCCAATCGATAATGAGTGCGTTTTTCTCTGTCATTCTGGAAAATTTAGATCAAGGCACCTTGAGCACAGTAATGGGGTAATGCCATAATTTCTTTTTGCTGTTTTCTACGGAATATACCACAGTGTGTGGGCCTTGTAAATATCTATGCAAATAAAGATCCACTTGAAAGTCTCACTGACATGTCTTGTTTCTTCTAGATATGACATCTGCACCTACAAGAACAAACCCTGCGGTACACTTGGTAAGTCCTAAAAACATTCGTCCTAATGCAAATATTGAATGCTTTGTTTAGCTGGTGTAACAAATATTAGTTTGAGATATGGAGAAAGACTGCTTTCTCTTTATAGAGTTGTTTGGTGCTTTGGCTCACGTTGAGCTCAAGCAAGCCTGGCTTACGCTACAGACACTTCTGTCTCTTGTTTCACTTCCAAACATTTCCACTTCTGTCTGCTATGGGAAGGTGGTGTTTACCCCTCCCTTGGGAAAGCCACAAGAACAGTAAAGAAAAGAAGGCTATATAGAATATAACACGGTATATATTAAGCATAAAAACTCATATCTGTTTGTTTATCTGTTTTGTGCACTCAGACTGCTAATATTATAAAGTGTTTTGAGTTCATACACCCTACCTCACGTGTTATTTAAACGTGATCGTGTCACTGTATTATAAGAAATTACTTTAATATGCTGGTACAGTGTTAACATCGTAAATCTTTAATACTTGTTAGTAAATAAGAATGTTTTTTTATTGTAATTAAAATATGATTCTTTGTTCATTCATGATACCAAATGTCAAATGTTAAAACTTAAATAGTGAAAATGTAATAAATGTAGAACTTTAAAATGAACCAAGGTGAAGAAATACAAGGTATTACATGTCGCTGTAACCAATATTAATAAATTAGACTTTATTATAAAATTCTTAACATAAACAGGTGTATTGTCCTTCTCCAATCTATCAATGGGTCGCTTTCAATGCTACACATAAGATTGAAATTTTTCTGAATAATCATGGTCTTCCGTTTATTTTAATATACTGTATAAGCTACATAAACAATTATTTACACCCCTATCACAGTAACACAGGGCAGACATAATTAAACATGCATACATAATGCATGGGAATGACCCAATGCACCCGTGAGTAAAACGTCTGTTCTTGTATTATTTACATTATTAAATTATTTTCCATATTGTCAGAAGCACTGGCATTTTCTGAAACAGAAAGTTTGCTACCAGTCTGACGAAAGAGATTGGGTGATGGCTTTCCTGAACCACGCGCTGCCACTACTGTAACGTTTCTTTTATCGGTATAATGCAGAACCAAACCAGACAGAGATAAAGAATAAAATGAGACAGAGAACATCATCACTGGATTTATTATATGCACCTCAATAGTTAATATCAGAATGTTCCTGTCTCAGGTTGCTGTCCTGTAAACCGTACGAAAACATTAGTACTAGAGCCCCCTCTTAGCCGAGAGGTGTTTTTAAATTAAGAGATTATCTTTGAGCAGGCGGTTATAAAGTATTAAGATCGTTTACATAATTTATATGAAGACATTTAATCCAGACACTGTTGTAAGATTTGGATACTGCTTTACAGAGCATATAAAATAAAAAGACTACACAATATATTACAGAGTATATAAGAGTAGAAGACTATATAATATATTACAGAATATATGAGAAAATATTTTAAAATCTATAACAGTATGTGAGAGAAGACTATACCGTATAATATCTTGAGAAAACTTACAAGATGTTTAAAATTTTGAAGAATAAAAGTATTTATATATTATAAATCCACTAAAACCAATGACTGCACTACAGCCGGATCATAAATCAGACTGGGATACGATTGACACAAATCAGACTGATCCGATTCTTGAGTTCAACTTTCTCATTCAATGATCTGGTCTCAGGTGTTTGGAACTCCAAGAAGGGAAAGAATATCATTCGATAACTTTTATTTTACTGTGTTCCTCAAGCAAACTATCATAGGACTAACATTAGTATTAAATACTTTTATTTTGCTTTTGGAGCTTTATGTCTCTAATCGGTATTCTTTTGATGTATTTGAATTGTGGTGCATTTCCCCATTTAAGAAAGTCAAGATAACCGAGTAAAAAGAGTATTTCCCCCATAAATAGACTGCAGGGAGTGTCAAAGCCTCATCTTATCTGAGCCAGCCCCCTCCAGGGCTGAACCGTATATCTTAGAAGTAATATTGTGACTCCAGGGGTGGTTTGACAGATTGACCGCATTCGTCACATTCCCAGGGTCCCTTTAATTGCCCTGGCATCTGCTCTGCTTCCTCGCTGCCCCCCTCCTCTTTCTCCACCTCCATCTCCACCTCAACACCCCCCACTAACCCAGAGGGTTCATCGCGGTCTCGGGTCAGCCTGTTGCCCTCTGAAGGGTCAACGAGTAATCGCGAAGTGCGGATAAAACCGGCGTGACCCTCGACATAGGAAAACAAGCTCCACCAATGAGCTTTCGAGTCAGAATGTATTTTACTCTAGTTGGTGTCGTATTTGCCATTGATTTGCGTGTCCGCTCATGTTTGGGGCCTCTGGATATGGAAGATAAAGAAGCCGGAAGGTCCTTGTTGGAGTCCCAAACAGCAACATCACTAACCACGGTTGGAATTTTTATACTATTTTTATACTCGTCCATATTTTTAATAACATTTGGCCCACCGGGAGGGCACTTTTAGTCCTTTTCAAGGGTTTATTGCTGAACTACGGACTCACTGGGGCTTACGTTCACCGTTTGCAAAAGTAATCCAAAGTTGGATCCATGCGGAGGACAGAACAGGCTTCAGATCTAGGGTGGTAGTCGAAGCATTTAGCTCAAGGGTTTGTGTTGTTCCCCCACCACACACCAACAGATGTAATCTGGTGAGAATTGCTTCCCTATCCCAGGCTGGACAGAGGCGAAACAAAGAACGCAGAGACACCTGGATTTTGGAAAAGCGTTTTTTCTCCACTTCATAGCTTCAAGAGACCCCCCCTCCCCAACAGAAGCAGCTGGTTGAACTCCCCTTTAGTCAGACTGAACACTCAATCTTTCCCTTTCTGTCTTCACAAAGAAATGTTGAAGTCATTTTTCACCCCCACCACACAAAATGCATATTCAAAAGAACTGTGTAAAATATGCTTCATTTTTCTTGTCATTTTTGGGTTAAATTAGGCTCTGGCCCAGTGTTGCTTCTTAGCTTATTATTATAAATAAAGGAAATAGTGAATAAATAGACAATACATATGAATAATTCAAAGAAAACAATGGTAAGACTTTCCTTGAAGCATGTATGTGTAATGCATTATAAAGAGTTATTAAAGGGTAAAATGCATTATTATTCTTCATAATGTATGTTGTAATGCATTATATGTAGTTGTAGAATTATAAGCAATTTAAAATGCTTAGTGTAATAATGTATTAACTGTAATAACAATTATTTATAAGACATTACAATGCATTAAAAGGATCATTACAATGCTTTAAAACTACTTTTATAATGCATTAAACATACATGCTTCAATGAAAGTGTTACCCAAAAAATTACCATAAAAATATATAAAAAAAACAAGTATTTTAGAAACACGAATACTGTACATATTGTCAGTAGTAAATATTTAAAATTTTCCCTATTAATATGTCGCTCTTGTTCTTACATGCAACAAATTCTTATCTAAAAGAAAATTCAGAACCTTTTTCATGACTCCGTCTCCCTTCATGCAACTTTGAAAGCTTAAAGAATAAAAACAACGATATATTTAGGGGTACAAAGTGAGATGTTTTCTTGAACTCGAGCCCTGGCTTGCAAAAGTAGGTGGTCCCCTGTTACCAGAGGTAGAATTTATAAATCTCACCCCCTTGTCTAGACATTTTCCAGTTGCAAGTTGTTTTTTATTTCAGTGTGTAGCCGGCAATGCTGACGTCCCAATAATTATTTAAAACAAAACTTTTCTTTGGAGTTAAGTGGTTTATGTGAAATATATATATTTTTTGAAATGGTGACGCAATATAAGAGAAGGCTTCTACACCTTGACCTGATCTTACATGTGTGTGTGTGTGTGGCCAGGTTTGGCGTCCGTAGCGGGGATGTGTGAGCCAGAGAGAAGCTGCAGTATAAATGAAGATATAGGCCTCGGTTCTGCCTTCACTATTGCTCATGAGATCGGACACAAGTAAGTATACAGTACAGGTGAGGTCTCTTTCTGCCTTTGCCTGTGCAAGACACTTTACAATTGGAGGCCGAATTGTATCCAATTTAATAGAGGAATTGCTCAAACTATAGGGTTAGGGATTTAAACAATGTCCATTCAATCTTTTGACATTTGGCAAATACTTTTGTTCGAAGCAACTTGTATTGTGTATTCCTACAGATTCGTGGAAACCACTAAAACGGATGCATTATGTATGACAGGCCAGTTGTTGGAGATTTCAATTTGCAAAAAAACTCTATTCGCCTGCACACATATTCAGTATATTCTTGTTCAGAATAGTTGTAAACGATCAAAACGATTTTGTCTGGAATGGACCCGGGACAATAAAGCACCAAAATACAGTCCTGTACTTTTGCTGTTTTGGTTGTCAAGTACGCGCTCATGCCAATTGACTTAACACATAATACATATTTTCGTTTGACATTCCTGTTTACACAAATTCACATATCTGTGGTTTATTGTTTAATTTATTTTAAGTTTGTGTTTTAGGCCCTAAAATGCTGTTGTTGTATAAATAAGCGGAGCTCAACAAAACGATTTCAGTTCCTTTTTTTGGTCAAAAGCAACCTTGTTTAAATGCTACCATACGTTGAAGTCATATAGACACTGTAAACTTGTTGACTCGGGCCTAAAAAGAGACCACCACAAAAGCGACTTTTGCATGGACAAGCTTCAGAATGTCTCCATTTGTCTCAAAGCATTTTGAAAACATAATTTTCAAAAATCTCTTTGGATTTTGGATGGATTACAATCCCCAAAATAGAGAAATGTCCATATTATATGTTACCTTAAAAAGAAGCATTCAACAAAAACTTTATAAAGTTGTCTTCTATGTCATCTATGCTTTAAAAACAAGCCAAAAGTTTGCCTTATTAAAGAATCGCTCACATATTCCTGAAGGAGATAAAGGATGCAGACCATAAACCCCCCATACACGCGACTCAACATGAATGACACTCTGTACAAATGAAAAGCTATCCTGAAGAAAAATAAGCGTGATCTATCGGTCTGCGTAGCTGTTCGGTTAAGTTATGCGAGATTTCCTCTATTACGTCTCAAGTCTGCTTCTGTTACGCTGCGGTTGTAAAAATAGCCGCTATGTCTCGTGGGGAAGGATAGAAAAAGGGCTGCAGGTTTCTCTCGTGCTGATTTATATTGAGTGCGGAGTGAAATGTCATAAATGCGCGTCTTACAAAAACACAGAGGAATTGTGTGATGTGGTGGGGATGTGTTTTATGCATTAAAGTCTGATTTCTGCTTTCGGACCCCGGCAAAGTAGTAAGCTTTGAGGTCCAGGTGTAAAGCGATCCGAGTTTTTCATGCGGTGTCCAGACAGATATGCGAAGGGAACACTCGAGTGATGTATTTGTGGAGTAGCCGGCAAGGAATGCGGTTAAATGCCCCTGCAGTCCTGTAGACCGATGGCCCGTGAGCCGATAAAAGTGGTTTTGAGGAAGGGGAATAGAAGGCCAGGTTCATTAGGAGATGACTCTCCGATTGAGGTCTGTTCAGACGTGTCATTATGGATTGACAGGTCAGGATCAGGGTGGTGATTAGAACTTTCTCGTTTCTCAAGAGCTCCAGACAGCCTCTGACCTTTGACCCGTTGTCCTCTTTACACAGCTGTTACCAAACCTGAAAGCTTCTCCTTCTCACAGATCCACAGCTTAGCTGAAAGAGACATCTTCTGCCCCTGGTGTTTCTCTGGGCACTTTCCTGTTGTAGGGGTTTTTAGGGATTAAAAATGCTATCTGTATCTTTGCCTCCGATTCAAAAACCCTGGAACATGAAATTGCAGGTTAAGAGTTGAGTTCAAATGGTGTCAAAATGCGGAATCGTGACAGCTAAACTTCAAAATCATTATTATGAGCTATCTAATTTAAATCCTGGTGTGGCAAGACGTTGCGAACACAATAACAGATATTTTTAGATGAAGAAGTGATTGCTTAGTTTTTTTGCTGATAAAGTTACAGATTGGAGCTTTTAAAATAAGGTTAGGTTAAAACTGGTCGATTAATGTCAGGATAAGACACGAGGATGGTTCCTGACAGCGGGTAAGGGGTTAATAAAAACTGTTTGATTAATAAAACAAAACCCACGGGGGGTTAAAACAACAGAACAATGGTAAAAAACATGACGGGAAAAAAGGAACATAGACTAACTACACTAGTCTAGTCTAAAGACAGCACTTGACATAATTACAAATCCCTAGACTAGACTAGACTAGGGTTAACTAGACTAGGGTTAACTAGACTAAACTAAACTAAACTAAACTAAACTAGACTAGACTTGACTAGTCTAGACTAGACATAGGAACTTAACCACACAAATCAGAATGAACCAGCACAAGACAAAAAACACAGGGGCATTAAATAGGAAATCAAAAGGGGAACAGGTGCAGGGCATGAAATAATTAACAAGCAATAATGAGGAGACGAGAGGGCGTGAACAAAAGCTAGAACGGAGAGACCGTATGGCAAGCCAAAACAGCAATAAATGTCTCTCTCCACATTAAACACATGGGTCTGTCATGATTCTGTCAAAACACTCAGAAAAGCATGACAAGAGGAGGCTGACAATCATGACTTTTGTGTTCGACTGTAAAAAACCCATTATAGAAATATAATAATTTGTCATAAAAATCCTAATAATTAAATTATACAAAAGTTTACATAAAAATACGTAAAATAAATATAGATAGGATTCAAAGGTGGCATTTAATTCCAAAATGTTATTTATTTATTCCAGTATTGTCATATCCACCATGTGATGAATGAAATCTTAATTTCACCTTAAAAACATTTTAAATAATAAACTGCGATAAAAATGTCTAAATGATAATGCTGTAATGACACAATATACAACAACATCAAAAACAACAAAAAACGCATTATCATGAGGGTATGAGAACTATTTTAGGATAGAAAAAGTCCACTGGTCCAAAACTTGGCATTGTTGAAGAAACACCTTCTTTCTAAAACTCCAGCCGGAACACACTGGAATTCGTAACTATTTTACGAGGTGGCTAATTTCGGTCAATTCTTACGATGTGAAACGTACAAAAACGCATAATTATTATAAAAAAACATCATATTGAAGCTCCTCCCCTAACCCTACCCCTTAAACCCAACGTCACTGGCGTGAAGGCATATATTGCTTGTGTGCCAGGTGGCAGATTTTATTAACGAAGTGTGTGATTAAAGCTTACGTTCTGCGTTTGTCTGACAGTTTTGGGATGAACCACGACGGGATTGGAAACTCCTGCGGAACTAAAGGTCACGAAACAGCCAAGCTGATGGCGGCCCACATCACAGCCAACACCAACCCCTTCTCCTGGTCGGCCTGCAGCAAAGACTACATCACCAGCTTTCTGGAGTAAGTGAAAAGGGCGTCTGAAGAATCAAATTTTAAACTTTTCCGTTTTTACTAGCCAAATGAAATGAATATTATGCAACATAGTAAGGAATTTGATTAATGGAAAGGAGGGCGTTTAATGTGTTGTATGGTTGTGTATGGTTCAGCCCACTAAACATTAAGTTTACATTATTTAAATGTTTGCAAAAACATCTCAAGTTAAATATATTGTTCTTACGCGGAAAACTAAAAGACAACTGCTTAATATGGTGTTTCGCTTCCATGCCCACTTCCTACTTCCTGTTTTCCAAATATGGACATCCCTGTGAATGTTTGACGAGCAGAAAGCTTCTGATTGGATGAACAATTAATCGTACTTTTAATTAGGTTTGTGTCACACAAACATAAACAATATTTTATGAACTATTTCTTCGATATCTGTCAGATATTGGTACTATTTTATAAAAAAAACATTAAGGTGTGACAAAAATTATGGCACAATTTTGCTTAAATGCTTTTATTTTCATCATGCCAATGCCACCAAACCATTCATTCACATTCATGACTTGAACTTACCAGTCCGTTCACGATGAAACGAGACCATCGAACAGTACCGGGCTGGTCTGTGAAGTGTAAGCCTAACGCAAGGCGAAAGGAAAGAATAGTGGTTGCCATGGCCGTCGAAAAGTTTTCCTGGTGAATGACCTCATGGAAGAAGATTAACATCACAGCTATCGCTGGCATCAGACGCCGTATCATCGTGTGCCAACTTCCCACACAAACACAAAGGAACACTACTCTGTTGATTCGGGATGAACTCCCTGTTGTATAATCACACCGTGTCATCTGTGACCATTTCAGATTGAGGTTGAATACTAACCTTCCTTTTTTGGATTTGCCTAGAGCAGAGCAATTCATCAATAATGAACCTTCGAAAATCTCAGCTTGATGTAATCTTTGGCAGTAAAACGGTGCTGCGATGATAATGCTTGCCTGTTACTACAACATCCCCCATCTCGCAGATTTTGAACGTGTGGATAGATCTTTCCACAACAGCGAACAGCTCTGGCTGAATAGTCAGACTTATTATAGTTCACTTGATGGTGAATATGGTCTTTTCCTTAAAGAAAAATGTTTATAAGCTTTATTATTCCTTGATTGATGTATCAGACTCGCCACATTGTGTGTATCTGCAGAGTTTCCCAAATAAACTCAAGTGATAAAAACACATCATAAACATTTAAATATTAATCTTTCAATATAATGAGAAATATAAAATAAAACAAAATAACAAATAACAAATAAATAATAAAATAAATTTGGATTTTATTTAAGTAATTTACCAATTTGTTTTATTTTTATAAAATTGAAATTTAAATGAACATGGCCGCTTATAATGTTTTTTAGGACATCTGCAGAGTTTCCAAATTAATGATCAATGGATAATAACAACACATTATAGACACTTGTTTGAATTATTTGAGTAAATACTGCAAAATAAGAAGTAAAATAATAAAATAATTATATAAACCGATTTATTTTATTTGGAGATAAAATAAAAGTTTCACTGAACATGGCCACTTAATAGGTTTTATAGAACAAATTGGCAGCTTTCCTTTTCAACTTTTCAACCGTTTGTTTTTGTGCAAAATTGTAAATAATTACTCGCAGACGTTCTTCTCTTTTTGCTGAGATATCTACTCGCTGTAATGAGTTTACACGAAGAAGTGTTGTTGAAACTTCACATAAACATGTCAATTTTTTAAAGTGACCATTTCTGCCTGTCTCTAAAGAAATAAACAGTAAAGTCTTTGTTTGTGTATTTGAATACGAGGGGACATATTCAGACCTGTCTTGCTCCCTGGTGAGAGGATTATTTCACCAAACAACATGGGAAAAATAGATAGTTGAACGGATGAAACCAAATACAACATTGGTAACCCCAAGGCAAGAGCTCATGTGTTTCTTTCCCTTCCAATGTATTTGGTTTAGTTTTTAATTAGATTAGACTTCCAATATAGCGGTGGGAAGCAAGAGATCCCTCTTTCAGCTAATACTTCCTCTAGCGCAACGGAAACCAGATACATCGTAGAGTTTATTCTTGAACTATGTTTAGATATGTTTTTCACCATGGGGGTCCGCCAACTCAAAAGCCTGCGCTCTTATCCCATATTTTACAGTGTTTGTATCCGCCCTCATGTCATACTTTAAACCCTGTAAGACTCTCCTTCTTTTGCAGAACACACAAAAAAGATATTTGGAAGAATGTTTGCAACTAAACAGCATTGACTTCAATTGTATCGACACAAACCCATGAGACATATCATGAAATATCTTCTTTTATGTTTTGCAGAAAAAATACTCATATACAAGTTTCAAACAACTCATATACAAGTTAGAATAGAGCCGCCCGCTCTCCGGCAGAATGAAATGTTAGCGTTTATGTTGTTAGCGAGCCCACTGCTCCCTCAGAGGGAAGCGTATTCCTTGGCATGCCGCTAAAAAAGCAAGCGGGATAATAATTAGCTGTGCAGACGTATCTCTCGCCAACGCCGGCTCGTCAGGAGGGGGAAAATGCATCCGTAACAGGAACGCAGAGAATAAATAAGAACTTCTGAACCCAGAATAAAACCAGTCCAACAGAATATGTACTGCTTGGTGTCTTTGGCTTCATTCTTGGACTTTGTTCGAGTCTTTTTTTGAGGTAATCTCAGAAGACTTCATATTTCTATCTGACTAAACAGACTGAACACAACACTTGACCAGACGTGTGATCCACGGTACCTTTTTACGCTTCTTTTCGTCATTTTATTGGCTCTTCAAATGATTCCATATGAGCTCCTGAGTATCATATAAGATGCTGTTTGTTGCTGTATTTTTCAGCGTTCCTGGTGCTCTGATTTCCATTCATAAAAAAAAGATTCTTCCTACTTGCGTTCCTGTGATCTTTTGTCTTCATGTGAATTTATTTGAACATGTGGACAGAAGGGAAAGCCCGGTATTGAGAAGCCAATCCCATTGAAGGTTTGTTTTTTTGACAGCTCAGGTCGGGGAACGTGTCTGGACAATGAACCTCTGAAACGAGACTTCCTGTACCCTACGGTGGCTCCAGGGCAGGTGTACGATGCAGATGAACAATGTCGTTTTCAGTACGGTGCCTCCTCCCGTCAGTGCAAGTATGGGGTAAGAAAGCTGTAACCTACTGTACTATCAAGCATCAAGGACTTTTGGTGGCACAGTCTAAACAAAGATTTTGGCTATACTTTAATTTGACAGTCCACTTAAGTCTTTTTTCTAAATATAATTTTTAGGGCTGTCAAACAATGTCAAAGAGAGAATAAAAGTTTGCGTTTCTAAAGACGGTTTCAAAGTGACAACATAAACAAACATCACTGCGCATGCGCGCGTTCCTGGGCTGCACTTCACTTCCGAGACACATTCGCAAATAATAGAGTGCCTGTAGATCATTTCTGATGACAAGCAAACGAAACCTTGGGTAAACTTGTGTAAACTTGTCTCTCCAATATTTTGAATTTAGACTGAGATACCAAGCTCAACCACTAGATGTCAATGTACCATACGATTTCTTTAAATGCGGCAAACCTACAGGACCAGTTAAATAAATTGATAATTAAATAAAACGAACATACCACAAAATTCAATATAATTATTACACAATAAAATAATGATATAAATTATATAATAATATAATATAAATAGTTAGACAGTAGCCAAACACAGACCGGAAGTTAACTTCCTATAATACAACGTACATGACTGTGTACTGTGCATATTAATTTTTTATTCATAGAAACATACATGGATTTATTTATTCATAAACATTTACATATAATTTAAATGATTGGTAAAAATGAATAACTACACATAAATATTTCCTCAATTAATTAATTTATTTGTATGTGTTTATAAATATAAAATATATGTATGTGTACTCAGCCTATTCATTATGTAAAAACAAACTTTAATTCTGAATGCGATTAATTGCAATTAATCGTTTGACAGCCCTAATAATTTGCAACTACTTGTCAATTTATTCTCATTTGCGTAGTGATAGACTATTAGGTTAGGCTAAGAATAAGTTAAAATTTGTTTACAAGGTCACTCATAGCGAATAGTCTGGTGGGGGACCAACATAATAAAATGTTAAGATATAAAGCAGACAGTCCACTACTGACAAGCTAAATGACCCATTAGTATAATGACTAAAGTGGACTTCTGAAATAGAGTATTGCAAGAGCTATTCCAGCGCAATGGACGTGACATAAACTCTCAGAGAATCTATGTATTCCCAATATATTGAATCGTGTTTATATGTTACAAAACCCCTTTTGATGTAGTCCAGACATCAGAAAAATATCAGTCTATGCATGAGTTTTCTGTTTTGAAAAATCTGAAGAATCAAGCGTTTCCCGAGACGAGTTTGTAGGATTTCTGTGATTTAAAATCCACTTACTAGAAACAATGATACCCCACTAATGGAGAAGGAATGGCTCTTGATAGAGCATATGATACTTTAATTTGTCGATATGGACTTTTTATGGATTTGACAATATGGAAAGCAGCACCTACAGCACCTTATTATGGACAATCATGGTTGAAAAATGTGCTAAAAACTTCTAGAGAGACCTCACATGGGTATTTATACCACCAAATGTTTAAATCTGACCTATCAGTATGATAAAACCCTTTGTCATGGTAATGTTGACATTTACATGGAATTGCCTTTCTGGGAGAAAAAACTCAAACACTATACGCAGTTATTTTCAAACCAAGTCAAACCAAACCAAACCAGAAGGATTCCGTCGAACACCAACATACAATTGTTGAAGAAAATTTACATTTAAGAATTTAGCAGACGCTTTTATCCAAAGCGACTTACAAAACTGAGGAAACTAAATCTCAAGGAGGCCACAATAGGGCAAGAAGTGCCAGGTTACCAAGTGCTCGGCCATACCTGTAGGGAGAGAGGAATATTGGTATTTATTCATTTTTAATAGAAAGAAGAGCAGTAAGTTTTTAGAACATTTTGTTTTACATGAAGTTACAATAAATAGGAATTGAAATCTCATTGGCCAGAAGTCTCGCTCAAAAGACCTGTGTTTTAAATATCAAAATAATTTACGATTGGCCTTTGGTTGCTAAGGCAGCTTTAAAACAATTGCTTGTCACTGGAACAATGCACACATACGCCTATGATATATGTTCATCAACTATACTTAAATAAAACTAAATAAAACATAAGGGGCTTAAGAAAATGTGTCTCCTTTTGATTTCAGATTTTTGCATGACACCAAGTTTGCAATCAAATTCTTCAAGGACTAAATATCAGTCACACACTATCCCGATTAAAGTTATTGCTCATTAAAAGTTTTTTATGTCAACATTTGTGCAGACTTGTGATATAAATTACAAGATATTTAATACGCTCTTATTAAGGATATGTTTTAATAACATTGGATGATTCAGAAGCTGGTTTGGACTCGGAAAGTAAGAGATGTCGAGTGATTATTTTTATCTCTAAAGAGTCCAAACATGATATGTTCTGTAGGAAAACACTAGAGCTGAAGAACCTTGTCATTTATGGAGCTGTGTGCAAAAAACCTGCAGTTGAGTCTCATTTGGACATGTATAAATATATTGAGTTTACCTTGTCATGACACTTCCTCTGATTGTGGAGAAGCTTTGGCGTTTCCTATACAACACGTGATGCTGTAAATGATGCTTTTATGTCTGATCATTGTGTCATGGACACCTGAGATGAGCTTTGTCAAGCAGACTAACCCCATACTTGAGGTTTGTTCTTTCACCCGTCGATCCCCAGACTTTTTGGAAACGATAATCATATTCCCCCAAAAAATAACAAACGGAACCAAATAAACTGACACGCCGCTTGAATGAAGCCAGGAAAATTAATAAACAATATGAGACGGCGCACCGCTAAGTGCAAATGTGTGGCTTCGCTTTCTGCACCAAAAAAGAATGAAATTACCCGAGATTACAGGCTTCTTTTGTTTCATTGAGAGATATATCCGACAGGCCAAAAAAAGAACCCTGTAATTTCACTCATAAGCTCATGACTGTGGTATAGATCAGAATGGAAGACGGTCATGTAAAGAAAGTCTCACATTCCCTTGGCTAGAATATAATACAGCGTGTAGTGGCAACGGATTCTGACAATCGTAATTTTTCGCCCAGCTATCTGTTTGAGACATGCCTACGGAGAATTATAACCACACCAAAAGGATTTGGTTTTGAAAAAATGGTACCGAGAAATAAACACAGGACGAACAATTTGAAATCTAAAAATATATATTAATATCAAAGACCTAATAAGGAGTAAGACCACTTCTTGGCACCAGAACAACTCCAATACTTCATGGAATGCTGTCATATAAATCCCAAAGCGGGAAGTGGGATTTTACCCTCATTCCTCATGAAAAAGCAGCGATCCTGGGGGTCTTCAGGAATAAAGGGGTAGAAATCTATTTCTAAATCAATATTATACTCTCTGCTTTTGAGCTTCCCATTTAGATTAAATGGTGTTTAGATTTAGTTTCTGGAAAGGATGTGGAGGGCTTAAGACTTGATCCTGTTGTTTGTAAAACCACTCGTGAATTTAGAAGTCAATTACAGATATTTATTGGGACATTATCGGCATGGGACAAGGAAAGCATTTTCCACACTTCTTTCCAGCCTCGTGGACTGACTCAAGTTAAAGAGTATTTGTGAAAATATGGATCCGTAACCATGGCAACGATGATGCTGACATGCAATTTTACGTACAGTGCTTCACAAATTTTTAAGACTACCTGTCATGATAAAGATAAAACTAGTGGTGGGCATAGATTAATTTTTTTAATCTAGATTAATCTAGATTAATCTTGGAATTAATCTAGATTAATCTAGATTAAAATGGCTCATTTGAATTCTGCCGAAGGCATTCAGAATATGTGTGTTACCCAAATAATGACTAAAAGTAAGTCTTTGAGAACGGGTTTCTCAAGCCAGGTGGCGCATTAGACCAGGGGCTCATCTCCTGTTTCCAAAATACATCACAAACTACTTGAGAAAGCTGATCTACCATGATAATTTGTGATGAAAATTAAATTATGTTCAATAAGATGTACTTGTGTTTACTTCCGCATTAGCTAAGGGATGCTTTGTGTTTAGGTGGTACTTGAGACTGGAAGAGCTCCTACAGTACATTTACATTTAAATTCAGTCATTTAGCAGACGCTTTTATCCAAAGCGACTTACAAAGAGTTAGGGAGCAACAATCGATATGTCATACAGGAGCCATAATACATTAGGTGCCAATACAAAGTTATTGGTTTCAACTAAAGCTAGACCACTACCTGTTGAGAGAAAGTTTTTTTTTTAAACTAACTGTATGTAAACCAATTTCGTACAGTAAACCAATTCCACATTGCACAAGGTGCAAACAAGCTTAGTCTTGTCGAGGTTTCCATTGGGAAGCGTCTTAAAAATAAATGTTCCCTGAAGCAAACCCGGCGGCTTCATAGCTGCATCCATGTTAGCACGTCACGTTTGATCTGGTCATTTCACAGTAACGTTATGTTGTGTTCAGACCAAACACGAGTGATTTACATGTTAAGTCAATGCAAAGAGGCGATAGACCTACTTGCTGCGCGAATCGCGCGAATGAAGCCCTGGTTATGAGATGATGAGGCGGCGAGAATGACGCGAATGACGCGAATCACGCGAGTTGAAAAATCTCGTTCTCTTCCCCTACAGTGACATTAATCTATGTATACATCCGCGCTAAAATATCAAAGTGAAAGTCATCATAGCTTGTGTAGTATAGACCCAGCTCCCAACCCGACTTTGAGAATAGATTAACGGCGACATTTTTTTTTATCGCGCGATAAGAGTCTCACTGCGTTAACGGCGTTAACGGCCCACCACTAGATAAAACATTAATATTTATAAAAAACTTTTAAAACTGAAACAACGAAATAGTCCTTCATAACAGCTTGCATTGCTTCGCATTCTTTTTTGCCTTTTTTTATTTACTTTTCCACAGTCTTCGTTATTAAAAGACATGAAAATGAAAAATTTTGTCATCATTTACTCACCCCTCATTTTAAACCTGTATGACTTTCTTTCTTCTGCAGAACACAACAATTTGAAGAATGTTGGTAAACTAAAGCCCCTGGTCCCCATTGACTTGCATTGGTTTTGTGTCTATACAATAGAACTCAATGGGGACCAACGGTTTTTGGTTACCAACATTCTTCAAAATATCTTCTTTTGTCTTTTGCAGAAGAAAGTCATACAGGTTTAAAATGCCAAGAGGGCGAGTTAATTTTGGGTGAACTACTCCTTTAAACTATCAAGAAAATTGTATATAGCTGAAAGCTTAAAAGTATAGACTTGCTCTTATTGCTTATACTTTATTTCTCTCGACGCAAAGTATTTGTCATTAGTCATTTGTTCTGCACAGTTTGCACTTCAGACATGAATGACGCGTAGAGATTAAAAATGGGACCACTGCTATATCTAGGGACTACCCAGTCTTGAAGGGGGGTGTTTTGTTACTTGTGCCAAAAAAACAAGCACTCTGCACCTTTTCTGTATTATGACCCTAGCAACCATCCAGAACACCATAGCAACACCCTGGCAACACTCTAGTTTTTCTTTCGTCCCTCTATTCTATATAAGGCGAATAGCAGCAAATAGAAAAAGCATCTCATGTTGTCATAGGCCCAATTGTCATCTTCATAGCATTGAACTATAAAGCCCACAAAACCAGAAATTGTGCATGTTGTAAAAACAATTTGATAGCCATGATTACTTTGATTTTAGTGGAGTTTGCCCATTTTGATCTCTTCCTCGCACTCTCAGCTTAAACCGGTCAGTTCACGACAGGGAACCGTTGGTCAATCCTCCCCTCTGACCTTCTCAGCTCAGGGATTTAGAGCGACCCAGTTGGAAACCTTATTAAAACCAGCCTTCCAGCAACCTGAGAGTACCAGTTTGACGCTTTATTTAATCTGGATTGACTGGCCAGCTGAGTTTTATTTACTGACCCTGGGTCAGCGGCACTGCTCCCGATCATAACTCTTTTTCATTGGGGCACTCCGCTGTCCTGTAAATCCTGTGAAGTTTAGGCTTTAAGAGGAACCAAGGGCACTTTAAAGCGAAATCTAATGCAAGTATCTACAAAGCTACGCTTCTAATGTATGGAAAGCATTATATATTCAGACAGTTTCATCCCAAAAAATAGACCAAACGTTAAAAGATAGTATCTGCAATTTTTGGATCCTTAACGCTATATGCTTGCAATAATTACTGTGTACTGTGTCTTAAAAAGTTATAACTGTATGGTGTCAATTGGAAATCTATATATTCTGATCAACTTGCTTTCGCCTTCTTTCCTAGGAAGTGTGTAGAGAGCTCTGGTGCCTTAGCAAAAGTAATCGCTGTGTCACCAACAGTATCCCAGCGGCAGAAGGAACCTTGTGTCAGACCAACAGCATTGAAAAAGGGGTGAGTCCATCCGGCACAACAGAAAGAATTAAAACAGAAATGTGTCATACTTTCTTCCAGCTTAAAGAGACAGTACATCACAAAATGACATTTTTGTCATCAAGTTACTTTCTTCAGTGGAAGATTTTCCTAGCCATTTGTTTTCATATAGAGCTGTCAAGCTCTAAAATTACAAAGGAAACCACCATGAACTTGGCATAAATCTTTTGAACCAACAACCAAACATTACATTCACTGGTAATCTTTTCCAGAGAAGGGATAATTTACTGTAAAATAAAACTGCTGTCATCATTTATTCACCCTCATGTCATGTAAAAACCGATATATAACTCTGTCTTCTGTGGAGCGCAAAAGAAGATATTCTGAGAAATGTCTCAAAAACGTGTTTATCCAATGGAAGTCAATAGGGTGCAATGCTGTTTAGCTATAAAGGTTCATCAAAATATCTTATTTTTTGTTCTGCAGAACAGGTTTGGAATGACATGAGGGTAAATAAATGATGAAAGAATTTTCATGGGTGAACTTTCCCTTAAACCACTGTAACCAGATCATTGAGTCAGAAACCCAAAACCAAATTCCATGTGGCACAAATGGTGCTGAAAATTACACAATTCAGCCTTAAATGTTCCTTCAATTCCAAATTTCGTTTGGTGTTATGCAAACATGAGGTTATGAAATACCAGCCTGGCATCCCAAGCAGGGGGAAAATGACTCCTGATAGATCATGGAAGAGAATGGATCCGGGTGTGGCACTCGGCCCTGCTCTGCGGTCCTGGCGCTCCCTCATTACACCAGATAATGAGAATCAGGTGTTTGCTCATGCACACATTGTTCGGTACGTTTTTGTTTATTCGGGTTAGAGAGACGGTTTTTACTGAGATTACGGAGGTCATTGTCCTCACTCGTACACTGGCTCAGGAGAAAGAATGGAGGAGGACCACGAACTGTCGATCTCCGTTACTGTTCGCCCATTGGACCTATTTATTGCCGTGCTCGTGTGCATTATGTCGGACAACTGGCGAGACCCAAGTTGAGCCGCTGTTTTGTTTTAGCGGGTGCCCTACTTATGTCGGCCCCTGGCTGGGTCAGCTTCAAAGGAATAAGAACGTCAGCCGTTTCTCTCCCAGCGTGTTATGGAGCGGAGGCCCCACCGGCATGAAAAAAGTGTCCAGAGAGAAGGAAACAATGAGAGTAAGATTCACAGCAGATGCTACAGAATTAGCTTATCGCTAACAGCACTTTTTTATTTACTGATAGGACTGACAAAAAAATTGTCAAATTCTAAGTTTGTGTATAATGCTATGCACACTGGAATACTTGATTCTGATTGGTCGGCCTGTATGTTATTCCTAGAAAGCAGCAGCTTAAACTGACAAAACATGCTAATGTGTGTCTTCTTGACCAATAGGGTCAAGACCAATATAACGCATAACATGAAGTTCAATTTACAAATTATTTTTACAAATGATGAAACCAAATTCCATTTGTCTACTGGAACATTGTGTCTTGACATAAAGACGATGTAAATTTATATGTCCAATAATCTACACGACAAGGAAAAATCAGTAAAAGTAAATGAGCTTCACTCCACGACGAATGTCATGTTGTTTCTAAACACTAACATTTTACATTTATGCTTTAGGCAAACGCTTTTATGCAAACTAATTTAATATACACTATACATTTGTACACATGAGTATGCGTAATCCCCGGGTTGAACCCATGACCGTGGCGTTGCTATTGCCATGCTCTAACCACTGAGCCACAGTAAATCTTACAATTTGTGAGGAAATATAGTTGTTACAAAATAAGATTCTCAAATCATTACTTTCTTTTTCCATCCATCAGCTAACAAAGACTAGAAATGATGGAGGCAAAATGGAAAAACAGCATTTAGCAGGCAACACAGACACAAGACAGAACTCAGCATCCTTGTTTTTTGGCCCGAATAAACTTCTCATGAGGGTCACAAACAGATAGCCGAACGGTCTTGTGATGAATGACAGTCTTCATTGACTAAATCAGATAACACGTTCTTTAAGAGCTTATCTTGGACCTGCCAGCTTTCTGGTTTAAATAGTCTTAACACACCACCCTGATTTCAGGCACTGGTAAATGAGGACACAGTGTCGCTCCTTGCCAAGACCTTACTGTCTGTGGACAGGAGAAAGACATGCAGCCAAAGAGGATTCAGAACTGTCCAGAATCCCTGCAGAGACATCGAGAGAGAGAGAGAGAGAGAGAGAGACAGGGCTTAACCTACTGACACAATTGAACAATGATGGCAAACAGTTTCCAATGTCTCACATCCCTGTCCTTGAATCCCCTGGGCTGGATTAGGAGGTCAAACAGTGCGAAAGTAGATTGGATTTGGGTTTGTTTTCTTCTGGGTGGATTTCAATATTTACACAAAGCAAGATTTAGCCGGGAGATTTCTGTCAGGACGGGGAGGCGTTTGGAAGAACTCTCCTCTGTGTTTTACTGAAGAAAGTGTCAGGTATCTGAGTATTGTAAATTGACTTTTATTTTGAAACCTGTACCTTATTATGTTTTTGATGTTACGTCCAGTTGTAGTCCTTTTTCATGGTCTACCTAGTTCTGTTTCCACACCATCTTGTTTCGGGAAGTTTCTTTGTTCCCCTGACTATATCAACTTTTTTCAGTGATTTTTTGGCGGATATTGTTCGTAATTATGCGTGAAGTCATCATGTTCTTTTCCTTGCTTTTTGTACATGGACTTCTACCCACGTCTGTATGTCATTTTTGAATTTATTCATCACCTTGATCTGCACATAGATCCTGCTTTATGTTTCACGCATTTGGACAGAAAAATTGATATAAACTGACTTGAATTGTTTGTTGGACTATCTGTTTATGTGATCTTTCTGTGTCTGTGTGTAAGTGGTGCTATCAGGGCGAGTGTGTGACGTTTGGGACGTGGCCGCAGAGCGTAGATGGAAGCTGGGGTCCGTGGACCACCTGGGGCGAGTGCAGCCGTACCTGCGGCGGTGGCGTCTCATCTTCCATGCGACATTGTGACAGCCCACCGTAAGTAGGCAAAGTAAGCCAGAACAAAGCTGATCAGGTCCTTATTTAGTCCAATTTCAACACTGCCCTAATCTCAAATCTATCTCAACTTGTTTTCACCATGTGATGAATTACTTAAAGGAGCATCATATATTTAGTGTGATTACTTGAAGATAAGTAGGCATATATTTGATTATTTGTATTATAATAAACTAACCATAACTTCACCAAGATTTTCAAAAGTGAACCCTTAATGCGGTTTTCCTCAGTGTCGTATCGAAATGTTAAAGGAAGGCTATAGTTTAGCGAAAAATAAAAATGATTTGATCATTTATTGACCCTGATGTACTTCCAAACCTGTATGACTTTCTTTTTTGTGCAGATACAAAGAAAATATTTTAAAGCATGTTGATAACCAAACAACATTGGGCCCATTGACCTCCATTGTACTAACACAAAACCACTGGGACATTCCTCAAAACATCTTCTTTTTTGTTCCACAAAAGAAATACGCATATACAGGTTTTGAACCATATGAGTGTGAAAATAAATGAGAGACTATTTTTATTTTTGGGGTGAACTATCAGTTTAACATTATGCCTCTTAACAAAATTGATGTGTACTGTATATCAGGGGTCTTCAACTACTTTTCTTTGGGGGCCAGATTACAAAAGTATAAATAGGATGCGGGCCATTTTTTTTTGCATATCATAATTTCTTCTGTTATTTAGTTTTTCCGTTATTGATTTATTCAATCGGTGTGTGCAAGAAACTGAACGCTATTATCGAATCTTCGGGTGAATGCCAATCGCATTCCTGTGCCGACTGCTTTTGGCCGTGGATTGCCGATGATAACTTTGCAAATAACATTTGACCGGTCAAATCGCTTTATAAGACGTCAATCGTTATGAGCCGCGGAACTTACTTTCGTATTGAATGTAGCAGCGTTTTGGACTTTCAAAGGCGCATGATGCACAATTCTTAAACCACATCATTCCTAAAGTCTCTCCACTTGTTTGAAATGTTAAGGGGGGCCAGGTTAAGATGATTGGCGGTCCGCATTTGACCCGCGCACAATAACACTTTGTTGGATTTGTCAAGTCAGTATAATAAATATCTTTTGGTTCCAAAATGGTCCCGACTGGATCTTTCTCTCGAATGGTTTCTTAGGTAGCCACAGGAGCTCAGAATAGGGCTGGATGTGGATTGAGTTTGGGTTTCATTCCTGGTGGTTGTGGAATCGTCTCTCCTCACACACTCCCGGCAGACAGTGGCTGGAGTGTGGCTGGTCTAATATGTAACACCTGTGAAAGATGATCGTCCCTTAAAACCTGGCTATACGATAGAGAGGAAACCCAAGCACTTGAAGCCAAGTTACCCTGGAAAGCATTCATTAAGACAGGGCCCCGAGAAAGCCGCACAACCAGACGCTGTCAGTGCCAGACAGCATGGGGGAAGGTACAGAAAGACAGCCGGAGTCACGTAAGCTCTGACAAACTCCGTTACGCCAACCTCCCAGGTCAAAACAACCTGCGGAGGAACGGCCAAACAACATAGAAACATAGATCAAGTATTTAAATGGAACAAGAAAAAGTGCATGATGCCCTGCTGGTCATAATAACCCGAACAGACACTGGAGATATTACAAGTGTCTGGAGTTTCCTGTCAAACAAACTAGAAACTGCTTTTCATATTTGCTTGTTCTGCTGGGGAGTTTTCTCAATTTCCATTTATGGAACTGAAGTCGACCTTCATAGAATGTGTGGATACTCTGGGGGCTTATTAGGGGGTCCGGTTATTAATTTAGCGTATTATTGTTTATACAATTGGAAATCACTGGCCTGAGGTCCATCTTGCTCTGGAAACAGTGGAAGTCCATGTAGGGCTGAGATGAATCACGCATTGGATTTTGTGTGTGACATTCATGATTTAGGCAGAGAGCTGTAATTGTAAGATCTAGTGTTGATAAATCTAGATCTAGATATGGGGTGTCACAATATACCAGCATTGACAATAGACCATTATGTAAAACTATGATAATCTACAATGCGTTAAAAATACACATATGTATTTAGTAAATTAAGCAAATGTGTCTTTAAAGCTAAATGGTTACAAACTCTCTCATGCAATATATATATATTGAGTGATTCATGGGCCAAAATGAGTAAATTACCAATTAACCAAAATAAACCTCCACCATCTTTCATCATTAATATCATAAAATTATAACAATAATCGTTTAGTGAAAGTCTAAGTTAAGTTAAGTTAAGTTAAGTTAAGTTAAGTTAAGTTAAGCTAAGCTAAGCTAATTTAAGTTTAGTTTAGTTTAGTTTAGTTTAGTTTAGTTTCGTTTAGTTTAGTTTCGTCAAGATGATATGTGCAATATTTTAGGCAACGCAGACAAACAACCGAGCCGAATTAAAAACAAAACAAATTCAGAAAATCTAAAGTGGTGGGAAAGATTTCACAAAAATCATGAAAAGAATATGATTCAATTTAAGATTCACTCCAAGATTTAGAGGGGAAAAGAAGTCTAACCAAGTTTTTAGCAAAAACGAAACGGACAACCCCACAAAACTCTATTGGCTTAGCAAAGGCAGTTATGTCTGGCCGTTCGAACAAACATAGCGATGTTTCAAAAGCACAGCACCCTTCAGTCCTGTCTTGTCCTGTTTCTCCCCATTAAATTCAAATTCAAACACAACGACAGGATTTCTACATAAAACAATATAACACTGATTAACCCAGCCATGAACCATGACTTTATTCTTATGATCTAATGGTCTTTGGCTAATAAACGGGAAGTGTGTGAGCGCTGTGTGCGAGAGACGTGTTGATATTGAGGTTACTGGACCATTGGCCCTCCTCATTGAAAGCAAATGCAGGACAGATGCAGTCCGCAGTTGATTGGAATGATGTGTGGATGGAGTTTTATTTGGATTCCTGATCTTTCAGCACAAAGTAAATCACTCATACATGACGAGAATGGAAGCTCACGAGTCGTTCTCTCGCTCTTTTCAGACCCACGGGTGGAGGGAAGTACTGTCTCGGAGAGAGGAAGCGCTACAGATCCTGTAACACCGATGTGAGTAACTCTTCCTTCTGTCTGCGCTTGTCCCTGTTGTGACGAACAGGAAGTCGTTGTTTATTTGATTTATTAAAGAGGAAAATCTTTTCCTACACTACCAAAAGGGACAGTTCATCTATAAAGTTGAAAACGTTTTTTTACTTAACGTTTATTACCCTCTGTCGCATAATCCAATTCTCAAAACATGGTCATTTAACAATGATTTATAGTTAAAAAAACTTTTTGTAACGTTGCAAATTCGCATTTCCCTCTACGCATCTATTTTAAGTGTTTTGTTTTTTTAAGGCAAAAAACGAGCTAGTTTGACAGGGCTGTCCTTCCACAAATCTTAACAAAAACAGTCCGGCGCAAGCATCAAATGTATACTTTGGAAAACAAACAGCATCCCAAAGCACTATTTCACTTCCCCGAAGGTGTGTTGTCCAACACAAACGTGTTGTGGATATGGACTATCGGAGACATCCAGTCAGAATGGGCTTTAGACGACGTCCCAGAGCTGGATTGAAGCATAGTAGACATCAACATCCCCATCACAGATTTAATGTAATTACCTTTTTGACCTTTTGGAAGCCATAGAAAGCTTTTGAAGGGGACAGCTCAGGGTGAAGAGTGAAGAACCCCCACAGGCCGTTTATGTGGGGCATTCCAGCGTCTGAATTTATTATGGCTGCGGCTTTGAATTTATTAAGTCATTGAGGATATGGCCCCCCTGTGGCCCTGCTTATAGCCACGGTCATTGTTCAGTACCAAGCAAAGGTCTGCTATCATTTGTTTGACTTTTCAAAACAATGAGCTAATCTGCACCCCCTCCCCTTAACTGCTGACTAAACTAGTGGCTTTTCATGATCCTACATGGTGAGTTGCGCTAATAATAACGCTGCAATGGAAAGTGGCCAGACCAGTGTTAAATATTAAAGTTCAATTTGATTTAGGGCAATAATGTTTAAATAACACTACAAACTTGCACAGCACGTGTAAAAAAAGATAGCTAATGCATGGAGGTTGTGTTATTACGAGAGGCAATAAAACTAGTTGGGATTAATGAAGGGGTCAGGTTTGTGTTTGGGACAGCAGAGAAAATCCAGTTCAGTTCAGTTCGAAAATGCGGTTTCTGTAAATATTTGGTATTAAGTGACCTGAAATTTCACCTACATAGCACAGGTACGTCTGTAAGATGTCTACTAAAGATCTGGAAAATACCTGCTGTTTTAAAAACATCTGATAAACGTCTTAGAAAGACAGTATTACATGCATTCTAAATTATAAACATCTTACAGAAATACGGTCTACCAGCCAAATAACCATAGTGATGTAAAGTTAATATGTTGAATTACATTATGATGTGCTCCCTGTAAGTGGTATGCTAAGGATACACATTTTATTATTTGCCATTTTCCGTTTGTTCAGAAGCATTTGTAAACTGCAATTCTAAAGTTCCGCTATAATAAAGAAACTTAAATGTTTAACAGCTTTTCAGATCATGTGTTTTTACATCAAATTATAGAGCGTAGTATCGATAACAGTATTGATAAGTACCGGTATCAATAAGCCGTATAAAATCTTAACAATACCAAATACAACCAGCACAAACAGAGTCGTGTTGTCCGCCATCTTGTTTTGGTTGTGTCCAAGTCTGCCAAAGTACACACGCCTGCCTAGAGACTAGACATGTTATATGCATACACAATACATAACATCACCATTTTCAAAAATTTGCAGTTCGTACATAGAGACAATAACTGCATAGTTTCCAAAAACCCACACATTGATGCCCGTTTTCAAAGGTTAGCATTTCCCCCCCCCCCAAATGCTGTTGGCTTGTAATAAACAACAATAACCCATAAAACGTCTGGTAAACGCCTCCTAAATAATCCTGAATAAGACAATGATTCATCCGTTGACTCACAAGCAGCAGACTTGTGAGAAACGCCACAGAAGACAATGAGAACTAAGATTAAGCGGTTGGAAATGTAGCAAAGATGTCCCGTCAGGCGCTCCACGCAATGGCCCGTGTGCGATTGTGGTACATAAATAGCCATTACTCACGAACCTTTGTGAGCGCATGTCTGGAGTCTGAATGCCAGTAAATGTTACATCCACCCTATTGAAGTGCAGGAAAAGATGGAATGGTCAAATGAGCTTTATAGCCAAAATGAAACACGATATATCTGAGGCGCTGTAGCAACATCCGTAACCATAGCTGTTGTGGCGGGACAGTAGCAGCATCCTGCTGCTGGTTTGCATTTCATCACAAAATGGTAAAATCTTTGGTGTAGATGATTCATTCCCATCAACTTAATTACGTTTTCTTGCAGCCTTGTCCAGCCGGATCACGTGACTTTAGAGAGAAGCAGTGTGCCGATTTCGACAACATGCCTTTCCGCGGGAAGTACTACAACTGGAAGCCATACACTGGAGGTATGTTCCCAGCTCGCCGCAGTCACCAAAACCCTTGCTGGAGTCCGGCGTCCAGTGACAGTATACATACCGGCTTGATTTGTGTACCCCGCTAACACCAACACTTAGAAAGTCTTTTTGATGGTCTGAAAATTCTTCAGATTCCATAACACAGAGAGGTCTGTGTGTGTGTTTTACTCTGTATATACACAGATCTCTCAGAGACAAATGTACAAAGTGTGAACACGTCACACCCAGAGTACCTTTGAGTCGTCACTCGGACTAGCATGACCTCTATCTTTGATTTTTCACGGACAAATTTTCCGATTGTTTGTAAAAGTTACGGCCAAAAACCCCAAAGCGAGCCTGTTTGTCTTGTTTACAAGAAAATGGCCAGAACCCAATAAACAAAGAAAAACTGCAGGAGATCGAGAGCCGTTTCCAAATAGTCCTGAAAGGAAGTTCACAGTCAACTCAATCATCTCCTTATCTCGCTACCCTGTAATAACCATCATAATTACCAATTGTTTGGCTCTGAAAACTCATTTTGGAGGTGAACTTCACTTGTAAAGAGTGCGATAACCTTTGCCGATGTCTCTGTGATTTTTGTTGGCAGGCCTGTTAATCTCCCCCCATGTCGGAGTAATAATGATGTCAGGCCGAACGTTCAGATTCCACCATGAGTAATGCCCCTCTTGTGCTTGAGTGCTTAGACTGGATTGTTAATATCAACAAAGACATAAAAGAAAACTGTGGGCCCCGTCTGAAAGCCCTGGCTCGAGACGGTTGCGAGAAAAGCAGTCTGCAAATCACTTATCGATGCCCCGGTGGAGGCAAAAGATTGATTCCGTGCCTATAGATTTTCCGTTTGGCACATGACTTAAATCGTAGGGTGTAAATGAGTTGTTGGGGACGCACACATCACCCGATCAAAGGTCCCGATGTTTTTCGAGCGCGAGAGTGACATCACTTGGATGATGAACTTGGTGTGTTCCTCAGGTGGTGTGAAGCCGTGCGCGCTAAACTGTCTGGCTGAAGGCTACAACTTCTACACCGAACGTTCTCCTGCTGTCATCGATGGCACACGATGCCATGCCGACTCTCTGGACATCTGCATCAATGGAGAGTGCAAGGTAAGACCCTAAGCCCAAACTTACAGTGCAAAAGGTTTGGATGAAATTGTCATTCCTGTTTTCAAGATGATAATTGTGCCTCTAAAAAAGTAACTTGGTGAAAGTAACAGGGTAGCCTTGAGCTAAACGTCATGACACTACAAAGGGGATGTCGTTTTAGTCATTTTTTTCAGTTACCACATTTTCAGAATGGGCTCTATCTCAATCAAGAGTTTACAGAACTTTCAATGGGTACAAACCACCGTCACGGGGTTGACTTTTTAAGCAGTTTCCCATTGAAACGGTGTATTAAGCTTAAAAAACGATCAGTTCACTTCTGTAAGGATCTTACGTTTTTATTTATAAAACTGTCTGTAACACAAATCCTGGGGACTTCGCATTTGTTGTCAAAGTTCCAATCTTTCATTAGTGTCGGTATCTATCTAACATTAAGATCTTAACATTCAGCATTGTTTATCGTAACGTTTTGTTATCTTTGGTTCCTAAACACTCGTTCTGCAGACGATCTGTCTGAAACTATCAAAGAAATAATGCGTTTGGAATGATATTTAATTGACAATTTAATTTGTGTAACAAACCAAATTGGAATAATATTGTAATGGTCTGTTTTCGTTAGGGTGAAATGGACTCCGAATGAGATATTTGAACTCTTTAGCACAAGTCGGCAGTTTGGTATTTGAGTCTTGCGCGTAGTCGTCTCAGTTTTTGATTTACATGTTTTGAGATACTAATTTAATTGATCCCCGAGGTTTCGTTTTGATGTAATCTGGAAAGATGAAAAACACACTTTTTAAACCCAAAGGCATCCATCTGTCCTGCACTCAACAACCTCTCATTGCTTTTTGGAGTTGACCCTTAAATTAAATAATAATGCAAGTGAGGGCATGCGAGTTGGGGGTGGGGGGTTTTCAGGGACCAGCCGAAACAAAAAAACAGTCACGTTGCATAAGACTGAGACATGCATTATGTACAGGCAAATGAAATAACACTTTCAATTAATTTTGAAACATTATATTATCGCACTAGTTGAGCAAAGCTTTGAATTGCCGAACATTGGCGTTAAAAGCCAAATATTGTTTTTATTAATTTTGTTGAATTAATATCCCATAACATCCCGTCCATGTTCCAGATGGCACAAAAATCTTCATTAGGTCTGTGTCATAAAACATTTTTTTTCCGTAAAAACACACACATATTAACCCTTGTGTGGTGTCCGGGTCTGTACAGGAACTGTATACTTGACAAGCATTTATTTAATAATAAATATTTCATGTTTTTCATATTTGAATGGATATTAATAGAAGGGATATTGAGAAGGGCCCAAGAAAAATCTGGGGGCTGATAAACTTTATAACACTTTAAATCTACTTTAAAACTAAAGTACATAAGTGTGATTTAGAGGTGCATGACAAATAACGCCTGTATTATACCGTATAGGCTGTTTATGTCGCTTGTAATTGGGAGAGAGTAAACATCTGTAAAGTATTTTTACAGACATTTTTATGGCCGTATTGATTTAAATAGGAAAAAGGCTGTGGGGTCAGTACCCGTGAACTTTGGCTGAGTAACAAAAACATGAACACCATAAAAGGGTTAACCCAAGTTTTTTCACTCATTACAAAAATAAACACTTATAATTGTACATGATATGGTGATAGTTTGTCAAAGTGTCACATTCACACTTGCCCTGCATTGCAAAACTGTGCCTCTATCTTTCCAGCATGTTGGCTGCGATAACATACTCGGCTCGGATGCCAAGGAGGACAGATGCCGTGTGTGCGGTGGGGACGGGAGCACGTGTGAGGTCTTCGAGGGCCTGTTCAATGATTCGCTGCCCAGAGGAGGTCAGGAGGTCACCCGTTACACACTCATTGTAAACATATTAATTTGCATAAAATACGTCTGTCCGTCGACGTTTCATAATCTGAACAGGAGAAACAGTTGGAATTCAGTTCACAGTGGCAGTTCACTTTTGTACCACAAACGCTTTCGGTGTCAAAAAGTGCAAAACCTTCCCAAGATGTAAAATACAGCTCACAAAAATCGCAGGATTGTAGAACGATCCGTCCCATCAGAATCCCGTTCCAGAGCGCACGCCGCACGCCTGCCGTTTTTTAATCGCTTTCCACAAGAGAAATCTCAGAGAAAGCCCAGCACATACGAGCGGAGGAACGCGTTGTCTTTTTGGCAGTGGCTCCTGTCAAGGGGCCAACGGGACGCTTTGGCCAAGCTCGACATTTTTCATGGAAATGCAGTGGGGTTTTTTCATCAACTTACCAATGACAAAGCTCATGTTTTGGGGTGAAGAAACAAGTTGTCAAAATAGAAGCGGTAACACAATATACAAGTATTAATTACATCATCTAGTGAGAGAATCAATAAAACTAGTAATATCGCACGCGTTGCGAGGTCTGCATCCAAAAGTATTCTCTCTAGTAAGGGACTGTTTTCTCCTTTTAAGGTATAGCTGGTAAATCATGTAGAACTGTAAGGGGGGTTGAAGGGTTGTGTGCGTGTGGATTCTTCTCTTGTAATGAATTTGCTGTTGCCAAGTCAGCCAGGTTTTCTCTCGGCATGATGGGATTCAAGTCAAATATAATTGCGAACCATTTTAGTCATAACACTTTAAAGGAGTAGGTTAAAATAGGGATAAACGTGTAAGGGCTTTCACAAAAATTCAGAGGACCTTTAAAACTCATGACGTTCCTATAGATGTCACCTCTGACAAGGGTTCTGCTTGGAAGTGATGGTTTACATTTACGCATTTGGCAGACGCTTTTATCCAAAGCGACTAACATTGCATTATCCTATACATTTGATTCTTAGTATGTACAATCCCCTGGGATCGAATCTACAGATTTGCATTTTTAACATAATGCTCTTACCACTGAGCTACAGGAAAGGCAAAACTCAGACTAGCCGGCTAAAAAATACATGTTCTGAGAATCTTGTTAATTTAAAAAACATTCAGAAATAATGTCAGAATAATGTTTTTAGAACGTACATATTTGATACATACTGTTGATATTAAACCTTTTTCTGTATGACTGCAAGAGCAGTTTTTGATAACTTGGAGGGAACGTTTAGACAACGTTCTGAGAACGTTGCCTGTCGGCTGAATCAACCCCTAGTATTTCAGATTTGTTCATCATTTTATAATGACCGAAATGCTTGTGCGCACTTAAAATGAAGAGTTCCATCAATAGTTGGCTTAGTTTTGATTTCAAAATCGTTGTACATGTTCACCTCAAACTTGAGCGATTCAGTCTCACTTTCACATTACATTTTAGGTTACATGGAGGTTGTCCAGATACCAAAAGGATCCGTTCACATTGAAATCATGGAGGTGGCCGTGTCGAAGAACTACATTGGTGAGTTTTTGTATTCGTCTTCCATAAGTGCCATGAGGTCATTTGATGGTTTCATTCGAGTCATTCTGGGTTCAAAAGTGATTGTTTTTGCGGAAGTAAATTTGAAGCGCTTTGACTGCATTCACGCATAAATATTTCTCAAAATATCTTATTTTGTGTTCCACAGAAGAAAGAGTCATATACAGGTTTGAATGACATGAAGGTGAATAAACGATGACTGATTTTTTGGGGGGGGGTGAACTATCCCTTTAATGTTAGACATCAGTCATGTTACATGTATTTGTCCCTTATGTTGTGTCCAAGAAAAAAACGTTTATTTACAATGTACTTGGTATTATAGTATTTACAGATATTAAATCTTGGAAGGTTGCAAAAGAATACAATGTACAGTCCTTATTTGCATCATTTTAGCTGCTAAACAACATGCAAACTGGCCATTTTGGCCCCGTATCGATCAATGCAGGAGAGAATATTTGGAAATCTGTTAAGCTTGAATATAAAACCAATGTTTAGACAACTGAACTTTTTTTCTGAAGAATATCTGGAGACATTCACCCTTGAATACTGTCTTTAAGCTGCACAGCCTTCAATAGTGTGAGTGAAATTGCACATGACATCAGGAAGCCGGAGCTGCTCTGCAATCTGATCCTGCGTTGATGAATGACGGCGTTGACATCACTCGCTCTGCTTGGCAGCGTCTCGCTTGCGTGGGGTTTTAACCGGTGGTCTCTCTCACTTGTCACAGCTTTAAAATCAGAAGGGGATGACTATTTCATCAACGGGGCCTGGACCATCGATTGGCCCCGCAAATTTGACATCGCAGGAACTGCCTTTCATTACAAGAGGCCGACCGATGAGCCCGAGTCACTCGAAGCTTTAGGAGCCACCACAGAAAATTTGTTTGTTATGGTGAGTAGATGTTTTTTCTTTGCATTTATTTTTTAATTATTGTTAGTTCTCTGTATAGATATATTATTATGTATTATTAAATTATTATTTATTTAATGTTAATTTTAATATTAATTGAACTAAATTATAATTGATGTTAAATATAAATTAATTATAAGTAATTATAATATATATATGTAATTTATATATTATATTTTCTTTTTAGATTATATAATTAATCATATTATACAAAGGTTTTGTTATATAATTATTTTATAATTATGAATTTGCAAGTTCAAATTGAACATATTTAGAATATAAAATCTGAGGTTTTGTGACAGCATTTGTTTTTTTATTGGGTGTCTTACCAAAGTCTTACACAAAAACACATGTTTGTGTTTCACATGTCATCCACAAACACAATATTTACTTTATTTAGCTGTCTCACTCGATTGCGTAAAACATTTTTTTAGATTATGTCTAAGGTTTTGCAACATGTAGATCTTTCAGTCATTGGCAAACTCGAAGCTTATATTGTAAAAAAGTCTTATAGTAAAGCTATAATAATAACACAGTAGGACAGGATTGTGTTTTCAATAGGCTGACATTGTTTGGCTCATTCTAAATTAAGTCCACATCTGTGTACAAACCTCACATGAACTCCAGCTGGCGGTTTCAAAGTTAACGGTTGTATATGTTTGCTCTGAAAACATCGGACTGGTCAAATGAAAATACGCTCAGGTTTCAGCATGCGTGTGTGTTCATTCTGAAGGACCTGCTGCTCGGTTTCTGTGACCACAGTCGCCTTTGCCCGGACAGAAGTGCTGGAAATACCAGAACCACTGAAAATATACAAGTAGTCAATGTACTATAAGCCGTTGCATTGTGACTTGAGCTGGTTCACAAGCCTTTTCAACTTATAACGTATGCACACACATGTTGGGTTTCAATGGTTTTTATACTGTACAAACTGTATATCATATCCCCTCCCTCTATACCTAACAATCACAAAACGTTTCTGCTCTTTTAGATTTTCAAAAAAGTTAATACTGTATGATTTATAAGTTTGTTTCCTCATGGGACCAAAAGTGTCCCCACAAGGAAAAGGATTTTGGATATTGCCATCTTTGTGGGGACATTTTGTCCCCATGCCGTAGGGTTTACCCTACTCACACACCTGTTTATATTGTAGCTGTTCAACTTGACTACTTTAGGGATATCTTCTTATAGTGATAGTTCACCCGAAAGTAAAAGTCCTTTCATCATTAACCCTCTTGTCATTTCTAACCTGCATGATCTTCTGCAGAACACAAAAGAAGATATTTTGAAGAAAGTTGGTGACTGAAAGTTACCGGCACCCAATTACTTGCATTGGTTTTGTGTATGTGCAATAGAAGCCAATGGGAGCCGGCCATTTCAAATACATCAATATCAATATATGTGACAAAAATCTATTTCTTAAAACAGGACCCAGCAGTTTCTTAAAATATAGTTTTTTTTCCAGAATACATTTTTCAATATCCTTTGCCAACATCTTTGATTGAAACAGCAATAAAATCTCAGATCCACTGTGTTCACTTCAGGTGCTACTACAGGAGCAGAACCTGGGTATCCACTACAAGTTTAACGTGCCGATCCAGCGGACGGGAAGCGGTGACAATGAGGCGGGCTTCTCCTGGCATCACTTGCCCTGGTCCGAGTGCTCAGCTACTTGTGCGGGAGGTGAGTCAATGAAATGTTTACTTTCCTCTTGATATCAAACCTTATGACATGCTGAAAAATTCTGATTGGTCACAAGAACCCCTTTCTTGAGAATTGTCGGAAAACATTTTTTTCAGAAATGTCCGAGTGGTTTTGCGTACATACAATGTAAGTTAATGGGGTCAAATGTTGTTTGGTTGCAAGTAGAGATGCACCTTTACTCAATTTCTCCTCCGATACTTCAAAATATCTTCTACAGGTTTGGAATGACACGAGGGTAAATAAATGAATTTTCATTTTTGGCTGAACTATCACACCCGAGCCCACAACCATCATAAGCTCCACGCTTTACCAGTTCAGCTACAGGAACAAAATTGTACCTCATCAATTATTTATATCCATTTATTTGTTCAACCCCCACCCTTTTATAAAGGGGATAATGAACAGTCAGCAAAAGATTTAGCGATTAAATTCCTGCACATTCCCATTTTCTTTCGATATAGATCAGTGAGCTCAAACTTATAAAAACAATATGCGGATATACCAGACAAAAATGTTCTTAAATGATTATGCTGTGTCATTTTATATGGACGGATCTGCCAAATGTTACGTTTGGCTTTATGAATCCTGCATTTCTGTAATTCATCGCGGTCGTGTTGGTAATGTACGGCTTGCGCGGAGAACTGTGAGGCCGCCTCGTATTTCGATATTTGAATGTCGTAACCACATGTAAATGTGGGGCCTCACCTCAAATATGACCGGACTGTCCGGGCCGCCTGAATTCAATGGCTTTATTACAACAATAAATAGTTTTCCTCTCTGCTTTGTTAAGTACTGCCATTGAAAACATTAGAAATGCTCGCCAAAAATGAAAACATCGCAGGGTAGTCTGCAAAAGACTAGACGCCACAAATCGACCTCTTTTGTTGCACAATTTATCTGAAGACATTCTAGTTTATATAAAAATATCCCGGGATCAACACTTATGTCATTTGTGAAGTTCTTTGTTATTAATGCTACCACACGTGGAGCGTTTAAACGCCAAGTCATAAAACTCAGCAGTTTTCTCTTTAAGCGATTCTCGATTCACACCGCTGCCATAAGTTTTGCTTTGGGGTTTATTCTTTTACAGAACCTTTTCCCATCTACGATTTCTACGCTGCTATTCGAAGTAAAACATTTTATTTTGATCATTACGTGCAACCGCCTTACATCAATCTGATGTCATCAGGCTTTATATTGGCCTTATTTGCAGCAAACGTTTTTTGATGATAGCGAAACGTCTTTTCCCCCTAGAGAATTTTGTTATTTAAGTCAAGAATGCCGTACTGGCAGCCGTGAGATCCACCTCTCAAGGTGGCCTTGAACGCCGGCCAAGCTTGGCATAAAGCGGGCTTAACTGAAGGCTAATGTGTTTCCTTACGGGCCCCAAAGAACTCCTGCACCAACGGCCTCTGGTGCAGTTTTGTGCCATCGCTGCGGTAACCCGAAAGCAAGAGCCAAAGCAAAGATTGTCTTCTCTGTAAAAGTCATTCACCAAGACAATCGCTTAAACCGAGGCATTTGCACACCTAGGTGTAATACTGAGGGAAAATAATACGCTTCCATGCCTCCAAGTGCTCTGTCAACAAGTGGATCTCTAGAACGGCGACTCAAGTCGACCACACAGCGCTTTGCGATTTAGCTGCCGAAGTGTTAAAACCCAATTCTGGGCCGCAGGTGAAAGGAAGAGGAATGAAGTGATGTTTTATTGTGTTATAGGGACACAGAAGCAGGAGGTGGTTTGTAAAAGGCTGGACGACGGCTCGGTGGTCCAAAACAGCTATTGTGACACGGACAGCAAGCCTCCAGAGAATCAACGACCCTGTAATATTGAGCCATGCCCTCCTGAGTGAGTAACTTTTCCAGTTCATTTCAACATTAAATTCGAAACCATTTAAGAAAATGAAGCGTTTGCGTTTGTTATCATTACATGATGCACATCGCCACCAAGTTCTCATTACAGCCAGTTTTCCATTTCTTTTTACTTGTATGTTATTAATTGTCGGTCACCTTCACAATCGTTTTAGTAAAAAAACGACATCAGTTAAAGCTGCAGTGTGTTATATTTGTCTCTCTGTCGCCATCTCAGTTTAAAATATGAAATCCCAGGTTAATTACATACTTTTCTTGAAGTCAAATTACGTCAAACTGACATTTTCCACAAAATTGAACCTGACAGCTAAAGTTATAAATTACATTCACTGTCAGTGACAGTTTCAAACACTTTTTTGTACTTATTCATTGTCTGATTTTTCTTTATTTTAATCCAAAAAGAGTTACGGGTTGGTAGAGCAACAAATATTTTAATGCATATTTACAACTGTACTTTTCAAGTAAATACGAATATTGAGATTGCAACGATCATATATTCGACATTAAATCAATAAAACTTTGCTTTCTTTATTTCTAAAATAAGGCTTTATATTTTTTACACAATATATATATATATATTTCTCTTCATTCGGCTTTGGTGTAAAGAAAGATCTGGATCTTGTAACCCGAACTTTTGGCTCATACTCGAGATTTGGCATCCTTCGCCAGCCAATGATGAAACAACACACTTTTATCCTGTTTTGATGAGCCTTATCAAAACTGTATGTAGCTGCCCAGCCATAAAAATCCAAAAGGTCACAACCTAAAATATCTAATTTGTCTTCATAACACCCCAAAAAGACCTTCTTTAGATCCAAGCAACATGATTCATTTCTTCACGTGTTACCTATTTCATTCGGACTCCGGTGCCAAAATCCTAAAGGCGTCCAAAAAAGTATGAGTGATCACCTGCGTTTAATTGTATTGGCTAGTGAACTTTATAAATCCTCAAAGGACAATCTCCATAAACGTGTGGATTATACGCGTGTGCGGGAGCCAGACGCGCTCATTTTTTCAACGGAGCAGAGTTCAGTTTTTAAATTGGAGGAGGAATATATGGTTTTGGCCACTTGGCTTGAGCTTCTAGCCAAGCCAAGTGGACCTGAACCACGATATGGGCATCACAAAAACATCATCGAAAATCAATTTTGATCTTTAGCCGATAACACAGGCATGCAACTCTCTGGCCCAGAAATAGGTCATAATGGTCATTCGAGAACGTCTCGTTGTTTTTGGAAAAGGTAATTGCTTTCTAATGATCTTAGCGATAACTGGCGATTTTATTTCATTAATAATTTATGCACTGCTGTAATTTTATTTTAGTTGTTTTATGAGACACACAGACCGTTGATTTTTATCTGACCATCGGCGATAGGACGCGGGGTATCTGCATGTTTAAGAACGTGAAATATAAGACATAAGGGTTGTCTGCGGATGCACTGGAACGCAATAAAAACACAAGAACCTTAATTCCGATGGAAAACCACACTAATGATAAAACTAGAAATTTATAGAAACTCTCTGCGCTCCAAAGCCAGATAAAAGGAAAGAATGTCTAATTTTGACAGATTGGAATAAATTTCGTCCAGGTCAATTTTTTTAAATAAAAATGTGCACAATGTACTATATTAATATTAACAAATTTTCCATATTGACTTTTTATAGCTATTTCACCTGTGTTTTCAATTTTGCACTGCGGTGCATAGGGTTTACGGGAAATTGATGCATTATGTCATTTTTGTTTCGATTCATATACAATTTTGTGTTGTAGGTGGTTTATTGGTGACTGGTCTGATTGTGCGAAAACCTGCGATGGAGGCGTCCGTACACGTACCGTGTTGTGTATACGTAAAATCGGACCAGCCGAGGAAGAGACTTTAGAAGACAGTCACTGTCTGACCCATCGACCAATCGAACAAGAGTCCTGCAACAATCAGTCCTGCCCACCCCAGTGGGTGACTCTGGATTGGTCTGAGGTAAATATTGCATGCTTTACGTATCATTATTTTATTATCATCTAAAGATACTATCATCCTAAGATTTTTTCTGTTTTTATCTTATTGACTACAGTGTACCCCAAAATGTGGTCATGGCTTCAAGCATCGCATTGTTCTGTGTAAAAGTAGCGACCTGACCAAAACCTTCCCACCTGCCCTCTGTGCTGACCACAACAAACCTCCGGTCCGTATACGCTGTAACCTCGGACGCTGTCCTCCACCACGATGGATCCCTGGAGAATGGGGACAGGTAACGCGCATCAAATATCAGTTTTAAAGGTGCAGTGTATGAAATTTAGCGGCATCCAGTGGTGAGGTTGCGAATTCCAAAGCACTATTTGGCTGACACAGGACTAAGATGTCATCACGTTTTCGGTTCTTTGCCAAAGAGATAACATACAATATTCGCGAAATTAAATTCAAATTGTGCTATGAATAGCGCTAATAATTATTCAGATGCTGTTTAAATATGCAATCTTATTGTTCTACGTGTGAATGAGTGGTGTGGTTTTGTGTAACTTACTGCAGTGGACTTTTTTAGCATCTGGTGTACACATAAACTGAATCAGCGCTCTTCTAAAAGAGTTGACCTCAGGCGGATTTTACCCTTTCATTTGAGTGAAGTTGCTGTCAAACGTTGCGGCAAGCCTTCAAAACAAAAGTCCACTTAACCTCATATTAAACCTGCTAATAAAAATGTAAAAAAACCTAGTAATTAAAAGTAAGTAGACTCAAAATAGCAACAAAAAAAAAGATTTAAGATACTGGTTCATATTAATATAGTTGTACACCACAAAAAAAGAAAACAAAGAATCCAGAAAATTTTAAATAAAAAAGGAAAAAAGGGCATTTGGGAAAAAATCTAATGGAATTTAGGGAAAAAAATATATTGGATTTCATAGGTCCGTGGTTTATTAACTAACTGCATGGAGGCAATGAGTTGGATGTCTGAATATCCATTTTTTTTTCTCTGAGCAAAATAATTACTGTAAATATCAACAGCACAGACTTATGTAAATATATTAAATAAATTATCCATTTTAAGTCAAATTTGAGTTAATGTTTTTGATAAAAGAGATATTGGACAGCAAAAATAACCTTTGAATAGCCTATTTTTATCTAAACTTAAATTTACATTTAGGCACATTTAAAGTTGTGCCTCTCTTAAAATGTTATATGGATCCAATTCATGTTCAGTAAAATAAAATATATATTATATATTAATTATAAGTATTGCATAGTACTGTATGCAAGTGACCCATAGCGGTATCAAAATCGGCCAATAGTTTGTTTTAATGGGTATCGGCCCAAACAATCCTATTGGTGCATCCCTACACTGGACCTACAAAGGTTTTTGTTCTAGAAATAAAGACGCAAGACTTTCAATGATGTAGAGCATCAAAAGGATATTTTGGTTTTGGGCTTTGAGGAGTTGTGGTTGTTGACTGGTATTCGGAGCAAATCTGAGCACAGTTTGTGACAATATTTTCTGAAACTCAGGAGGTTAGATACGTTACTAAGATAAAAAATGGCTCAATGGCTCAAGAGGAAGAAATGTTGTGTTTTCTGAAACCAGAAAACTATTGGAACTGTTAAATGCTGACTTTTAAAATGATTGTTTGGGAGTGTTGCGATGGACGTTTAAAACAAAAAAGGAAACGTTTGTGCTTTTGGGTCAGCACATCTATAAATGAAGAGGCTGACTGTTTGAATGCGCATGAGACCAACCATGTGTTTGGTTGACGTCAACAGAATTTACACTCGGATGATAAACTCCGCTTTCTGGAAAGCCAGTGACGTGTGTGTTCGTGAGTGACAGCGGGTTTAACCGACCACGAGTGTGTAAGTGGTGCTCATATCATCCAGGTTGTTTGAAGTTTATCTCTGCAGTAGACAAGCATTTCTGTCAATTCCAGGAACATTTAAAAAGGAGACAAAAGATTTCACTTGTAGGCCAATCCTTGGCTTTCTCTCTTCAGACTGAGAATATGCTCAAAATCTGTGTGCTCAGCAACTCATTTGAGATGTATTTTGGAGGGAAAAGCTGCAAGACATTTAGTAAGAATAAATAGGGCGGGACTTCATTTTATCCACTAGGATGTGGCGGTTAATAATGGCTAATAATGGCGGTTAGTTGGGTAGTCAATGCTGATATTGTTGGGTTTTAACAACAAAGCTGACAAACACTTTTAAATAGTTTTAAATTGGTTAGATATTTGCAAAGAATATATATAAATTACGAAATATGGAGATGAGAGGTTTCAGAAGGACAGCAGCGTTATGAGTGTGTCAAAGGACTGATGAAGACAGAATTTTCTAGGGTTGGGTACCGGACTGAATCAGAACAGGAATTTCCGTACCTCCTTTCCTCTCCTATTGCCACTTAAATGCCTTAACCATTAAATATTTGTCCTCTGGTGCTATTAGTCATGACACAGACGTAAAGAAGCATTAGATTCATCAACACTTATGATCGCTGGTTAAATTTAAATACTGTTTTCATTGGGTGTCAGAATGATCGGAAAAAAAATCCTGAATGAGAAAACTCACGTGAACGTCGGAAAGCTTTGATGATACAAATCCAATACATCTTTGTAGAAGTGTTACTGTCCAATTTGTTTTCACATTTCATTTAAACGCACAAATCGCGAGAAGCGCGTGAATGCAGCAACTACACTTGCTCTGACTGCAGTGCAGCAGGTGGTCTAACGTTACCGTTAGCTTAGCTAGCTTCATTAAACGCGCTAAAGTTAAAATGCCTAAAACTAAACGCTCTAAAGTATAATTAATGTATACTTTAAACTTTCAATTTATTGTTCAATTTAAATAACTTTTTTTCTAATAAAAAGGTATTCTTGAGTCATCCACCATCATTTTGTGGCTTTTCTTTTTAAATATTGGTCCAGGCACCGTTTTGGCACCTGTATCGAAAAAAAACACCAAACAATACCCAACCCTAGAATTCACAGGTTTAACTATGGAACACTTACAGTGTTTCCTGGACATTAGGTGGTGAAAAGCAAATATCGTCACTGTCCTTCCAGAAGCTTGTACGTCCAAATATGCTGTTTTTCAGGAAATGGAAAAAATACTGTACTTTTCAAATGATTACTGTGAAGTTGACAAGCAATTTTGAATTATTTTTTAATGGTTAGACCCATAAAAAACCCATTAAGTGTGACTAATGATAATTATTTAAGGCAAAAAAATATCACATTGTATGGAATTACAATGCTTCAGAAGGACAACAGTGATATATTGTACAGTAACATTGAACAAATTCCTAATTTAAGTTGATTTCCACGAAAATGATTATCTTAAAAGATAAAACTGAAGTCCAGATTTAACATACTTCCTAAAGGAAGCCGCAGCTGATAGAAGTTTCTCCACTTACCTTAACTCCTTCCAGATGTTTTTTTGGTCTTAGGGGTTACTCTTATTTACACTAATGGATCTCAGTTGCAGTTTGTATGTTTCATTAACCTGTGGCATATGTTTAAGATGTTTCTATCTTCTATAGGTTTCTGAAGGTGAAATAATAATTTAGAAAAGCTTATAAAAAAACAGTTTTGCCAGGTTTCCGGCATGCAGCGATGTCACCATCGATAGTCCATCTTGTAATTGAAAATGCAACAGGAAATCGATCAGAAGCTGTTTTTTATCAACTGCATGATTTGACAGCCGACTTTTATCCATTATTTTATTGTTACTTCCATTTGAGACATAAACAAATCTGTCAAAAAAACGGTAAAGTTGTTTACATGCGATGCGAAATCAGAAAGCACAGAGTAACTACCTCTGCAAAGGGTTTTGCTTAAGCCATTAATGACCTTTCCCCGGTAAAAGAAAACCATATATATGCGCATACCATTCTCTACAGAATCTTGTGAACGCAGAAAGTAACGCAGAATCAAAAAACTTCTTAAAATCTGCGGCTACCTGCAAAATGTAGAGATTGTTGCAAGAATGTACAGCTATACAATGAAATTAAATGTGAAAGAGAAATATTTGATGAGAAATGTTTGAGTTTATATTGAGATCTTCAATAAAACTTTTTGAATATAATATTTTTGGATTGTAGACTTACCAAATTTGAGCTCAGTTTGAGACATTTTTGAGTTCCCTTTTAAAATTTACCCATTTGTGAGATTTCTGAGAACCGGGAGACTTGGCTCTTCATTTAGTCTCATTTAGGTCTCGAAGGAATAACGGAGATATAAAAGCAATTTCTTCTGTGATTTTGCTTTCTTAAGGGTGATTTTTGTGCCGCAGTGAACTGATACTCTCATAATGGAGAGATGGTAAAAAAAAACACTGGACCAAAGGTCATTGGTTCAAACTTCACTGACGTATCCCTTCTGTCAGGGGTTTGAACTCCAATAAAATGTTTTGATTTAGAAGAAATGAAATGGGAAGGCTGCTGGAAACTCATGTGAGATATCCTCCTCTAGAGGCTCTGTGAGGGGTCCTTCACTGCACCTCTCACATTCGTCTATGACTAAATCCACATCAGATTTTTGTTTTAGCCTGTAATGTCAGCATTTCTACGGCTTTCACACTCTTCACTCTAGGAAAGTGACTAATGAGTTAAATTTGTGTATTGTATTGGGTAGCCAAGCAACCCTTGAGTTTTCCATTGAATCAGTGTGCTACATCATTGTTGAAGACTACTGGACTACATCTCTGCCTTTCGCCTCAGACACTCGCAATTTACTGCCTGCAGCGACATCATCTCTCTAATACGCAACAGCTGACGGCAGTCAGAGACTCAATTAAACTATTGCAATGACATTTCACAAGTAGCTCTCAGTCTTCGCTGGGTTTGAGCCAGAATTCACAAGTGTGCCATGGGTTGTCGGATACATTTTGTACACAAAAATCCTCAGATTGTTTTTTAAATTGGGGGAATACTTTACAATGAGATCGTGTTTGTTAACTTTAGTTAACGCAATTGCTAAGGTGAACTAACAATGAGCAATATAGTTTTTCAGGATGTATTAAGCTTTGTTGATGTTAGTTAATGCTTATACACTTGTTTATGCTAGTTTATAACTAATGATAACAGTGACGATGTCTGAAATTAACATGAACTAGGATCCTTCCAATGCTGTGGAAGTATTGCATTAAGATTAAAAAAGGACCCCCCCAAGTCTTATAGGGGGTCCCTAATGCCTTATGGGGGGTCCCTTATCCCCAGTCCCCCCAATTCAAACATTGGTCTTGCATTTCTGGAGAAATTACACTACATTTACTCAAGTCTCATTGTGTTTGTGTTTCTGTCTCCAGTGCTCTGCTCACTGTGGATTGGGCCAACATATGCGGACCGTTCAGTGCGTGTCCTACACGGGGCAACTTTCCAACGAGTGTCCCGAATCTCTGCGACCCAACACAATGCAACAGTGTGAGAGCAAGTGCGATGCCACGCCCATCTCCAACGGTGACGGTAAGTTGATTATGCTCAAGCTAAAAGAGATGATGACTTATGACCGTTTGCATGAGCCCCATCTGTCTTTCATCACGGTGTTGAGATTTATATCGTCTGCGGCTTCTGCGTTCAATTTTGAATTAACAAAGGATTATATTGTTCTATTCATGCCCTTAATAAAGTACCTCTGTTTGAAGCGAAGTTGGACACTGTTTAGGTGATCCTGGATTCAATAACGTTTGGTGACGCTCACGAGATGAGCCAAATGAACTCTAATGGGATTCGATGTTCCATAATCAACGACAGTAATGCAACGTCCATTTGAATTCTCTTCAAAAATACGGGATAATAAGAAAGACAGTATCATTGAGATTCACAGTGCTGCCACACTAATGCAGATGGCTGTGCTGTGAATCGGCTTGTATTTTTATGTTTCAGACAGTGTAATTACCATAAGAGGCTTGTATCCAGACCCTGAGTCATTGGCTTTTTTTGGGGGAAAAGTTTTGGCTTGGGAGCAAAGAAAGTCTATTGGCTATCCAAGGTGTGGAGGTTGTTTAATGATAGCGGCCCCTGCGAGCGCCTCTTAACCTGTTTTCTAAGGAGTTGGAACCATCTGTAGCCTAATTTGACCCCGGTTCAAAAGAAGCCCCGCAGACACAGATACACCTTTACAAAGATCTCTTTCATTCTGGCCCGCACGCTCCCTGACAAGACAAAAGAAACAGAAATTGATGGAAGTAGAGGATCGTGTTTTTTCAACTGCACGTATTGAGACATTTATTGGACCGTGAGCAAACTGTGTTGTAGGGCGGCGCGATTTTGAAAAAAAAGATAGATGATTATGATAGTTATAGTGATAATTTCCTCACACTCTTCTCATTTCAAACCTGTATGACCTTCTTTTTTCTGCAATCACAAAATAGTATATTTTGAAGAATGTTTGTAAACAAACAACGGCAGCACCGATTGACTTGCATTGGTTTTGTGTCCGTACAATTGTAGTGAATGGGAACCGCCGTTGTCTGGTAACCAACATTCTTTATCTTTTGTGTTGTGCAGAAGAAAGAGAGTCACGCAGGTTTGAAATTACATGAGGGTGATTAAATGATGAAAGAATTTTCTTTTTTGGCTAAACCATCATCATAAAATCAATGCTGATTTTTCATTTCGTAAAATGCCAATCAGACGACATATTTAAAGCAACATTTAAAAATGACATTCACTGTCATAAATTGCGTTTAAAAACATTATTTTTCATGCTTGATACTACACATGCGCAAAGCTTTGTAGAATTGAGCCACATTGAGGCTAAATGGAGTTTCATTCTTGATGCATTCCTCAAGTGGAATTGATTTGACTGACAACGTCACTTGGTCCAATATCATTGGCCTTAAGATGTGGGTATTGGTTTTTCTATTTGAGTATTTTGTTGTTACACTTATCTATTGTTAAAGAGTATATAACTAGGGATCTTTAAGGTCCCACTTTGGTTTATGTATATATTTTATGTACATAGAATGAGTGAAAACTATTATTTTGTGAAAACAGGCAGGCATTCTTACCTTACTTCTTGACTGACTCTCAAATGATTCGTTTCTTGATCCATCTGTCTAATCCTCTCCTTTCCGCTGGCCTAGTCTGATGTGATTGGTTTACTGCGAATGAGGCTCACACGCAACAGTCTTTGTTGGAGAAGAGTGACGTTTTCGCGGGCAGTCCTAGCAAAACATAGATTGGGACTAAATGTAGTGACGTAAATCCTCAGCGGTTCGCGAATCGGACTAGAGACGACTCGTTTGCGTGATTCAGAGTCGACTCTGTTTTTTCCAAGCCAATAACTTTATTATTCATTCACCTTCAGATTTACAACTTGGCAGACTGCTTACCTTCAAACACGACAACATTACACACTGAAATGTAATTTTCATGATCACATGTTATGTACTCTTTAAAAATCTGTAACAGGAACTGCTTCTGGACCAGTCTTGCAAACCCAGGCTATATGTCGGTCTCTTCCTGTCTAAGCGGGCAGTTCTTGGCCTGTGAAGAGTGAATATGGACCAAACTGATTTGTGTTTAGTCAAAGGTCTGGCTACACATGATAGGCTGCCAAGGAACATAGACAATACAGATGAAATGAACATTAGCCCAGGCGAAGCGGTGGAAAAATATCCATTGCGCTCTGTCATTACAGCGTGACACATAGGATGATGAGATTTATATGGGCCGGTAATTGTTGCCTAAGTGAGAAGATGGCGAGTGCTGAACATTTGCAAAGCGCTCCGTTCCACCAGCACATGACAAATCGTGCAGGCCACCCTCCTGGATACACACAGACGACTGAAATGCGACAGGCATTTCACGTGAAGTGAAATATGAAATGAATAAAGATCTTTAAGGCAGTCGGTCAAGGAATGCATCCACATGTTGCTTCCAAGACATTCAGCACAGTTGCGTTAGCGTTCGTGGCATTTAACGGCTCATCGGAGACCTGGCCGGTCCCAGTTCCAAGAGTTTCTGGGTTCTGTATCAAGGTTCTGCGTCATCGTTCTGCTTATCGTTTAACCTGAGATCTCCGTGGTCCCTCAGCCGCTTTGCTCAGTTCTTTCTTCTTTTTCCTTCTCCTAGAGTGCAAAGACGTGAACAAGGTGGCTTACTGCCCATTGGTGCTGAAGTTCAAGTTCTGCAGCCGTGCGTACTTCAGGCAGATGTGCTGCAAGACGTGCCAAGGACATTGACCCTACGAGAAACAAAGACAGATGCTGGAAAAGAAAGGAGAGAGAGAGAAAACGGGCAGAGAGAAAAGCAGACCAGCGTCGGGCACGGAGACGGCCTCTTTCTCTCTCGCAGACACTCCGACAAACACACGACTGCTTTGATAGCCCTGTGGAACTCTAACCACTGCTCAGCGCTGCGCTGACAACCCTCGTTTTATTTTCACTTCTGTGAAGTGGGAATGTATAAAATGATCATTATTGTTGTTATTTTTATAATAATAATAATAATAATTGCTATTGGTTATTATTATTAGCAATGTTTTTCTGTTGTTGCAATCCTAAGTGCTGGACACGTCAATCGCAGGGGCGGCACGGCAGATACACGAACAGGCCGATTCTGAGATTTGCCCGTGGGTCTCACGTACCCATTGGGGCTAATAAAAACAAATATGTATCAATTCATTACATTTTAACAGTATAGATAGTGGAGATGAGGTGATGCATGATCCGTCTGAAAGTGGACGGACTTGCCCGACTAACTCGATAGGTATGGAGTATTGACATCAACAACTTGCAACTTTAATGTTATTACAAATTTTTACACAATTGTTGGGCGGAAAGTTTCGGGTAAAGTGACTTACAAGTGCATTAAAGGTATATTTCATGCGTTCACATGGAATTAAACCCATGAATTTAGATCTGTTTAGCTAGCAACAACCTAAACTTGTTGAACTAGACAGCCCCGGTTGCCAGATTTTTGACAATATCGTTCTAAAATAAGATGGGCCGAAGGAAACAAGAATACTGAATACTGGAGAAATCGCAATTGTTTTATACAAATCACATGACCACTGGCCAAAGAATTCCACCATTGTCTAAACTTGAACGATTAGATCATTTTAGCTCAAATGGGACGTTTCCACCATTGTGTCTCTAGAATTATAATGCACACTTGAGACAGACATTAATTGCGATTCTGCCTCTATGGATCCATAGTCCGCTTTAAATTCTGCGCCTCTGACATCAGAACGTCTATTTCGAGGTATGTAGCATTCCAGCACGATCATCTTCACATAAAATCCGTGCCGCGACTGCGGTCCAACGCATTGAATGCAGTTAACAAAGACAGTTTATCAGCAAGTGGATGACTTGCTCGAAGATCTCCAGGTCTGATGCGGATCCATTAACCGAGTCATTGTTGATTTAATAGTTAAGGGCCAGACCCCACGGATCCACGGGGCCGTCGACTACCTCCAGAACACCCCCTCATCAACCTCCCATGAGATCTAACAAACAGTCTTGATCAGAGACGTCCACGAACACTTTGCTCTCACTGGTGCTTTTTATCTGGCAGTGGACGATTGTTTTTTATTTTGCTCACATTTGCATGGCCAGCTCCTCTGGCCTATGGTGCTACAAGATGCGTTCTGCATAAGTCGGTTGAGCAAGTGATGGACGGTTCCAAAACCTAGCGAGCTGCCTAACCAGGCAGCATCACAAGGCAAGCTAAGGTTATAAGTACGTCATGTAGTTATGCCGTCTTCTAAGATAGCATGGCCACATTTTGAGACAAAATGACAAGTACTTTTTAAAGTTTGCGGTAAAAGAAATCCCAGGATTCATCTGACTCAGAAAGGAACAGAATCAAAGTAAACAACCGCCCAAAATAAATGTCAGAATGTATCACGCTAAAGATGAAAATAAAAGTCTTTTGAAAAATGTAGAAGACCAGCATCAGTTTCTGATATGTGTTTTCTTGCTGGTTAGATGAATTCAAATGCCTGACACACACCCGTAAAATTCAATTAATTCACAATGTGTATTGTTCCAAAGCAGCTTTACAGGAGAAAATACGAAAAACAGAAAAGGTTAAACTCAGCAAAGACCAAAATTGACCTTGGTTTTACTATAGTAAAGTGTGGTAGGCATGTTTTTGTGCCGGATTGATTACCATTGGTATAACCATAGTCTATCTACAAATATCATGGCTAAATACATTTTATTAATAATTTTTATTTGAGTAAAACCATGTTGAATATATGTAAGGGCATATATTGTTTAACACCAAATTATTTTTTATTACAATTATTTTTCTTTTCTTTTTACTATTCTATTATTTCACTATTTTATTTTAGTAAAACCATGGTTAATTTATGTAGAGGGCCTTTTTGGGTTTATCCTTTCATCCTTCCTAAGTATTTATGTGTGGGACGGCCAAAATGCAATATTGAACCTATGGAAGCAGTGAACAGCTCACTGGGTTTTGGAACTTCGATTTCCCCCCCATTGCTTTTTAGGTTGAGTCTTGTGTAAACATTACACCAACTATAAATGTATTTTCCAATTCTCCATCATCCATACATTTGAACAATCCCCAAGCATGTCACATCACAGGTCATAGAAACACCTCACCGTCAGAAACATTCATTGGCGAAACTTTGTTTCGAAAAGTGATGGGGACAAAGACGACAAAAACAATGCTTTAATAAATTGTTTCTTTAATAACTCGTTGGGAATATATCGTATATAGTGGCCGTCCGTCCATTGGCTTATCGACTCCACAGTAGGAGGTTCCCGAACTGTCATTTGGGAAAGGTCACTTGGCTGTTGCGTTACACTTGACAGTTTATTCCTATAACTAAAAATGTCACCTGGATCACATGTTTTTGTGCGTGGACACTTGATTTACAAGCAAGCGGATGATGCACGCATTTCATTCTGGAGTCGCGGCTCTCTGTCTTCCACAAAATCGAGTGTGAGCGACGGGTGATGGTGAGAAAGCCGCGTATCCTGCGTTTTATATGTTAGTGGTCCCTAAACAACACACACAAAAGCATTTCTTAATTTCTCCCCAAAAGTGGTGGGGACATGTCTCACCTGTCCCACCCGCAAACTACGCCCATATGGACACATTATGAAATTTTGCGGAATTATGGTTCTAATTTATAATTATATTAATATATAATTATAATTAATATATGTTATAATTGTGTTATTCATACGTAACCATTACACTTTTGCTGCTGCTACACTTTTGTAGCCACAAACACATTATTCAGTTATATATTGTTATGAAATGTTTAAAGTATTCAACATCAGACATTGAACAGCAGAACTGTACGCCCGACGTGCTGAGCATCCTGAAATTGTGCTTTGTAACATCCTAAAGCTTGAAGTAGGAAGTTTACTGGCTTTGGGACACGGAGGCGTTTGACACACAATGAAACTTGTACTCATGGCTGTGAACTTGTGTCTTCGAATGTCGCCTTGTTTAACCTGTACCTAAAAAAAGAGAGTTTTGCATTTTTGTGAATAGTTGCTTACATTTTATATTCAGTATTATTGTTGGTACACTGTTACTAATTTTTTTCCATTTGTAAATTTTATGCTAATTTATTGCCGTGTGTCACTTGTCTTGTGTATGTTTCACTGCATGCGAACATGCAAATCTAGTCTAGTGCAAACAATGCGGTGAAATGATGCTTCACAATCCTGTTCTGGTCTCTGTCAAAATGTGAGTTTGAATGTGTCTTACTTGCGACTTTACGCTAGAGTGCTATTGTGTGAGTCAGTGTGTTTGTTGTTAGGTTCTTTCTGCACTGTTCTCGACGGCCAGTGCTCACAAAAATAATACTCAATAATGTAAGTCTTGTAGAAGGGGAAGAAAAAATTTGTTTCCATAATAACTTTAACATTCTCGGTCCTTTGGCTTGTACCATTGGTGAATCCTACGATATGTATCGGATCATGAATAAAATGACTTTAAAAGGGTTGCGTCTGCTTTTGGATGTTTTGTCTGTGATCTCCTGGAAATGTCTGAAGTATTTCTAAATGAGTTTACTGCACGAGAACAGCGGACTCATTCATTAAAAGAAACATTCACCCCAGAAGGAAAAACCTGTCAGTGTTTATTCACCCTTGTGTCGATCCAAACCCCGTACAACTTTCTTTCTCGGAGCACTAAAAAAAGTGTAGAATGTCCAGCCTGTTCTCTTTGGTAATGGGGTCGAGAGGACCAAAAAAATAAAAAGCAGTATAAAAATAATTCATCAGTGTAAAAAATAAATAAAAAATGACATTGTTGGACAGCTGGGACGCCATATAGCGTATAAAGTATAATATCATGAAGCCTACTTTACGTAAAACCTTAAGGTATAATGCATTATTAAGGGACATTAAATGGTATGATGCCTTGTAATTGTTCATAATGTGTGTTTTAATACATTTAATATTGATGAAAAGAATAAAAAGCGAACTGTTAAAAGGAATTGTTAAGTGTTGTAATGTATAAATTGTAGTTACAATTATTCATGAGACATTACAAGGCATAATTAATACATTAAAACTACCTTTATGATACATTATATATATATGCGAAATGTTTTTTTCCTTCCTGTTTCTCTTTTATATTTGCAATCTGTAGAGAAATAATAGTAAAATTCTGTGAAATGACCTTTTTTACAATGTGCCGTATTCAAGTCTTGTTATGTTTAATGACTTTAAGGAATACCCAAACTTGTAATTTGCTGTATATCGTCAGCTCTGATGTACCTCCCACATCTCATTCAAATTAAAGAGGTGTACAGTGACATCACACACAAGGGCCGACAGCTTTTTGAACTTTTAACCTGGTGCAGCTCATCTCTGAGCCATTAAAATGTCCAGCTGACAACTTTCACAATGCTTTTATTTTGTGTTTTTCGACAGCAGTCACCACTGTAGATAAAAGCACGCTGGACATTCTGCAATATTAAATATATTTGTTTATATATTCAAATATATAATAATTAAGGTGAGGGTGATTTGAAGGGTGGGGAAATTAAGTAAAAAAATGATTGGACGCATTGAACACGTCCACCAGTTCTGAGATAATGTCATCGTAATGAAAGTAGTAGTAATGAAAAAAAATAAACAAACTTTTGTTAAAAACCTAAATAAAAGCACCCTGCAATGTTCAGTGAATGTTATTTTATGATTGTACAATAACCTAAAATAACCATCAGTATACAGTAAGTTATATTAAAAATAACCTCCTCGCAACGTTATGGAAACATCATTTTATGGTTGCAAACAAGAAACAAAACCTAGCGTTTAAGGTTTGCTCGGATTCATGTGATTTTCAATAAAGTTTTGATCTTCTTTTGAAAGATATTAGGAGATCTTAACCGATTAAGATAATATTATTAATCATCAACTGAAAAAAGCAAAGATGTTTATTGATTTAATTCTATATATTCTTAATAAATACATTCAAATGTATTTATATCTTCAAAAGTAAAGAGTTTTAAAGAAAACAGATACTCACTCTCTTGTTTTATCGAAAGGAACAGTTTCACAGCACCTGGAAGACTTTGTTTGGGTGTCTCGCTCACCGTTAGCCAAAAACGAGAGAGAGCGACAGAAACGGGAGAGGATTAGGAATGTCTCAGCAGCTGGCTGCAACTGTCAGCTACGATTGTGATGTTTACATGTCGGCTCTCAGCACAGCCACAACAAAGACAAAGCAAGACACCAGAGACACTTGCCAAGAACCCATTCCTTTCTTTATCTGCTTGTAAACCAGAGGAATTGGCCGATATGTCAAAAGAAATAACGTTACAGAGCTGCCCTATTTATGCAGGGAAGCCAGAAAACGTTCAACCCGTTTATACCGTGTAACAGCGCAAATGAACGTCAACAATTTTCCATCGACGGCAACCTGTTGTTAAAGGCATTTAGTTTTGCGTCCCCCCACCTCTGAGAGGAGCGTTCTCATTGTTAGTATAAGGGGGATGTGCATAAGGCAGTGGTGATCAAAGACATGCTGATGGCAAGATTGCACTTGTGTTTTGTACTGAACCAAAACAGATGTTTATCTTCCAAAGTTCTCAGAAAGGAACAAAGGCTTTGTTTACTGGGCAGAATGTGGCTGAGAGAAGTGTCTGACCTCAGGGGGGTTCGACTTTAACGCTGCACCTCTGTGGACATCCAGAGCCCCAATGAAGACTGTGCTTATATGTAATTCGCTCAAAGATGATACGCCTCACATGTATGATCTTTTAACACTGGGATTTTATTCGATTAGCAGGAATAAACGCGAGCTTTGTTTATGGTTAATACTACCATGAACGACAGCAGATGGAGGAGGAATGGGGTTTTGGTTAAATGCCTGACATAAGGTCTCTGGTTAACACAGACTCGTTTTCACGTTTTAAACTTGTGATTGTGAGACTGTAGTGTATTTAGTCAGATCACATTGTAAATTCATTCTGTAGAAGTTACATTATTACTGCCAGGAGTTTGCCAGTAACTTACTGTAGATGTACATTTATGTAATTTACTGGCAACAGTTCAGAGATAAATTAACATTATGCATGAACAAATCTTAACCTTTACAGAAACAACTAAAAATTTAAAGAAAAAAAAAAGAAAAAGGTTGATGAGGATTTCTGGTTCCCAGAATGCTTTGCATGAGGCTGTATTTTATAGTTTTTGGTCACACTTCACTATAAGGGGAAATTCTCGCTATTAAAGGAGTAGTTCGCTTTCATAATACATTTTCATGATCATTTTCTCACCCTCATGTCATCCCAGATGTTTCTGTATTTGTTTCTTTAGTCGAAAAGAAATGAAGGTTTTTGATGAAAACATTCCAGGATTTTTCTCCATGTAGTGGATCTCAATGGACTCCAAATGGTTGAAGGTCAAAATGACAGATTCAGTGGAGCTTCAAAGGGCTTTAAACCATACCATAAAAATAATAAAGGTCTTATCTAGCAAAACGATCTGTCATTTTTTTGTTTTTATATATATAAGTATATGCTTTATAAACACAAATGCTCGTCTTGCTATGTTCTGCGATGCGCATTCACGTCTTGACAAAATACGTAATAATGTTGAAAAGGTCACGCTTGACGTAGGTGGAAGTACCCAGTCAGTGTTTACAAGTTCAACGTGAAAGTTTTCAATGTAATTACATATAACGTGAAGTCATGAACGCGCAACGCAGAACAGAGCTAAGCTAACATTTGTGTTTATAAAGCATATACATATTTATCGTTTTGCTAGATAAGACCTTTATTCATCGTCTGGTATGGTTTAAAGCCCTTTGAAACTGCACTGAAACTGTCATTTTGACCTCCCAAACATTTGGCGTCCATTGAAGTCCACTATATGGAGAAAAATCCTGGAAGGTTTTCATCATGAACCTTCATTTCTTTTTCGACTAAAGAAATAAAAGCATCAACATCTTGGACGACATGGGGGTGAGTTAATTATCATGAACCTTTCATTTGAAAGTGCTACTCCTTTAACAAACCAAGACTTTTCCCCCAATTAACTCTTAATGTGTTGCTGATCACTAGTTAGTAAGGTAGTTATTAGGTTAAGCTGTTAGGTAGTATCATGGATGTTGAGTATGGCCATGCAGAATATGTGCTTTATAAGCACTAATAAACACCCAATAATAGGTATGTTAATAACAACTAGTTAATAGTGAGAATAGCCCCTATACTAAAGTGTTATTTTTTTTCTGTTAAGATAAAGACTTGTCACAGGTCGGGGCTGCACCCACCCCTGAAAAACCCCGGGAACCACCTCGAGGAACGTGTCAAGGACCAGACAGACAAGGGAATAAAATGATACAGTTTATTTATTAAATTAAAAGATTGGTGAATTGGATAAGTCCTAATTAAAATCTTCTTGCCGCCAGGTAAGTATGCAGATGTGGAGGCGAAGCGAGTCACTGGTGTTGCTCCGGAGGGAGGTACTCGGATGTGGGGGCAAGCGAGCCACTAGAACGAGACAGCAAGGTTTAACTGTCCAACAGTATATGGAACATTCAACTGATATACCTCTCTCTTCTTCTGAACAGGGTAAAGGCTGCCAATAGGGACGTGTGGCGACCACCAGGCGGGAAGAACGCTTTGGACGGAACGCTCCACTTCAGCTGAGCACTGGAACAGTACAGCAAGGTCTCAACGGTTCAACAGTACGTGAAGCTTTTCAACTGATATTCCTTCTCTCTTCTTCTGAACAGGGTAAAGGTTTCCAATAGGGGCGTGTGGAGACCACCAGGCGGGGAGGGCACTTTGAGCAGGACGCTCACTTCGGCTGAGCACTGGAACAGACACAGCACAGTTTCAACAGTTCGATAATATATGAAGCACTCAGCATTAACGGGGCCAGGTCTTCTCAGAGCAGGAAGTTGGGCGTTTGTTTTATCAAAACCCTTCTTTAGAGACAGCGGGTAGAAGACCGCAGGAGGAGAATGCACGGCAGACTTCTATTACTTCTCCCCACACCAATTTCACTTCACAACACAAACCGTGCGAATCGTCACTTCAGGCACTGCAATTCCACTCGCACACCGTGCATTCGGGCCAGCACTCACCCACCGGTCTTTTCTCCCACCAGATCGGATCTCGTCGTCGATCAGGGCTTGACTTCACTCCGGGAAAGTAGAAGAACGGTGCAGCGATCATCACATTCGGCAAGGAGAGGACAGAAGTTGGAGACAGATCATCAATTCACTCGGTGTAATAGTTCACTCGTGCCACACATTTTCCAAACACTCCACACCACTTCAGTGTTAGTGTATATAAACAACGGATCCAATACTCATCCCTTGCGTCTTTCTCACTGCTGGCGATATTCCTCAAGTCTTCGCTGACAATCCTTCACTCCTTCCTTTCTCTTCCACAGCTTCAATCTTCACCACTCCACAGCCCAGCCTCAATAAAAAAAGAACAGCCTGCTGACAAACAGCATCACACGGGAGGAGATCCACACCACAGTCTGTTTTCTCTCTGTTTTTAAAGCCCCATCTGAATGTGTGTCCCTCTCACAGCGTTCTCTGTAATTGCCCCACACCTGCTGTCACTCAGGCAATCAGCCCCGCTGCCATGGCAACAGATTCACAGTGCATAGAATGGATGTTCACTGGAAAATCCTGAATAAGTGCATTCACCAGGATCTTAGTCCCGTTCTGGTTTTTGTCACCCCGTGACACACCCCCCTGCCAAACCGTTCTAGTCCCTAGAACGGGATCCGGACACCCAGTCTCCGTACCTGGCTGGGGGTTGCCCCCGGTTCTCCCGTTGGGGTCGCCTTGGCGGGGAGTTAGGTTCCTCTGGCCTTGGTGGGGAGTAGGGTTCCTCTGGCCTTGGCCCTATATCCAGCCTCCGGGGGGCCACAGCCCATCCCACCACGGGAGGCATCCACGCTGGTTCAGTCGGAGGTCTCTCTACAGTTGGTTCAGGATAATTCGGGAAAGGGCGTATCAGGTTTCGGTGGAGCACCCGCTCTGGACCTTCTCTCCCTTCGGGACGGATGGCATACACCGTTGATCGAGATGCGGCTGTCGTTGGACCACATACGGCTGGGGCTCCCACCGATCACTGAGTTTGCCCTTTCCTTTTCGCCGGTTATCTCGCACCAGAACTCTTTCGCCAGGCAGTAGCGGCGCACTTCGAGCCGTACGGTCGTACAACCTTTTGTTCTTGGCTGCGGCTTGCTTAATTCGGTCCGAGACCCGTTCGTAGGCCAGTTGAAGGCGTTGATGGTGTCTGGCCACCCACTCCGTTACACCGCCTCCCTCTTCAGCGGCCGCAGTCCCCAGCAGTAGGTCAACTGGTAGTCTCACATGCCTTCCGAACATCAGGTAGGTCGGTGCATACCCGGTCGTGCTGTGTATGCTGTTGTTATACGCCTGGACCATTGCCCGAAGGTTGTCAACCCAATGCCCCTGTTGGTCGTTTTCCAAGGTCCCCAAGAGACCGAGCAGCGTCTGGTTAAACCTCTCGCACCCTCCGTTCCCCTGAGGATGATAGGGCGTTGTATGGGTCTTCTTACATCCGTACAGTTGGCACAACTCGTGTACTACCCTGGATTCAAAATTTGGCCCTTGATCGGAATGGAACACTTCGGGACACCCGAAGGGCTGGATGACATGTCTCCACAGGGCATTAGCGGTGGTAATGGCGGTCTGGTCCAGAGTTGGGATGGCCCAAGCATATTTGGTGAACAGATCAGTGATCACTAGGAGGTTTTGAATGCGATCGACCCAGCGTCAGATAGTCCATAGCGAGGATATGCATCGGTGCTTTAGCTTGAATTGGGACCAATGGAGCTCGTGTCTCTTTCCTGGCCTTGAACAGGGTGCAGCGCGGGCAGCCCTGCAAGTAAGTCCTCGTGGTTCCCTCCATCCCAGGCCAGTAAAAGTGGCGTCGCAAGAGTGCCGTCGTCCTCTCCCGCCCTTGATGACCAAGCTTGGTGTGATAAGCCTCCAGCAGAGCGTGACATCTTCCCTCGGGGACCACCACTTGCCAGGCCGGGTCACCCGACCGCGAGTCCTGGAGGGACCGACAAATCACCCCTTCCTTCAGATGGAGCCTCTCCCTCTGGCCCAGTAGGCCCATCACGATTCGGGTTTGAGCCCGGCGTCCCGCACCCTCCGGCCACTTGTCCTGTTCCAGCCAGACAGCTGGGGGGATCCATACCTTCGGTGTGGTCACGCTCGAGGGCTAGAGCCTCCTGCCGCAGCTCTTCGAACGTGAGGTCCGGGGTCCGTCTCAGTTGCACCCGCAGACTCTGACGCACGGGGCCCTCCCGTAATCCCAAAAGAAACTGGTCTCGCAATAGGGTCTCCTCGTCCCCCAGGCCATGACCCTGTCTTCCCCTTAGCCTGGTAAACTGTTCCCTCAGTTGCAACGTGAATGGCCGAACAGTTTGTCGAGGCCCTTGCCTACACTTAAAAAAATTGCGTCCTCAGGACCGCTACCGGGGTGGTGTCTCCGTACTGCCCCGTGAGAAAATCAAAGATGGCTTGGACTGTGATGCGGGTTGCTTCCGGTGCTGCCTGTACTTCTCTTCTTGCTTCTCCCTCCAACGAATTTAGCACAAACTGTACCTCCTGAGGGGCACTTAGCCCTTGGAGCCCTGCCAGGTATTCAACCTGGGTCTTCCATGCTGACAGGCTCAATTCTGACCCTGGACCTCCGTACTTCTGGGCCCACGGGGCCCCCATAAGGAAAGGCATAACTGGCTGCCGGGCCACTGGTTCTTCTGCCATCTAGGTCCTTGATCGCTCCACTCGAGGTGGTAACCCTGCAGACTACGCCAAGTTCTGTCACAGGTCGGGGCGGGCCAAGCCAGACTGCACCCACCCCTGAAAAACCCCGGGAACCACCTCGAGGAACGTGTCAAGGACCAGACAGACAAGGGATTAAAATGATACAGTTTATTTATTAAATTAAAAGATTGGTGAATTGGATAAGTCCTAATTAAAATCTTCTTCTTGCCGCCAGGTAAGTATGCAGATGTGGAGGCGAAGCGAGTCACTGGTGTTGCTCCGGAGGGAGGTACTCGAATGTGGGGGCAAGCGAGCCACTAGAACGAGACAGCAAGGTTTAACTGTCCAACAGTATATGGAACATTCAACTGATATACCTCTCTCTTCTTCTGAACAGGGTAAAGGCTGCCAATAGGGACGTGTGGCGACCACCAGGCGGGAAGAACGCTTTGGACAGAACGCTCCACTTCAGCTGAGCACTGGAACAGTACAGCAAGGTCTCAACAGTTCAACAGTACGTGAAGCTTTTCAACTGATATTCCTTCTCTCTTCTTCTGAACAGGGTAAAGGTTTCCAATAGGGGCGTGTGGAGACCACCAGGCGGGGAGGGCACTTTGAGCAGGACGCTCACTTCGGCTGAGCACTGGAACAGACACAGCACAGTTTCAACAGTTCGATAATATATGAAGCACTCAGCATTAACGGGGCCAGGTCTTCTCAGAGCAGGAAGTTGGGCGTTTGTTTTATCAAAACCCTTCTTTAGAGACAGCGGGTAGAAGACCGCAGGAGGAGAATGCACGGCAGACTTCTATTACTTCTCCCCACACCAATTTCACTTCACAACACAAACCGTGCGAATCGTCACTTCAGGCACTGCAATTCCACTCGCACACCGTGCATTCGGGCCAGCACTCACCCACCGGTCTTTTCTCCCACCAGATCGGATCTCGTCGTCGATCAGGGCTTGACTTCACTCCGGGAAAGTAGAAGAACGGTGCAGCTATCATCACAGTCGGCAAGGAGAGGACAGAAGTTGGAGACAGATCATCAATTCACTCGGTGTAATAGTTCACTCGTGCCACACATTTTCCAAACACTCCACACCACTTCAGTGTTAGTCTATATAAACAACGGATCCAATACTCATCCCTTGCGTCTTTCTCACTGCTGCCGATATTCCTCAAGTCTTCGCTGACAATCCTTCACTCCTTCCTTTCTCTTCCACAGCTTCAATCTTCACCACTCCACAGCCCAGCCTCAATAAAAAAAGAACAGCCCGCTGACAAACACAGCATCACACGGGAGGAGATCCACACCACAGTCTGTTTTCTCTCTGTTTTTAAAGCCCCATCTGAATGTGTGTCCCTCTCACAGCGTTCTCTGTAATTGCCCCACACCTGCTGTCACTCAGGCAATCAGCCCCGCTGCCATGGCAACAGATTCACAGTGCATAGAATGGATGTTCACTGGAAAATCCTGAATAAGTGCATTCACCAGGATCTTAGTCCCGTTCTGGTTTTTGTCACCCCGTGACACTTGCTTATGTTTAATTTTCATTTAAGAAACTGTTACCAATAAATGAGATAAATCTACAGTAAGTTACAGCAACTAGATGCAGTTTTTACAGTAAGAATCATAAATGTTTGCTACAGAAATTTGCCTAATTTGATCATATTATATTTAATGGTCTTCACCATTTTCAAGAGAATTATAATCAAATCAATCTTTTCATCATTTTGTTTTCAATTTTGTATCAGAATAATAAAGGCCATGAGAAACAGCAGTGTTGTACACAAGCAGGGTGCTTCACTGAGGTGGGAACACATAGGTGGTTTTGATAAAAAGGTGTGAACAGGATGAGAAGCAGAATGTATTAATCTTTAAATAGACAGATAATAATAGAAACGGATCATAGACCTTGTCATTTTTTGACTCACAACAGGGACATTAAAGCATCCTGTGAGATCTTGGGGGTCCCACAATCTAGAAATGAGAATCGCATCAAAGTCATCATAACCATAAACATGTGTTTATTGCTTGAAATGATCAACTCAAGAATAGATTTTGAGATGCTCTACTTTAACTTTCATTCATCATTTTGAAAATACTCAAATGAATGATTTGATTGGAGTTTGATTTGATTATTTTGCATGAAATATACTGGAGGTCGGCTTCCTGAAGATTAATTTAAATCCTTCACATTGTCTTACTTATTAAATATTAATGATATCAAAGTGATAGATTTTGAGATACTCACATCAAATTTTCATTCATTATTTAAAAAATACACAAATGGATGATTTTATTGGAGTTTGATTTTATTATTTTGCATGAAACATACTGGAAGTTGGCTTCCTAAACATTGACTTTAATCCGTCACATTCCCTTACTTATTAAATATGAATGATATCAAGTTGACATCACAGAATGTTCTTTACATTATGCAGAACAACTTTCTGTAGAAAAGAGTAAATCACAAAAATGACTTTAGCTGGGTTTTTACAGGCCGAGTCACAACTGATAAAATGGTCTCGTCTTGTTTGATAGATGTCACGCGGGGACCATGAAAAGGTACTCTTTCCATACCGCCTGTAACTCAGTCACGTGTAGTAAACGGCTCACACAGGTCTGGGAACATGTTTGGGGCCCTTTCTGAGAATTCATGAAGTGCTCCAAAGAATTTTGGCTGGACGCGAGCAACTGTTGTCTAGATAAATCACAACGGGCTGGTTTTGATCTGTGGCACTAAAAAGCCTGATCAAGGGATGCTGATCTACGGGGCTTCAGGTATTGACCAGGCGGATCACACTATATGCTGTGATGAGGTGTGAGAAATTTGCTCAAATGTAAAGCAGCCCTTGAGCGGAACAAAAAGTGGCATCCAGTTTTCCCAGCGCGTGGAAGTGCCGCTGTTGAGAGCATCTTAAGTGCCTCGGCACAACTCGAGTCTCCACCAGCGGTCCAGATGGTGTTGCTGGAGACTCTGCACTCACACCAGGACTATGACATGAAGGAATGTCGCCCTCATTGAAGGATCATATCATCGGTAACTCCTATCTGCTGAGCTTCTTCTGGGTTGCATCTTTGCTCCGTTCCCACAGCTGACTCCATATTGCAGCACTTTAGAGAAGATCAAAGCCACATGGCTACTGAACCGACAGGCTGGACAACATCTCTCTTGCTTCATGTTAGCATAGTGTGTTCTAATCCTTCAGACAATGAAACTTTGCTTCATATGTGGGACAAAAATGTAAATCCGGTCATCATTGTACTAAGAAAAAAGGCTTGAAAGTAATATTTGTTGTTGTTTTCTGGTGGAACGAAGTGAGTTTTTTAAAATAATAGCTTAAATTCTTTCATCACGTATTCACCATCATGTTGTTTCAAACCTGTAGGACTTTCTTTTTTTCTGCAGAAATCTTAAGAAGACATTTTGAAAAATGTTGGTAACCGAACAAGGCTGATCCCCATTGACTTCAATTATATGGACACAAACCACAGACACGTTTCTCAAAATATCTTCTTTTGAGTTCCACAGAACAAGAAATGGTAACACTTTCCTTGAAGCATGTATGTTTAATGCATAACAAAAGTAGTATAAAGCATTGTAATTCACCTTGTAAAGCATTGTAATGTCTCATAAATGATTGTTATTACAGTTAATACATTCTAACACTTAGCAATTAATTGTTACACTACACATTTTAAATCGGTTATAATTCTTTACAACTAAAAATAATGCATTACAAAACATATTATGAAGAATTATAATGCATTTCACCCTTTAATAACTCTTTATAATGCATTACACATACTGTACATGCTTCAAGGAAAGTCTTACCCAAAGGGTCATATACAAGTTTTAAACAACACGAGATAGAATATATTATGACGGTCTATGTTTGGGTGGATATCCTGATCAGAAAAGTGAAGTGATACCTTTCAACGGGATTGTAAGTAGATTCTAAAGCACAGAATTGTGCATTGGGTCACGCGTACGGGTCACCCTGAAGTCTATCGGTTTGATGATGTACTCTAGTGTCTTTGAGAGGACACACAGGTAAGCAGATTAACTGTACTGTAAATCAATAGGCAATCACTTATCCTGAAGAAGCTGAATCAGCGGCGGGCAGTAAAACAGAACAGGGTGAAGGACCCTGAGCGTGTGATGCCAATGAGAAAGATAAAGAGAGACAATTAGAAGACAATATATCCTCTAAATGTCTTTGCACTATTACTCCAATATCATTGGATTATATTATCACGATATAGGATATGTGTTAATAATAAGGCTTCTAAGCAAGAGGAATGGGCCCTTTGCAGTATTTTATTTGGGGCACTGTGAAGAAAAGATGTGTTTAGGGGGGTTTCAAGTAATCATGATAGAAAAATACAAGTTGAGGGTCCATGTGGAAATGTGAAATAAAAAAGTGGATCTGTTTTATTATTCCAAGGTATCAGCTCTTTAAAAGAGATCAAAATATGGCATCCTCTTTTCTTGTGTTATTAATCCACAGCACACCCCTTTCCTTTACAATGGTGTACCTGTGCTATTCTTTCAGTATTATTCACATTTTACAGGTCCAAGGTATGAAATTTGGCAAACGATTCTCTCGACCACTTCCATTCAAAGCACTACGGCAGCTGACGCAGGATAAAGATGTCACATTTTCGCTTCTTTGCCGAAGGAGATTTATGAAACGTCCTCTGTAGAGCAGTTTGTCCCTTTATGGCTACTGTAGAAACAACATGGAGAATTCCATGTAAGGGGACCCACGGTGTGTAGAAATAGCTCATTCTAAGGTAATAAAAACTTAACGTAAGGTCTTATACACCTCTGAACACATACTGATGTATATTAAATTGCATTACTGTCAATGGACCCTCCAAAAAATGACATAGTGGATCTTTAAAATAATTAAAGATTATTAAGATATAACATAACAAGCAACAAGTTAAAACATCTTAAATAAATATATTTCCTAGTATTTGGTTTTGCTAAGTTTCTTGTCATGAGTAGGGTGAGGCTTCAAATTTTGTTGTAGACAATAGGGAAAGCACTGCTTTAGTCACTCTTATCTTTCCTTTCATTCATGTACAAGATGTTTGTTCGTCGTCTTGCAGACCATTCCATATAGTCTCTAGTCTATATAGTCTATATATAGTCTATATGTATTAACGACCTAGTGTATTCATTTTTAAAACAAACGATCAAAAGAGAGAGTTAAATCACAGTATCAGCGAAGAACCAAGGCGTGACATCCTTCCTCAAAGACAACAATGAGGCCGGACCGCAAAAGAAAGACGAGAAGCGCGACATAAGGCCTAGAAGAGCCTGAGCGAACATGAACAAAAATGTGTGGAAAGAAGTTGGCAAGGTACAAATGAAGGTGTGTTTTCTTGACAGCCAATAGCAGATAAGCAGCCAGTTGTTTCCTGACCGTCAGCCTTAATCCTTTGACCTGAGGCTCGGTCCAGTGCACACAGGCCATGTAGGTTACATACCTCTCAGGCTAATCTGCCCGCGAGCCCTGAAGAGCCACCAAAAACACCAGCCAGTTCAAAAAGTGCCTTGAGAGAATCTAGAATGATAAAGACATTACCTGAGCGCAACTAAATGTTCAAAAGATTCAAAAGATATTGATTGTCTTCTTACAGAAACTGATACGAGGATGTGTCAATGTATCACAACACGATTGCTTAAACACATTTCTTAAAACTTCTCACCCAATTCGCTCAACATCCTATTTTCAGGTCAAAATCAAGCTTTCTTCTCAAAACCATTCAAAAGAGTGCAGAAAGAGCAACATGGAACAATGAGCTTTAGAAAAAACGCAAAATGACACTTTACTGTTACTGTAAGTAATCTTAGATGAACGTCGATAAAAGATAAGAAAAGTTGAAAAACCAAAATAGGAATATAAACTGGTTATGCAACACTGTACAGAATACAACACATACAGTATTTTTTGTGTTTATAAAAAACTTGTACTTGTTACCATATTTATATATTTTTATGTTTATGTTTATACTTCTCGTAAAAAAGTATATTTTATATTTGAGTAGTAGGGGTGTATCGGTACTGTTCAACACAATACACAATACTGGGTTCATGATACTTTTGAACAAACTTAAAAACATGAAAATGAAACTCAAATAGCAGATTTATGCATATACGTTAACATGAACGATCATCAAAACCCTTTTTATTGCACTTGTTATAAAACTGACAAGGTTTAATTCAATATTTTGTATGTAAATAAAACTTGAACAGATCTGTCATTGAAAAATAAAATGTTCAAATACAACTCGGAAATGAAATAAAAAAGCTTAACCTTAAAGGGACATGGGACCCCAAAATGAAAATTCTGACATCACAGTTCTGGGTCACCATTAACTACCATTATATTTTTTTGTAAGTTATTTTACTATGGTGGTCAATGGTGCCCCAGATCTGTTTGGTTACAAACATTCTTCCAAATATCTTTCTGTGTTCAGTACAAGTTGACATGAGTAAATATTGACATAATTTTTATTTTTGGGTAAACTATCCATTCATGCAGTAAAGTAAACAAAAACAGGTCACGTGTTGGCTGCCCAACCAATAGGATTAAACAGAGACTGTATTGTAAAAAAATGCCATTGGTGCGTTACAACACATACTGTAATGTTTCTCCATCGTGATATATCATGCCACTATATATTATTCCATCCGATTCACTATTTTTATGATATTTGCAGAACATAGTCCTGTAGCTTCAGCTAAATCTACCAGAAGAATTGTTTAAAATCCCTGAGGAAAAAAACAAGATGTGAAAACACCATTCATTTAATTCTCTGTGTGACCAAAATACGACACTCAAATCTACCTGTACAAACCCATCTTTAAGAAATGGTTTACATAGTATTTCATTTCATTTTACTTCCTCCAGCAAAATCATGCCAGTCATTATCATACAAACGGTGTAATGAGACATTGAGCGAAACTTGATCTCAGTAAAGGATCCACATCTGTCACCAGCTTTCAATCCAAGCACAAGAATACAACCTTTAAGCAACGTATCCATCACAACTTTGTGCAACATTTGGGTTGATCTCATCTCCACCTGATGACTATAACACAGCTGAAAAAGTGCTCACGCATTATACCACATAAAGTCGGTGTGCATTCAGTGCCCGATGGAAGTCCATGGGAAACAAAATGTTTGAAAGCAGATCTTAAAAAAACGCAGAACACAATACAAGCGCGGTGGACCTGTAAGGGACTTGTACTTTTTGTTCTTAAGTGCTCATGGGAAAGATGGCCTAGTGGAGACATCTAGAGTTCAGTATTTACACAAACAGTCAAGCGAGGGTGCCGATAAGCACCCTTAGAAATTGGGCGAAGTATCCCTTTGAGGATAAAAACACTAGCATACACACCTGATATAAAAACTTGAAAAGGAACAGTGATGTACTGACTGACCGGTGAGAGAATGACCCTATAAGCCAATGAGAGACGAACCTTACAGTAAAAGTTTCAAACCAAACATCTTAGTTGTGTCTTAAAAGTGATTTTCCCACAGCGGAGACGTCCAGCAAAGTGGAAACAAGAGGCGGTGAGGATTTCACCTTGTTCTTGTACTGGGGACAGAGGATTAAACAAAGTTATTTTTAGAGCTCATTCACAAGGACAGAGAGAGATAGTGAGTCAGATAATTGCATTTCTGCTCCATTTAATCAGCCGCGGTCATGTGACCAGCAGTAATGATGGGGATTCGGTATCTTGGCTGGAGACACGTAAGAATGTTAAGTGTCTTTTTTTTCGGAGTCGCTGTGCGAGAATGACATTGTCTTGTCATCTTTAACCTTTAAATCCACAGCGCTGCCAGGATTCATGTTACTTGAAAGCAGAAAGTCACCCCAACACACGCTATAGAGAACGTACTGCTTTAACGCTCGATAAGGAGGTGCTTCATTTAAATTAGTACGCACTGTCATAGTATGCAAAATCGGATGCAGGGTAAGACTTTAAAAAGTGAGAAGGATGTGGGGCCAATTGAAACAAGAGGTGGGAGGGACATCCTTGTGCTAGGGAGCATCTGATTGGATGAAATCTGTGCTTGTCTGAGACAAGTCATTTATGTGTTTGGACCATTTTCCAGAAGAGTTAGTGGGAAAGTTTGAATGAATCCATCTCATGAGTTCATTTAGTTCAGATATAGCGTATAGATCATCATGTACATGAAGTTTGGCACATTTGACCGCTCCAGACACGTCTTCGTGTCCGCTATGTTTTCTGCCAACTTCAAAAACATTTGAAAGATGTTGGTCTGTTTTTATATGTATTCACTCCATAATAAATGATAAACTGTATGGTAAGTTCAGTAGCGCTCCAGACACATATACATGAGCTGTTGGCTCACGGCGATCTGGGTTCGAGTCCAAGCCGGGTCATGTCCCGATTCCACACCCTGCCTCTTACCCTCATGTCCTGTCTGCCTCCACTGTCCAAGAGTAAAAAGCCCCATCTCACAACAAGAGAAAAAAGTTTTAGTGTTATGTTTAGTTCTGTCGAATCGATTAATCGCAATTAATTGTGATTCATTGCAATAATCGAATCCAACATGATTGTTTGTTTATATTTTATATGTGTCTTGTGTGTATATTTAAAATTATGTACATACATTGATATACATTTTGATTTAAATATAATTTATGTTAGATAAATATATGTAGAATATATTTAATGTTGAATCATAAATATATAGCTGCCGAAAAACTTAAGCGACCATTTCAAATTTGAACTTCAAATCAGCATTTCTAGATGTATATTGTGGCCATTCCAGTCCAGTGACTGTTGTATTTCAATCAAATCAGACCCCATCCAGGTCATCCAGCAGCAATGTTAAAGACTGGTAGCATGACAAGACAAATGAAAACTGTAATACAAATTGAGGTTATTACAATAAAGATTTTTTTTACATTTTCTTAAATACGTGTACAAATATTACTCTTGTACAGCTTAAAAGTTAAATATTAGCTGCTTTTGAAATATTCGCTTTCGCTAATATGAGCAACTTTTCTGTTATTTCAACTGTTTCTCCAGCTTTCATGTTCTGCTAATAAATGCAAACAGAAACAATATTTGTATTTGAAATTTGGTAAAAATATCATTAGTAGTTCACAGAATGAAACAAAAAAGACATTTTAACTAAACACCGAGTATATTTTAAAACCAAAATAACTGTCGATGAAATGGTCTATTTTTTAGCAGCTTTATATTACTCATTGATCTTAAATTCATACTGTAGTGGAGTAGTCGGGGCGAGACCGTGGTTCGAGGTAGGAGATTATTAGATTAGGAGCATATTAAGCATATAAAGAAACGAGCGACCGGACCGTCGATGAGAGAGGACCGTGCCCGAACATGTTTACGTTTGTATTTAAATTTGTATTTATGTTATTTCGCCGGCGGTCATCTGTGAGGGGCCGCCGGCTGCTATTATTTATATTAAAACTTTGTTTTAAACGTCTGCCGGTTCCCGCCTCCTTCCTTCCCTACTTTGAATCTTGTTACATATACATGTATGTTTTGTGTATTTATATATATATACAAACTGTATAAAATATAAACGACACACACACATATTAGATAAAAACAAACATTTTGTAATCGTTTACTCGATTTGCCAGCATTTTCATTACATTTAGTCATTTATCAGACGCTTTTATCCAAAACGACTTACAAAAAGTTTAGGGAGAAATAAGCGATATCACAGACATGTGTAAAGCCAGCACCAAAACTTTTGTGTCGTTGTATTGTGTGAGTTAAGCATGTTTGGGTCAAAACAACAGCACAAAACATTTAATATCTACACAAGTGTTGCAGATGCACAGTCAACTTGCTCAAGAACTTAAGTATAGCCTGCCATAGAAATAGGTACTAATGAGGCATCTATGCATGTATATCTATAATTTACATCATAGTCACAGCTGATAAAACATTGGCTAAAGTTCACAAATGTTTTTTAAAACAGCCCTATTCATCACAGAGTCATGCACAATCCTCCACCTGAAAAGAAACATCGGATTTAAAATGGAAGCAAAATAGTAAAGACTTCCTATAGTTTTTGCATCAGTTTTACATTTCTTAGCAAACAACCAAGTTTAGCTGCACTACCGGTGATGTCGGCTGACTGCGGTTCAGTCTAAACGATCTACCACGAGTATGCTCGACCAGCAGCACGGTTAGGCCAGCTTGCTACCTTTTACTGCTCCTCTGGGATCACGCTTAAATTTGCACATGGAACAGAGTTAATCTTACACCATAAGAGCCATGCGGCCAAAGCCGCTGCAAATTTAAAGCAGGTGAGATGCACCAAAGCCAGTAGCCACCAGTGCTTTGACTTATTCAGGGAGGCGGTTTCAAAAAAAGTCTGGTCTGCTGTTTCAAAACATCACGTCACCATTTACATTGTGGGATAGTTACTTAATATAACAAGATGATTGATTTTGGTGATGGCTTACAGTGGAATTTTTCTTGATGAGCTCTGGTTTATTTCAGCATGGACGGGTGTCTTGCATTACTCTGATTATTTAATGGACAGGTGGGACTCGCTTGCTTGATTCAGAATGTATAGTGGAACCAGTTTTATATGAGATATTAGTAATAATCACTTTTATTTTCACCATAAAATGGACATTTTTATTTTCACTCTTTAATTTTCACTTTCACATTGTTTTGTACAACAGAAAATACATAATAAGAGTCTGCTACCTTTCCCTTGTAGACTTAAAAGAATGAACGACTGCTATCTTTACAAATGTTAGCAGACAGAAATAAAACCAACCAGGCCTCGCAAACAGTCTGTGCACACAGAACAACACGCAGTTCTCTTCACGTGTAGAAATGCTTTCTGCTATCAGCAGGAGTCATTTCAGACAGACGCACCACGCCAGTCCACGTGCTGGCTTCATCTCCTGGCCTTCTTTTCTTTCATGAGTTTCTTGCTCTCCTCTCGTCTCCTCTTGTTGACGGGGTTGCGTGGATCATAGATCTCGAACGTGTCTTCGTCCTGCATGTTGGCATCTTTCACCTTTCTGGTTTGTTCATCAAAGTGGAGAACATGGGCCATCCTAAATCAAAAAAGGGAAGCAGAGCTCAGTTCAAAAGAACAGAGTAAAGCAAGTCACGGGCCACTAAATCATGAAAATCGGACTTGCAAGTTTGGAAACTTCCCAGTGGAACGGGTCAGAGCTGACGCTCATCCTGACCACAAAGTCCACAAATGGTCAAATTAAACTAATTGAGAAATAGCTCACCCAAAACAGAATATTCTGACAAAACATACTTCTTTCAAGCATCTAATCTAACCTAATCTGGCTCAACATGTTTTTGAGAATGAGATCTGCTGCAAATATGGCTTGAATTTCAGTCTGTTCCTCAGACACAGCAATGGTACGGGTTTGGAACAACACGAGGGCTGCTAAATCATATTTTAAGCAAATGATAGTTTTGGGGTGAACTACTGCTTTATGTGATGTGTCATTTGGGAGCAAGATATCATTACCGTATGTAAACATTTATTATTTTAAGTCCATGCCGACATATGACATGTGGCTGAAAAACCAGACCTGGTGACTAACAGGCTAACAAAAACAAAACAACATCTGCTAATGAAATATTGCTCATAAATAATCATCTGTATGGTTCTATAAAGAACCTTTAATATCCACAGACCATTTTTGTTTCACCAAAAGTTATTTGTAGAGACAATAGTTCCTACAAAAGAAATTGCTCTAAAAAGAAGATTTTTTTTGTAAAAAATGAGTTGCTACAAAAGTTCTTCACAGCGATAACGGTGTACCAAAAGCACCTTCAGTCAGACTAGCGTAGGGGCGTCAGAATAGTTACTGAAAATAACCCTTGCGGCTGCACTATAAACCGGATTTGCGGTGGTTTATTTGTTTGCGCAGTTTGTCAGTGAAGTACGGTTAAACGCTGCTGCATCTGAAAGACGGCAAAAACTCCAAATTTACGCCGCAGTAATAACATAACATGCCTAGTTCCAGGATACGCCTGTGAGCATCGTTCTATCGCTGTTCTTCAAGCATTCTCAGATATTTTTCATGACAATAAAATATATTTATAATGATAATGTTTGACTTCTCAAAAAGTCTCACAAAGAAAATCTTTTAATAGATATTGTGGTAATATTGTTATCGTGAATACTTTTGGCCATTGAAAATGTGATGAAAATGGTCATGAAAATGTAATATCTTGACAGCCCCATAACAGCATTTAAGCAATCCAACTCTCAACTATTTGTCGACAAAATCTCTAGTTTGAACTCACTATAATTTCTGAAGGGTGAGACTTCCGATTCTAGTATAATGAAGTAAATTGCGCCGTTATTTGTCGTATTGATATAGTGTATTGTCATGTTTCGCTTTTGTTGACAAAATCAAAAAAACGTTTCAATAGGCAAATGTTGTCATGAATTCTTTAGACTGTAGATGGCAATTGGCAAGGTTGATCGGATTGGAATTTGCAGAATAAACATCAGTTGATCTTCAGCTTCTTTCACAATAGAAATTTCCACTACAGCGTAGATACTACAGATAAACACATCTAGCTTTCATTTCTTCAGTATTACTTTTTCTTTCCACGTGCTTGGCTGGAGAGGAAACAATCAGCCAGAAGAAATATTCCACTGAGGAATAGTGAGTACCAACAGAAGGAAGAGCTCAGCGCTGGCTAAAACATCTACACCAAGCTCCAAAAGACTACTAAACCTCAGCACTGTTTCATCAGACAGTTTAACACAGTGTCTATACCGGACATGACCGACACGACAAAGACATTAGAAACGAATAAGAACTCATAATCATTTTAAATTTTGTCCACACTGGATGGGGCGCACCTGTCACCTGGACACGGTGTAAGGCAACAGCTCTCTGAACACAGACCTTTAATACGCATTTAGAAAACAAAAAAATGCAAGCACTTTGATGAAGAGGAGAATGTGTTGTAGATGCCACTGTGGTGAGTAAAGGTGTCAAATTCTTCCTCAGTGTAGTCTTGGTGAGCTCTTCACGTAAACAAAATAAATCCAAAGTGAGAGTTACACGCAGAAACCAAAAAAAAGCAACATAAAACAAAGTGATGCCTGAAGAAAACTAAATAATTAATTTCTTAAGCGACCAGCAAGATACTGAACTCTGATGGTAAACGCACTTCCTTCCTGTAGTGACTATCTATCTAAAATGACGCATGTTAGACGGCTTGGGCGGAGCATCCGTTAACTCCTCCCCTCAAAATGTCAGTCTGCTGCCAGTTCCATTTCAAAATGCAATGGCTGTTTATACAAATTCAATCAAATCGCAGAGTCAAACGAAAGCCACACCTACTTTTTTTCCTCATTCCACTCGGAAATGTGTCAAAATACGGAGTTAAAAATGTCACGGAGACTTTAAAGTCACTGCGAAATCAATATGAAGAATTCATATTTGTAAGTTATATTGGACTGCTTATTAGAAAATGAGAAGAAATCCGGGAAGAAAAATCGCGCTAGTAGCCGGGATCCAAAGTTGCGAAGTTTATTATATGTGTAAAAGTAGAATATCACATAAAACATTTGCGAATACGTACTATTTCAATCCAACAAGTCAAGTAATAAACTGGCACTAAATTTCAGTATGAAAAGTAAGAGAAGCCACTGAATATAATTATATAATAATTTTCATATATAACAATTACTTGCGAAAGCAGACGAAACACAATAAATGTGGTGCTATTGTGGATCTCTGCTGTTTGGGAAATGCAGTCGTGACAGTTCTGGGAGGCAATTATAGAAATACTTTGACGAGTTTGCTCAAGCATTTAAGAATGTCCAAAACAACACTTCAGATGCTGTGTAACAAGATCACTACTCTACAAGTCAGATAACGTCGTCTCGTGGTGTAGTTACATGCAAATGCGTTTCAATCTCCCATTATTCGTAACCCTTTTCCAGAAAAAAGAAAACCCATCCCAAACGAACGAAACAAGTTTTGCAAATAAAAAATTTTATTTCGAAATTTGTCGTTTCCATCACTCGTTTCAGATGCGAAACTTCAAATTGCACATAAAACAGGATGATGGAAACAGGGCTAAGAAACAGCTAAGGAAAAGAGTTAATAAACATTTTATTTTTTATAACTAAAAAATATGATGGGCTTCAGCTTTAAAGATTGGTATTGCAAGTCTAAAAAATCTTAAGTTCGGCTGAGATTCCTGAGGTCACACTTGCTGCAGTGTTTTGGAGCTAGACTAGGAACTACATGCGAGTCCAATGTGTTCACATCTCGCCTCTGCCCTGCTGACCTTCATTTCCTACTGAGAAGATCAGCAGGGCAACTGTCAGAATCAAGACATGGACTCGACCACGGGGAAACTTCAGTTCGGGGGAACGGGTCATTGTTATACATCAGGGACCTGGCCGGATGGCTCTCTGGGGTCTCATCTGAACCAAAAAAAATGCAAAATAAACTGACATTCCACACCTGTTTGAGCTATTCTAGCGCAGGTCAGAAATTCTGGAAAAATATCCAAACGCTTAGTGCTTGTCTCACACCGAAGGCACTCGCCTCCAAAATCCACGGCTGGTTTGAATGAACAAGATGTGACGGCACGTTTCAATAATTCGATGACTCCCGGCTGTCATTCAATCGGGTGTGACTTTTGGTGCTTTCACAGAAGTGTGTCAGAAAGTAACCGGAGGAAGATTTGGATATTGAGCCGGTTGTCTGAGTCAAGACGAATGCGTAGAGGAACCGAGCACTGAAGCAGTCTCCACTTAAAAATTATGAGGCTCTCTAAAGTCTCGCTTTGGTAAGTAATCCACCATGATGCTATTTTTGAGCCTTCGCAGAACCCCTGGATCAGTCCGAAGAGACGTATAAAGCGGGCCGGCGCATGTACACGAGCGCGTTTTTAAGTGTGTGCATGCGTGCTCGTGTCCATTTGAAGTCCGTAGGAGATGTGACAGCTCATCTAGAATGTCATGGTTATACTCTGGCAGACTCTGAGGACTCCCGCCGCGCGAGGCAGTCGGCTCTGATAATTTGTCTAGCAGTCTCTGTGATGACAGCCCGTCCGACTCCTCGACCAGAATTATGGCTCGCTCCAAAAAAACCCGTCTGATTGGGGCTCTTATCAGGGACGGGCTTTCGCTCCGGCTCGGCTGTGATGCGGAGGCCCTCGGAAGCCTCTTCCTGAATTTATTTTTCTTTCGTTTTTGGGAAAGAGAGGAGGAAGGAGTGAGGCCCGGGCGCTTGGCGAAAGGGCTTTCTGTAGATGCAGACACAGATGGAATAGTTTACAATCTGGCCCAGACTTGACTTCCAGTGTCTGACATGTTGTAACCCGTGTTCCGTTCACGGGGCGCACCAGACCTTCAGAAAGCGCCGCAGACTTCCCACTGCTGTTTTTCTAAAACGGGGGGCCTCTCTTCCCTCCGCCGAGATTTGGGATCTCAGCTAGTGGGCCACCTCCAGAGATGTCGGGGGAGCCGAGACAGTACTGACAGTCTATCAAGAGGATGAAGTAACCGACAGAACACAAGTAGGAACCGGGTCTTAGACGGCATCCCTGTTTTGATCTCATGTGTTAGTAGTTGGATCATTTAAGTTGGATCATTTAAGTCATTTAACTTTGGAAAACGCACACAAATCCATTTTCCTTTGCGAAGAGGGAGGACGACAACCTGACAGATACTCACTTTATCCTCAAGCGTGTCACCGCCACAGTCTCGCACACCATTAAGACCGACAATTAATCAAGCGTAAAGCCATTACGCTCCACAGAGGCATGTGCTCAACCACATTCTTTACGTTTGATTGTGATTTACGGTCTTCCTACAAATGCGCTCGCGCTAGGAAAAATGACTGCGGCATACAGATCGGCGAAGACCCGCCGCATCCAAGCCACAGTCGCTTCAAACGCTTCCAGTGGAAAACTACCCTGGATTCTCAATGAACTGTAAGGTTCATGCATACGTAGCCTTAAAAAAACAAGCCGTACAAACCACTGAAACCCTACGTTTTAACCGAGACCCATCAGAATGATTTACCAGCCTGCATCCCGTAATCCTCTGAAAAAGTGTCGTGTGACGCGCCCGTGAGTAATGTTCAATTGTCATTAGGGTTCATTAAAGAGAAAAACATATCGCTCGTACTGAAAGCTATAAATGTGGATGAGCAAAATCTGGTTGTAAGGATCTACTGGCACCTCAGAGGCCGTACTTACAAACACATTCGTCTTCATCACATGTGCTAGGGAGATGATGGGGAAAACAGAATCAGACCGAAGCATTTCTAATTGATATTCTATTTGTTTGCTTTACCGCACAATCGGAGCCGTAACCGCGCGCCTCGCATGCGGCATCAAGATTGATGCTCCCTTGAGTCTGATTCATTTTGCAGGATCGTAAATGTTATCCTGGCCAAAGGACGGCGCTGTCAATAACACACTCGGTGCTACTCGCATGGAAACCCTTCCATCGAGGCCCTACAGCGCCGTGATTGAGCGCAGACTTAAAACTTGCCATATGAGGATCAAAGAGATATCTAAAAAAGTAACTGTTGTTACTATAGCAAGTGGCACTGGGACGGTCTGATTTTATCAAAGCTGATGCTTAGACTGATTCTGGAGAATGCCAAAGATGTGGAACGGTGTTTAGTCTTCATTTTTAACGAAGTGCAAAAATGAACCCGAACAGACGTGATATTGGCTCGCAGAGAGGGGTGCAGGTGATCTGGTGTTGTAGCAGCGTCTTACCAATGCAATCATTTACAAGGACAGTTTACCTCAACATAAAACTGGTGTCATCATTTATTCACCCTCATGTCATTTCAAACCTGTATGCCTTTTTTTGTCTGTAGAGCACAAGAGACATTTCGAAAAATATCCTCTTATCCTACATACAGGTTTGTTCAGCATAATAGTGAATAAAGAATGACAAAATACATTTTTTTAGTTCAACTATACTTTGAATTTCTGGCTTTATTATCCCATTATATGCAAAACACAAGAATATCTACTGCAAGACAGACGCTCATGCTCAAGACATACAATACTCTATCCCAGCACGATATCCAATGCATAAATTAAACAACCCAGTCAACTAAAAATATGTTTTTCAAGGAGGTCTTTCTGGCTAGACTTAGGACACCAGCATCTTAAACCTACTATACGTTGGTCTTTTTGGCACAGCATCTCTAAGACAACAAAGTCTAAAACCCAAAACGCTGATTCCTGCTGGCATTCCTAACGACCGTCTGTTATAAAGACAGCACGCGTCTGACTGCAGGTTGAAACGCCCTGCCGGGGCCACATTTGAGTGCCACGGCCTTGTCGGGCCGTCTGGCGTACGGTGGGTGTGACGCGTTCCATCTGGGCCCACCGTCTGCTCGAGCAGTTATTTACTCAGTTAAGTCAGCTGAGAAAACTACTTCTCCACAAGTGGCTATTGCAGCGCTGCAAAAACAAACACCGCATACTGTTCTAATGGTGTCAGTGCGATCCCGAGCCAAACGCATTACTTGGCTGGAGAGCAAGGTGGTTCAGGCACACTCGAGTCGGCAGCTGTGTATGGAGAGAGTATGAATGTTTAGCTATGTTAGTTCAAATAAATATCGAGGCTAACTTAATGTGAAACGGTAGCCGTGCGCTGGGACAATCAATGAGGTGCGAGTTATTGAGAATGCATTTGATCACAGACAACTGCAAGTCCATTAATGCTTAAACCTCCACGGGAATGAAGAAAACAGACGGGGTCATCCCACTTACCAGCCTTTATCATCATCGTCGCCTAGTTCCTCCACGTTTTCCTCCGGAACTTCGGAAGTGTCCGAGATCGCAGTTGTCAGCTTGGATTTGAAGCTCTCCAAAAGGGCGAGTGTCTTTAAGAGCGAAGAGAGACGATACGTTATTATCATCTTTCAGTTTTCAAATGGACCTTCTAAATTATTAGGTTTTAACAGAGACTCGTTTTTTTGGAGATCAAACCTCCATCTCTAGGGGTATCACAATATACCGGATTCCATAATAACTGTGATTAACTTATTTAAAAACGAGACAAAAAAAACAATTCAATTGATATTGCAATAATGTCACTATCATTAATTCGTTCGGCCACGTTTATCATTTAGTGAAGTTTGATCTTATGTTTTGATATGACATTTCATATTATTTGATTTTAACTAAGACTCTTTATTTTAGGGGGTTTGGTGGAAAAGGAGAATTCGGAAGAGGGAAATGTAATTGAGCCCAGAATCAAATCTGCATCTGGTTCAGAAATAAATTATTGCTAGGTTGAAAAAAAGAAGAGCCTAAAAAATATATTTTTTCTTTAATTCAAACAAATTAGTTTCAATACAACCAATAATCTATTAAAAAAATCTAATAGGGCTATACCAATAACTATATAGATATAACATCCTAGAGCTCAAACCAAAGAGAAATGGCGAAAGCAATGCCAAGATTATGGGTTGGATTCCCAGGCATTGCAAGGGTTGGTAAACGATTAATCGTGATAATCGCATCCAGAATAAAAGTCTGTGTACTGTTCATATTAAATTTGTTTTTATATAAACATTCACATACTTGTGCATATTTAAGATTTTTTTTCAATTAAATTGTTTTATACAATTATAAACAAGTAAGCCAACCTGGTTGGCTCTGCGAAGTGCATTAAAATACTTTTAATGAAAGGCTAGCCGTGGTTTATCCCACTTCTATCATGGTCATTTGCCAAGTTAAAGCCGTAATTGATGTTTGATCAGACAGGTGAAAATAAGAGATATTTTTGTCAGTTAATTTCAAACATTGATCAAACCGACTGGAACTACCTGTACATTAAACGGTTTTAATGCACACCTTCCAGCCAATCAGACACAACTATTCAAACAAACCATGATATAAATAAAAATATATACAATATTTCACAGATGTATGTGTGTGTTTATAATTATGCACAGTATACTAACATACATTATGTAAACAAATGTTTTTATTCTGGATGTGATTAATCGCGATTTATCGTTCAACAGGCCTCATCATTTTAATACAACACAAGTAAATTAGGTTATAAGAGTCTTCCAAATATAAACGTTAAGAGACGTTTTTAAGTTATGACTCACCTGAGCCTCTCGACCAGACCCCTTCTTCCTTTTCTGCTTCTTTAAGTCTTCATACTTCTTCCTGCTCTCCAGGTACTCAACCATTGCCTCACTGGATGGTTTACTGTCAACTGTAAGAGAAAAACGAATTATGCTTAAATGAAAACTTTTCTCCATAAATCTGTCTATTATTCTAAAAGAGTGTGGCTAAAATGAAAAGATTTAAGGGCGAAAAGAATACAAGTGCAAAAGTTATTAATATCACATGGACATAAATATGAAATAGATAAAGTTTATAAAGCTATAAACGTCAATAAAGACGGCGACTCCTGAGGGCCATAAAATTGCAAATGGCAACTTTAAGTCCTAAGACAATCATCGACACGAAAGCCAATCTTTTGGAAAATTCTTGATGACTTTCTTTGCTACAAAGAGATGCACGTGATCCACATACTTCAATAACTACATAAATGACCCATATTACACCCACAAACATCTACTGTGTCCATTAATAATGTATATTCTCCTAATCCCATGCTACAATTGCAAGACCTGGAAAAGTCAATACCATCATGGCTGAGCTGTTGACACTGGTGTCTACAATCATTAATGTGCCACTGCGAATTCCCCATCTCAGACGGTCTGGCACTGATGTCACCGTTTACCCAGCGGACACAACGCTTCTTTGGACTTCACCTGCCCTCATGGCAACTATGACCGAATGCTTCGCACTACAAGCTCAAGAGGAACAAACTACATCACACAGAGCCTCCAACACCGGTGATTTATTTCACGTTAGCACTGTCATGTAACGAAAAATCTTTTTTCCCCTCGCAAATGGAACTTTTGTTTATTCTCCTTATTTATGGCGCACTGAAAACCACATTGAAGAGAGGCTGGAAATTTGTTATTCGGCAACTGAGAGAGAAAGAGAGATGCGTGTTAGTCTGAAAGCCACTGACTGAAGCTGGCTATGTTTGAAAATGTTTAGTCTGTGGCATGAGCTAATAGAAAACTAGAAAGACAGAAAGAACTTAATGAGCCAAAGACTATTAAAACACACTGACTGTGTAGAAACCGTAGAAAAAACAGGGCTGCCCATTCGAGCTGAAAGCGTGTTTATGGTGGCCACTGTCCAGATTGTGAAAGATACAGCTTTGATAGGACTGAATTAAACATGTGTTACAACAAAGTACAAGAATGTTCGCATTCTTTCGGTAGTCTGTGTGAGCAGAAAGCGTCCACGTAATGTAGGAGTAAATACTGCTGAGTTAGTTTACTCTTTGTTTGCAGTTTGAGCGATTATATTTTGATTTACTTGACAAATCGTGTTGAAGAATGAATGCGAACTGAACTACAACTACGCCGCCTTTCCAGTAAAAGAAGCCATTTAAAGGAACAGTGTCCACAAAAACCAAACTTGTCACTTTATCAGCCGTACCGTTTTATGTAAGTGTAATAATTTATATGGTTAGACTTTGCATTACAGATTTAAACTAAATGTGACTGATTGTACTTGACCTGACAAGCACGGCATCACCATACACCCAAAACCCTTGATCTATTTTACATTGAAGTCATCAAATTTTTTTAGTTTAGTGTAACGCCATTTGGTACCAATAGAAGGTTTAATAGAAGCTGGGAGACCAATAAATGTTCTACAAATACCCCCTCGCCCAATATGCTGTAAACTGTATTGAGAAATCACTGCACGGTTTTCACCTCATGAATACGTGGAATTCGTAACTATTTTACGAGGTGGCTAATTCGATGATGTGAATTGTACCAAAATGTATGATTTTAAGAAAAAACACATACTGAAGCCCCACCCCTAAACCTAATCTCTACTGACACAAGAGCAAATTATACTAAAATATACAAATGAAACCGTGTTCATTCAGTTTTTTTTGAAAAAAGATTTTTTTCCACACTAGCGTTTTCAAGTGTTTTCCAAGTCCTGGCCATGCACACCAAAACGTACAAAAAAAACGCATGCACCCATGAACTGCAGCTATGAAATTCCATCCATACATTTGCACTTCAACCCGTGTCATTTTTGAGAAGCGTTTATTTACTTCCTGCTTTATTAAAATGTAGCGGCAATTTAGAGGAAAGGCACAGAGTTTATATTAAATGGATGGACAACGAAGTAGGGATGTCGCTGGGGGTAACAAAAATTAAAAGGCGAAGTTTTAGTCCGTTGCCGAACAATAACTGCGAGTATTTAACAATCCCGTCTTCTAAACTGCTATTTATGTATGCACGAATAGACATTAACGCAATCAAACTGGAGATGAAATAACTGCTTCACATGCTAAAAAATATGTCATCGTTTTTAAAGCTCTCTTTTTTCACCGTCCATACTACAACGCAAAAAACTGCAATTTCAAATGCATCAACTTTGGAGTAAGTTTTCAAAGAGCTCAGTTTAGTTGACAAAAAATAATCGTAGAGGCTGTACCACATTGCGGGCGATACGATAAATTGAAACTAATGTCCAACAAACAAAGGCAAAATCAAAGGGGAAACGATTTGTTTTCACAGGTAGTGAAATCACTACCTTAAGCCAGGTGGCACTTAAGGACAATGAGTTTGCTGTTGTTTCAGGAAAAGAAGACAGTGTCGGTGATGCGGCATTCCTGAGAAAAGCTGGAGGTATTTGGGCATACAGATTGAATTAAAATAGTTGTATAGAGGGTTTTCATGCGTCATCAATCCGGAATTCGACCATTGAAAAAAACGTAAACAATGCTATTGAACCGAATGGAAATCGCACATTTTGCTGGCGGAAAAAAATCTTCTTCTTTAGAAATAATCGTAAAGCTCTATAATGTAAGTCCATTACACCCGAGAAACGCTATGGGAATATACTGTAACATCACTTGCTGTATAATTAATTATTTTTGTATTTTTTACTGTGTGTTATTTAAATTGTTTACGTTCAACACCTCCAATATGGCCGACTTCCAGATTGATGGCACGTTGTAAAAACACTCTATAATCAGCATACAAATAAACATGACTACATTTTCATGCCTGTGTCATATTTTTTACCAGAAATGTTGGTTAAGAATGGACAGTTTCAATGGCCCTTGAAGTTGACTGTGACCCATTATTTAATTCTGGGATCTTCTGCAGTCTACAACTGAAGAACTTGAAAGTCAGTTGATTTCTTGAGTCACAATTCCCAGCAGAATCTAAACATTGATTTGGATTTGGATTCAATTCATTGTCATTACACATATACAAGTAGAGTGTAACGAAATGGATTAAGAAGAAAAATACAGCATAACATGAGGAAAGTGGTGAGAAAAACAGATACACATAATACACCATAGACAAGACTTGCAACAGGGGAAGTTAATCCAGCTCCGGCAAGCAGCCATCCGGTCCAGTGCCATTACGGCACCGTTCACAGACCCGCTTGTCAAGCTGGCGGTTCAAAGCGACGGAGGCGTTTGCATCAAGCAACCACAACCAAGCCTACCTGCAACCACACCAAAGCCTATCTGCAACAGAGGTCTGGTGCACTACTGATTCCAGTAGTACACTGTAATAGACTGTTGCCAGGATGACGGATTTTTGTAGGCCACCCGGAAGTTAGCACCCCACTAACTCCATCGACAGTGTGGAACCTACTTCAGTGTGGACAGAAGGGCAAAACGGAGAGAAAAGATGCATTTCCAAATAAAAACGTTTTAATGTGGATAGGGTCTGCATCTCCTTGCAGTTCCCACTTCCGTCATGCAATAACAACCCATGCCAGGGGGTCCCATAGGAATTCAAAAGTCAAGGCCGAAAGGGTTCACAAACACTTCCAATACACCTACAAGAGTAAGAACCAGACAAAGCCTCCCAAAAAACATCTGTCTCTTAAGAATGGAGTTGAAAGCGTGATAGAAAAATCTGTCATCTTCGAAAATTCTTAAAAATGCTGTAAAAATTTCTGTATGGAATGGGCTGGACTTATCCGAGATGTAATGTTCAGGTAGAGTGGAACTTAATTGACTAACTAAAGCTTGGACCAAACGGGTTATTTGAACAGAATGGCTGTCATTAGCTTCTGGAAGCATGCAATTACTCATTTACAAAGGTATTCAAGCAGTGAATGCCACAGATTCAGAGCGGCCATTGAAATAGCCTATCTGAAAGGTCGGTACTGGTAGAAAGCCTTTCGATTTTGATTTATGAGAGCAAAAAGTGATACCTTCCACTCGGCTTGCCTGCCGCTCCCGCTCGGGCCCAGCTGCAGTCCGCAACTTGCAGCCTGCTGAATGATGACACCCTTAGGGCCTACAAGAGCAGCACACTCCATCTACACCAGCTGGTGTTTCTAAGTACTGTCTTTGAGTTTGATGGCTATTCTAACAACATTCCACCCCTCTCCTGCCACTCCAGCCAGAAGAAACTACAAATCAAGTAAGCGGCAGCAGAGGGTGGATTTTGAGAGCAAACATCTCATTGTTTTGGGTCAAGAATGGACACTTTCAATGGCCCTCAAAGATGACTGTGACCCATAATTTAATTCTGGCATCTTCTGCAGTCTAGAACTGATGAATTTAAGATTAAGTTGATTTCTTGGGTCACAATTCACTGCAGACACTATACTTGGATGTGCATCAAGCAACCACACCCAAGTCTACCTGAAACAGTGGTCTGTTGGAGTACTGATTCCATTAGTACACTGTAATATACTGGTGCTGGGATGACACAGTTTTGTGGAAGCCTGGAAGTGACCGACTCACTGATTCGACCAAAAATTCTATGCATTTGGGCTATAGACTTTTGGAAGATCGCAGAAAATAAGCTCTGTGATAAACAAAGGTTTATTAAATTCACACACTTTGTCTTTGAAGATTACCTTTACAAATGTACACCAAATTTGCAATTTTTGAAGCTTAAATACAATGGCCAGAAGAATAAAGCTTTGAGGCCATAAAAAGACTACACTATGGTCACCCCAAACCTCAGACAACGTTTCAAACTTTCTTAAAAACCAGGGTTTGGCAAGTTAACGCGTTATTATCGCGTTACCCCATTAATTAATCGAAGCTGACAATTATTTTATCGTGCATTAACGCCATTTTTTCAAGTATTATTATTTTATTTCGAAAGTCCATTTCTCACTTGCTCTGAAACATTCAGACAAACCATGGGTCGTTTTAATTTTAAATCTCTTCAAGACGGCAGAGTTGATAGAACGAAAGTTATTCTAGGCTCTAGCCCGCTAGCAATTGGTCGTATTTAACATATTTTTCCTGCAGGTGCGGTCAGTTTTTTTAATGGTTGCACCGGTGGGACTGCCAAACTGATCAACACATATTTTTAGAGCGTTTACAAATTTAATGCGCAGAAATGTTATATTGCACGAGCAAAAGTTTTCCTTTGGAGTTCTCATCATGCGAATCACAGAATAATCAAGCGATTCAAAAATTGTATCATTGCCCAGCAGTATTAATATTGTGTTTTCTGGTAAGTAATTACATGGTTATTGAATAACGATCCACTTTTTAGAGATTTGTGTCCACGTTGCAATTATTTGTGAGATTTATATGCGTGATGACTTATAATGTCCACGCCAAAGGATGTAGTCACTTTTAGCAACTTGCTAGCAACCACTGTTTTTACGACACGATAAAGCTTTAAAAACCACGAGCGGGTTATAACAGCTGTGTTTTATGTCACAGACTAAAATGTGAAAATATTTAGAGCATTTGTCAACCACACACCTTATTTTAAGCATTCACCAAAAAAACCTATTAAAAAGCTAATTGACTTTGGGGCGATGGAACTGGAAGTTATAAACTCGCTTCCCAATTTTGCAGTTTGCGCACATAACACAATATCTGTGCGGTACGCTTTTTTGCAGTAGTGAGCCACCATTTAATGCCATACACAATACTTATGTTTATTAACCTCTAGGTACAGAAAAAGACAAAAAAAATGGCACCTGAATACACTAAATGCTAACCGCAAACTCTCACAACGCATCCAATCAAATCTCAGGGTATCACCTGAAATGCCAGGAATTTTATTTTTAGACCCAAACGATCATCGTTCTCATGATCAATCGTTGTTGTCGCGTCCAAGTACTCGAGTACTCGTGCCCATCCCTTGAGACACCTCAAATGGCTTTGATATAAAAAGGGTTTAGCTAAGATTACTCCCTCACAATTCTCTTCCACATCACCGGGTTTGACTGACAAGGCTCCATTGAAATAAAACACCCTGTGCACACAGGCATAACCTGTATAAATAACTCCGAGTGGTAGAAAGAATGTTGCCACATCATTTAGGGTGGGTAGAAAACGGACAGCGTTTTTAGCATGTTTCTCTTATTTTTGGCTCTTGTGAATGACAGGCGTGCCAAGAAAGAGAAAACCAGACCAGACGAACATGCTATAATTTATGTCTTGAAAATTGAAGAGATGTCTGTCGAAAATAATAATTCAAAAACGGTACAAATGTCTTCTAGTTGGCTCGGCCAACTGCGGAGGAGACAATTGGCTTCTTTCTTAAATAAGATACCAGATGCCAAGCGAGCGGGCTGCTTTATTAAAGAGAGGGCAGGAATGTGTTTGCTTTTGGGACTGAAAACAAAGATTGAAGTTGCCTCTGTGGACATATGAACACCAGAGAACCCAAACCCAAACATTGAGATTAGGGGGTGGAACCAATGGTAAGAAAACCAACTTTCACTTTAGCTGGAAGAAGGTTTAAAATGCAATGACTGCCAATCCAGAAGTTTGATTCCTTATATCGGGTTTCAAATCAACAGAGTTGTGGTTAATACTACAATGAAACTGACAAATTGACAAAAAGTAAAGGTCAAATAAAAAATAGAATTGCATTGTTATATTTTTGTGTGTATTTTTAAAACATACTTATCTTTGACAGATCAACAGAGAAATCACAATCCAAGCCGGTGATGCTTTCCATTCTCTTGGTTTTTCTTGGTATTTTGAAAGCGTTTGCTAAGTACATGGTGAACATGCCCATTCCACACGCTCCATAGACTCCTGACTATCCAAAAAGTAAAAGTGCGTCCAAGTAAAACGTGAGCAAGCCATACGAATTCCTGCTAAATGACTTGCATTCTAGTAAATAAATAAACACACACACACGCACAAATATCACTGTACTTTCACAACGCCTTGAATAAGTCTTTAGACGCTTGGCAAAGAAAATCTTTAACAGTGACCACGAAAGCTGCCCAAACCTCAAAACTGACAGTCTTAAAAATACACCATGTCTCTTTCAACATTGCAATTTGTAACACTTCCATCTTTATTTATTTAAAATTCTGTTGCGTACACAAAGTGCCGGTCTTTCCACATTTCCCACAAAAATGTGGGTATTGTCGACACCATGCTAGCACAATTGAAGTGCTTGTGTCAAGAAACTGAAAGAGCAGCAATTGAAAAGCCAATTATTTGTTTTTAGAAACTTCTTCTGCAGAACACAAAAGAATATATTTTTAAGGATGTTGGCACCCAAACAATATAGTCTCTTATTGACTTCCATTATATGTACACTAAACCACTGTGACCTCTCTCAAAATATCACCTTTTGTGTTCCACAGAAGAAAGTGTCATAACTGTTTTAAATGACGTGAGCGTGAATAAATGATAATAGAATTTACATATTTGGTTGAACTATCCCTTTAGTCTATAAATTCCTGGTCTAATCGTTCCTGCCGGTATGCTACATTACTTCGTACAACCCTGAAAATATTCGTGTCATCACTTTGAAATTCTTTCTCTTTAACGAGAAAAAAACGGTCCTCAAACATGCTATGGCTACTACAAGTGTACATACCACATTCCAGACAGAATGTTTGTTAGGCATTAAAAATGAATAGGGTGAGGGGACACACCTTTGCCTCCTGAGAACACACAATGTGAAGACGTTGATATACAACAGGGCAGTCGCAACCCTCCGCAGAGGTCAAAGGTTCGTCTGAGCAAACCTCTTGAATGCAGAAATCCTCGCAGGAAGTACATCAAACACCGTGGAGCCCAAAACTGCAGGATTTGAGACACATCAAATGACTCAACTGCGAATGTTGACGTGTTTTGCATAATATTGAGAACTATGTAGGAATATACAGTTTACTGTTCCTGTAGCTCAATTGCGGGCACTAGGGATGCCAGGTTGGGGAGGTGATTTGGAAGCAACATTCAAACTGACCAAGCGTTTACATTAAAATGCACTATAACTTCTTTTACGTAAAATTTGAGTGTCACACTGTTTACGAAGAAATATAACAAAGAGCAATCAAAAGGCTGTGTTTACACTGGGCATCCGAACCTTGGTGTGCACCAAACAAGTGGACTGAGACCCTTAAAAAAGCAGGTATGCTTCCAAACAAACTCTGGTGCGGTTTTACAAAAATATGAGACATAGCCCTTAAAATCACTATTTGACAACAGAAAGAGCTTTATTAAATCGGAATTTGACTCCTTTAAACACTATGAGCTCCTTGAGAGTTTTTCCTGGAAAATCTTTTTGTGACATTATTATTATGTCTTTAGACTCGGTGCATCAGTTCATTTTTTGGTCGCAAACAAAAGTAGTTACTATATAGATCAGACTTCAAACAGGTGCCTTGTGCAATTTTTGGATAATCACTTAACAGAAATGCAATATAATCTAAATGTCTTCATAACGAGGCGTTATTTTTTTAGTATTTTGCCCGTTTTGCTGGATTATAACTTAAAGCGGCCCTGCAACGATGTGTCATGCATTCTGACTTCTTTGCAATGTTAAATGGGCTGTATTCTGAGGCTTAACATGGTCAACTTGTCAAAAAACGAGTTTGGCGTATTACGTAGTATTTCTGTGCTCGATACACTCCCCTGTACAGGTTTCTTAGTCCCTTATTGGACAATTCTCCCGGAAATGCATGCGGCACAGCCACAGGACAGTAGGAGAAGGAGCAGGCGCGGACGTCACTTTCACTTGTGTGCAGGAGAGAGAGAGCATATGTTCGTGAAGTTCATGTGTTTGTTTGTTCACTGCATTTGGGTGATGAATGTTATATAAACTATGGATATAACGCTGGATTCGGAGATCATTTGAAACTGATATATGGAGCCGTCCCAGCGCTAAGAGATACCGGACATGAACTGCATGCGGTGAGAGAAACTGATGTCTGTGTTTTGTTGACAATGGTTGTGCACGTGCTTTAGTTCAGCCTACCCCTCCCCCCCACACGCACCATATATTTTTGGAAACAGTCGTAAAGCTGTATCTATCTTTTATAAATGTGATCAAACTAAATACTCTTCGAAGATACGAAGTATGCAATAGTACTCTTTAGGGACTCAACATTAATATGAGATTGCAAGAAACCCCGTGTGTTACGCTCACTTTAACATTCGGATGAGTTTGTAAAATTCTGTTCACAGGAATCATCAAAATATCTCTTCTCCTGTCTCAAAAAAGGTGTGTCTTTTGCGGATACTCATTGTAAGAGAAATTTAGTCAAATAGGCGATCACTGCAGCCTACTGTAATAAATGTAACCAGAAAAATCGATTCGATGCTTCAACAAGCACTTCCTGTGTTCAATTCACCCGCATTAAAAAGGTCCATTGTGAAATTCTAGGTCTGACCATGTATGTTTTCTCACATTTCTTTGCCCTTTCGACAGTGAAATTAAATTGTAAGTGTCCTTACAAACAGATTTCAGACTGTTCAGACACTACTGACAAGTATGCGCACATATCAGGGAGTGTAAAATGAAAAACACATTTCTATGGTCATAGTAAATATTAGAAGGGAATGTTGTCAAACTGCTCCGAGTCAGACATGACTTTCATTTATTGTATTACAAACAACACTTTAACTTTATTGCTAGAACTTGTGCTAACAGATAATCTCATAAACTTTCTTGCCAAGACTAAATACAAAAGAAAGTTCTGCCGTGTCACGCACTATTTTACAACATCTAGAGACTTGTCAAGAAACGTATAGAGGGATTAAAATGAGTATTATATGGGGAAAAAGATAGTTAAATATGGTTACAAAATGAACCTTATAGTAAAGAGCAACAAACAAACAAGCGACAAAAAGAAAGCTTGTTAAAAACATCTCAAAAAAGCTTGCAGGAAAGGTTAAAAGACTTCAATAACTCATGTGTTAAAATTCAATTATATATTCGCTTCATTTAAACTGTGTCAATACCAGCAGCGGTGATCATGTGATGCTGACACTCACCCTCGCTCGGTTTCTCCTCCTCCTTAAAACCCGCATCTCTTCTTTGCTTGATTGCGAGTAAGTCTTTCTTCAGCTGGCGAGATTCTTTTCGCAATTCATCACTGTGGAAAAGCATTCAACAGAGAGCTGGAGTTCATTTTCACTCTTGGAAAGAAAACATTCACGATAAGTCACGCGTGTTATGGCAGGAAAAACACGCGTAGCATTTTACACATGAAGATACTTTACTTCAATCTGAAACAAATCATTTAGATGAGGACAGATGAGAGATAATATGACGTGCATAATTACAAATGCACTTTTAAAACGTAGACCAAAATGCTAATGCTTATTTTAAACATAAAACGTTGAATATTTATAACATATGAATTTCATATTTGCGTCTCACAAAGAAACATCAAATGCAAAAAAGCGGACGAAATGAAAAGTTGCATTAAAGGCACGTTGGCGTGGATTGGTTTCATTTAATGACATCAACAACTCCACAGTTTAGGGTCTCCCGACCATTAGCGTCTCATTTAACAATCCGAGCAGAATTCTGTGTTCACAATAAACAGTAATAAAGGCAACCATTATCTTAAACGCAGCCTTCCAACATGTGTCAGGAACAAATAAGGGCATGAGACGTGTAAAACTCTAATAAATTGTGTGGCGCCTTGTTAGATCAAAGGTCCAGCGTGGCTTCCAAATCAACCAGAGGTTCTGGCACCTCAAGAAAAGACGCTGAATCTGCACGGTTCAGTCCCACGGATCGTGCGTTGAGGCCTTATTCTGATCTTTATGGCTGTGAACCTGATCGGTGATCTTAAACTGGCAACAAAAACGCACCTCGGTACAGCCCAAGTCAGCTTAAAAATGAGGGTCTGGTGTACGGTTCAGGTGAACTTCGGTATGATTCACATTTGAAAACCATTTGGCCCAATTTGTGAATTGATGACCAATTGATGATGACAAGAGGTACTGATCTCCAAGTTGTATTTCTCGTTTAAAAAAAAAAACCTGTCTTGTAGGTCGCAATTTATTATACGTGTTGTAATGAATAGGCCTTAAAGGGATAGTTCACCCCAAAATAAAAAAAACCATGTGATAGTTCACACTCAGGTCATTCAGAACCTGTATATGACTCTTTCTTTCTTCTGTGGAACACAAAAGGAGATATTTTGAGAAATGTCTCAGTGGTTTTGCGTCCACATTATGGAAGTCAATGTGCTCTAGTTGTTTGAATACCAACATCCTTCAAAAAATATCTTCTTTTGTGTTCTGCAGAAGAAATATAAATATAAAGCATATACGTATAAAAATAATGTGAGGTATCGATCGTTCCGCTAGATAAGACCTTTATTAATTTTTGGGTATGGTTTAAAGCCCTTTGAAGTCCGTTGAAGTCCACAATGTGGAGAAAAATCCTGCAATGTTTTCATCAAAAATCTTCATTTCTTTTCGACTACAGAAAAAAAAACATAAACATCTTTGATGACATGAGGGTGAGTAAATTATCATGAAAATTAATTTTGAAAGTGAACTACTCCTTCAAGCAATGCACGTAAATCCTCCTCCTGATAAACAAAAAGACATCCAGGTAACTTCTGTTATTAAGTAAGTGACAAATAAATGTAAAGTACAAAATGCCTATAAGAATCAAATACGTTTGCGCTGGTCTTGCAGCTGAGATGAATGAACAGCCATGTCTTTTGTTCAGACAATAGAAGCAGATGTCGCAGGACAGCTGATAAGGACAGGCAGAGGCAGACACATGCTCGCAAGGTGTGAGGTCCTCAAAGATAAACTTCCAGGCTTCGTTCTGCGAGAGGAAGTTGCCTCCACCTGCAAACACTGCCCCCACCTACAGTTTCTGGCAGCTCCAGAGACAGCATCTTCTATTGGGCTATAATAATATTTCGATAGGACCTGACAGCTCTGTTTTGAATCCAGGTTCTTACCTGGCCACAAAGCAGGTAAGCTGCAGAGCCCGGGCCTCAAGCCCAGAAACACGTGAGGCATCTACAACAATGACTGTCTTTGTTCCATCTACTCCTCTGAGCAAACACAACTTTCTCCAAAAGTTCCTTTATATTCCTCTGCTCAAATCTCTCGGATGTCCGACAAGTGTTACCAACATTCTCGGAGATGGAAAGTAAGGCATCAGAGTGTGACCGTGTAGAAGGTCTTTATAAAAGTGATTTCATCAACATGTTGCAACGTTTTGCCATCCAAAATCCCCAAAAGCGCATTGAATTTGGATTCAAAAGCAGAGCAGTAGTTAGGGATGTAATGATTCACTCAGCTCATGATGCGATTCACGATCTTGATCTCACAATCCGATTTATTCACGGTTTATTTTTACAAAATGAGTTTAGACAAATTAGAAATGAACTGCCCCTTTATTATTTCGAAATTGCTGCACTGTATGCTAAACTAAACAAAAATGAATAATACAAATATCTCTTTAGTATAATAATGTAATGTAGACTTTGTCTGTGCTTTTTTTTGAAGAAATATCAGCATATCCACTTTTCAAAGTTTGCAGTAAACACAGCAGCCCCTGCTATTCAAAACATGTATTGTGATTCAAATAACTTCTCAACCGGCTATAATCCTCACATATTATAAACGATTTTCAACTAGCAAACATAAAAAAAAGAAAAATTATGTGAATTTGATGATAATTTAATTTGAAATTGATAGTAATTACATTCTGTAATACTGACTTACAAACGTTGACAGAGATGTTCATAAAATTGCAAAAACATCACCATTAACAGAACATGAAACTTCTGTCCTTATTTGCTCATGTACTTCCAAATCCATTAGAAAGTGAAATCTACATCATAATTTTAAGTTTCAAGGAAAAAAAGAACTGGTGGTTGTGAACAAAATTAATAAAAATTCTGCATAGTTCCATGGTACAGTGATGAATGTGATGTAAAAATAGTCAAATAAATCATGTTTGTAAACTAAAGGGACTGTTTAGCGGGTTGACAAAATGTTATATGCACTCCAACTTCTAACTTGGATAAAAGCGTCTGCCAAAAAGTAAATGTTTCACTCTTAAAAATAAGGGTGCTACAACCATTGCTTTCTTACCATTTTTGTAGTACGAAGAACTACAGACAAAATGTTTTATATATGGCATTATGTAGCACTTTCCATTTAAAGCCTTCCATTATTTTGATGTTTTTTCAACTGTGAATGTAATTCTCTTGAATGAACAAAGGATCATTTCATTTCAACAGATTCCACAAGAGTGAAAAGTTATCTATTAGAGTCATATGTTGACCCTTGGTAGGAAATGGGCAGGATATATGGGGAAGCACCTACAACTAAGTGATAATTTTGCTTGCCTTGACATGCTACCATTTACCAAACAAGAGAGGTATATCCTAGGAGACGGCAACACAATGGGCCCCTCAGCCAGATTGCTGGCAACAGTGGAGAAAGCCAAGAAAAATGCAAAGAGAGAGAGGAACACCTGCTAATTTACACCTCAGGGCTCAACAAATTCCTCAGAATATCCTTTTGTTCCACAGGTGGAGTCGACCTCCTCTGTATTCATTTAATTCCCAATGGAGCACAGGCCATGTCTCCAACTTATGTTGACTATAACTGACACAGAAACTGATTCCCTTGAAAGGCATAAAAGTTGTGATGCTTTCAATAATTACTTTGTTTAGTATCTGGTATATTGACCTCCCAAACCAGCCTAAAAAAACTAAATTAGCTCACCCATATATATATATATATATATATATATATATATATTACAGTTTAGTGTCAGTTTGTATTTTGACTTTTTTATTCTTTTGGCTTTATTTTGGAGATGGTGGTCTAGTGGGTTAAACCACTGAACTGGTAAATCAAAAGGTTGCTGGTTCAATCCCAGCAGCCACTACCAGTGTGTCCTTGAGCAAGACACTTCACTCCATGTTGCTCCAGGGGGATTGTCCCTGTAATAAGTGCACTGTAAGTTGCTTTGGATAAAGCGTCTGCTAAATGACTAAATGTAAATGTAAATTTTTATATTATTTCATATTAATTTTACTTTAATTGTTATACTGATATAAAAGTTTGTTTTTGTTCTATTAACTATATGTTTTTTATATTGCTATATACTTTTTTGGTTTATTACTAAGTTGTTTATTTTTATATTGATTTGTGCTTTTGTTGTTTTATTTAGTTGTTTATTTTTATATTGTTATGTGCTGTTTTTGTTTTATTATTTGTTATATTACTATGTGCTTTGGTTGTTTTATAATTTAGTTGTTTATTTTTTATATTGATATGTGCTTTTGTTGTTATATTTAGTTGTTTATTTTTATATTGATATGTGCTTTTGTTGTTATATTTAGTCGTTTACTTTTATATTGTTATGTGCTTTTGTTGTTTTATTATTTATTTGCTATGGAGCTTTTTAATTTGAAGTTAATTTTAAATTAAAATAAATATTTTTTATAAATAACTTTCATCAAGTTCAAGCTTTTCAAAAACTACTATGTTTAGGCTTATATTTTATATGATTTCAATCAAAAGAATTGTTTGAATAGTTTTAGTAAACTATATTTCACTTGCTCAACCAATTGTGCTTCTTTGAGAGCTGGACTGATCCTGACAGGATAAGATGCATTCCAATAGCGGCGTTTCAGAATTGTAATCCCTCTGTGTATAAACTCACCAATTTGACTGAAATAAGGCATCTGTTAATAAACAGCACTGGATTAAATCAACAAACTGTATAAAGCATAGCTGAGAGATAGGACATTGATAGACAGCGGAGCGAGATAAAAAGTTTGTTAACTCAAGAAAAGAACAGTGTGATAAAGTGTCCTTGTGATAAAAGGAGGAGGGGATGAGAGTTTATTAATGAGCGAGAGCTTTGAAGAGGAGCCAAAGCGTGCCCACCGCCTCCCGACTTCTTCTGCCAAGGGCCGCAGACATCCTCCATCAACCAGTACAATGCCAGGCATTGAAGCGAACCCTCTGCGGCCGCCAGCGGCGAAGAGACTGTCATTTCACAAACCAGGAGAGAGAGGTGCCGGCCGAGACCTGACGGGTACATTTAAAATCTGAGGAGCGGAGGAAAGACTTTGTCGTCACTCACGGCTCTCCCGAGCAGCCAGAGATTGTCGCTCATTCAGACAATTCAAATAAGCGAAACCCGGAGACCTCTGGATGATTTACTTTTCATAAAGAAAGCACACAAAGTGACTGGCCACCGACCAATTCTTCCCATAAATCAGAACATTTAACCCTCGCCTCCCCACCGGCCTCCAAAAACGTCTCTTGGGTGGGTTGCTTCGGATTCGGTTTTCCAAAACACATGCGAGAGTGGAAATACCATCCAGTTCCACTGATTTTGGACTTTTTAAGGCAAGGCTCAGAGTTTTATAATAAAGCGGTATAATGTCAGTGTTGCATGGAGAGGTCGAACGTCTTCAAGGTCTCGCAGATTGCTTAAGCAGAGTCTGCGTATAATAATACCATATCACGTTTCAAGGAGGATAGTTAAGAATATTGGTTTTCCAGGTTTCTCTCGAAGCCAAATTCGAAGCCTACCTACGTTTTTGAAAGGAGACTGAATAATTGAATAACTGAAACTGCCGTAATAAATATTAATGATGAATTGGAAGAAATGAAGTGGTAGAAAAAGTTGAAATTGTAACCGTACCACTGTATATATACACTGTCGTGCATGATAAAAGCGAAGTCATAAACTCCCGACCACAAAGTCGAAACCGCTGGTTTGCTCGCAAATGAACAAATTTGATCACAACTGAAGCCCCAAACCGCAAGAACGTGTGTACCGACCACAAGTTAAGTTAACAAACATGTCGAGTCCTTTCTGGAAGTGAAATTACACTTGATTATCAAGGATTTTCCATTCTTAAAAGCACTTAAAAAGTGATACTTCACCCAATATAAAAATTCTGTCATCATTTACTCACCTTCAAGCTGTTCCAAATGTGTATAAGTTTCTTTGTTCTGATGAACACAGAGAAAGATATTTGGAAGAATGCTTTTAAACAAACAGATCTCAACCCCGATTAACTCCCATGGTAGTCAAAAGTGACCCAGAACTCTTTTGCTCTCCTACATTCTTCAAAATGTCTTCTCTTGTGTTCAACAGAACAAAAACAATGATAAAGTAGTTGATCCTACTATGCGAGTCAATGGGGGTTGAGATCTGTTTGGTTATAAGCATTCTACCAAATATCTTTCTCCGTGTTCATCAGAACAAAGACATTTACACACATTTGGAACTCGATTGTGAGTAAATGATGACATCATTTCATTTTTTGGTGAAGTATCACTTTAAAGAGCATAAATACTGCATCAACTGAACATTTGATAATAATATGTCTTGTCACAGATCTCTATAATCTCTTGTCGGACAATGACCTTCTTTCAAGGAGTAAAATATCATAATCATCTCTTACGGGGGATTTACACGGGGCGTCAGCAACAACGCTTCTCATTTACTTTGAATGGGTGACGTCATGCATTGTGGAGTCACTGCTAATGGCAGAAGATGAACATTTCTCAACATATATGTATACGTATAAGAAAGATATTTGGAAGAATGCTTCTAACCAAACAGTTCTTGGCCACCATCAACTACCATAGTAGGAAACATTACAATGGCAGTCAAAAGTGCACCAGAACTGTTTCAAAATATCTTTTTGAAAATGTATCAATACATTTTTCCAACTATGATAGTCAATGGTGGCCAAGAAATGTTTGGTTCCAAGCATTCTTCCAAATATCTTTCTCTGTGCTCATAAGAACAAAGGCATTTATACAGATTAGGAAAAACCAGGGGATGATTGAATGTTTAAATGTCATTTTTGGTGAACTGTGCCTATAAAGACATAAAAGTGTATCATAGACTCGCTGTCTTGCGATAACACGTAATGCAATAAATTCATTCAACAAATACACAAATGTTTCATTTCTTAGAAGCTCCGCTCTGCTGAACGAGTGCCATGTCGTCGCCTCGAGCTGATCCCTGTGACTGCCCCATACAGAGAAAACATGCTACAGCGGGCTGGAAATCTGTTAACCTGCAGATCCGCGACACAGCTGCCAAGACTTTCCAATACGGCCTGCACACAAAAGAATCTGTGCTTTACTGATCAGAGTAACCTTTGCTTGAGATGATGATAAAGCGCCAGACTCTGACAGATGATGGACAAGTGCAGGCAATTAGAAACCGTCACCCTGTGGCCAAAAAAGAAGAGTCTATGTCACTGTTGATGCTTGGGCACGCTTTACAGAAAATGGGTCTTTTGTGAGGGATTTGAGGGAATTTAACCTCAAAGGATTTGTGAAAAATCATGATTTGTGGACCACAGCAGCTTAAGAGGTAGATAATGACGAGTGCACTTAAGGTTATTCGACGGTTTGGTAGATTCTAGCAGTTGTAAATCCAGACTCTTGGTTCAGTAATGACTCAGGTCAAAGGTCACAAGGAGGAGATGCTTACTAAAATGTCAAGGGGTATAACCCGACTGAGACGAAGTCATTGTGGGCCTTCCGGCTTTATGTATGGTAGATAAGGTGTCTGGATGTAATATCTTGCAAGTACTTAGCATTCTATAGTAATCTTCAAATAAATAGCATTAATTTATATGCGACTATAATTTGATTCAGATAAAAATGACTCAAAACGTTACAAGTCCATCCATCCATCCATTTTCTACTGCTTATCCGGGGCCGGGTCGCGGGGGCAGCAATCTAAGCAGGGATGCCCAGACTTCCCTCTCCCTAGACACTTCCTCCAGCTCTTCCGGGGGGACACCGAGGCGTTCCCAGGCCAGCCGGGAGACATAGTCCCTCCAGCGTGTTCTAGGTCTTCCTCGAGGTCTTCTCCCGGTGGGACATGCCCGGAACACCCTCCCAGGAAGGCGTCCAGGGGGCATCCGGAAAAGATGCCCAAGCCACCTCAGCTGGGCCCTCTCGATGTGGAGGAGCAGCGGATCTACTCTGAGCTCCTCCCGAGTGACCGAGCTTCTCACCTTATCTCTAAGGGATCGCCCAGCCACCCTGCGGAGAAAGCTCATTTCGGCCGCCTGTATCCGGGATCTTGTCCTTTCGGTCATGACCCACAGCTCATGACCATAGGTGAGGGTAGGAACGTAGATTGACCGGTAAATCGAGAGCTTCGCCTTGCGGCTCAGCTCCTTCTTCACCACGACAGACCGGTACAGCGACCGCATCACTGCAGAAGCTGCACCGATCCGTCTGTCAATCTCCCGTTCCATCCTTCCGTCACTCGTGAACAAGACCCCCAGATACTTGAACTCCTCCACTTGAGGCAGGGACTCTCCACCTACCTGAAGTGGGCAAGCCACCCTTTTCCGACTGAGAACCATGGCCTCAGATTTGGAGGTGCTGATTCTCATACCAGCCGCTTCACACTCGGCTGCAAACCGTCCCAGTGCATGCTGAAGGTCCTGGTCTGATGGAGCCAGCATGACGACATCATCCGCAAAGAGCAGAGATGAAATCATGTGGTCCCCAAACCCGACGCCCTCCGGCCCCTGGCTACGCCTAGAAATTCTGTTGTTCTGTCGCCGGTTCTGTTCAACGTTATAAGTGTTTTATGTATTTTCTACGCAAATATATGTAGGAAATGAAACCTGAAAAACAGGTTATGGCTGATTTATTATGTTGAAAATTAATTGTAAACTTTAGTGAAAATCTGAAATCTGCAACTACAAAAAAACGATTGGTTATGGCTGATTTATTATGTTAGTTTGACTTTTTCTCACTTTAAAAGTCAAACTAAATAAGTCGATCGTAACTTCTGATTCACCCAGACTTTATCTCAGTTCTTCCATCTTCCATTTATGCACTAAATGCACGCAATGCTCTTACCACTGAGCTACAGGAAAGACTTTATCATCCTTCAATAAAGTACTTGACTTATTGCATTATAAAGTAGCCACTTAACTTAGACTTAATGCTTCTATAATTTATGGATAATGTATTACAAAAAAACATAACCAATTAAAAATGTAACTAAACTTAAATGGCGCAACAAACACTCGCTATTAAAAACTATGACAAATCTCAAATCAAGTAACCACAATCTGGTAATTATGTGACGTGATAACAAGCAACCACGACAGACATGAGTGACAAGTCACGGTTTACTGAAAGTAAAAACTCCACTTTTATCTCCAAATATTACGTAGTTGAAAATACACAAAAATAATCAGTGTTCAAAATGGTTATAAAATGATAAGATTTCAGAGCCATATAATTCTGCAATTCTACATTTCAAGCAGAGATGGCGATATAGAGGCAAAGGTTACACTTATTGCAGTTTAAAATCCTTTTGGCTAGTTCCTAAACTATTACACTTTCATAACTGTTCTTAAATATCTCATACTTATTCTTAAATACAATAGTTCTTAAACCGAGGGGTTTCCTTATACATTTCATTTAAAACAACATAACAGTAGGTTATTTCACCCATCAATAAAATCCTGTATGATTGTAGCCCCTCAAAATAATCATGTTTTCATCAGCGAAGGAACATCGGACTAGTGGTCGACCGATTATCGAACTGGCCGATTATCGGCGTCGATATTAAGGATTTAGCCGATAATCGATATCGGTCATTTTCAAAGACGATTTGCAGTCGGAACGCGTCACTAGTTTGTTGCGTAGAGTAATGCCCGCCCACTGCCCCTCTGATTTGTTGGGACTAAGTCACGAGTTCGGCCAATCAACGCGGGAGACTGCGGAACAGAACGTTTTTTTCACTCTCACACCGAACGCACTTACTAACTGGAGCTGCTTCAGGTTCATGCTCTCTGAAGAAACATGGCATCAGACGTTGAAATAAATCACAATCCACTACACTGAAGATGCAAAACACTTCAATATAATAAGTGCCTGAATTTCGGAGCAGCTTTCCCGGTTTCCTGCAGGTTCCGCAGGATTTACGCATTATTTTCATGTAGATATAATTTACATCCATAGTATAACAATGATTTTGCTCTCCAAGCGAGCAGCACACTGCACACGCGTTTCTTGTACTTGATCGAGCTTGCATTCGCCATTTAAAAAATACAAGCCATTTTAAAGCATAAAGAACTTGAATCGTCGGTCTTCAGTCAGATCGCTCTCATGCACTGACTCCGCCTCTCAAGCTGCTCGATCGTGTGATCGAGTTATTTTTTGCAACTTATTTATACACAAAAATGTTCAGAGACACACATGGGTGTGATTAAATGCCCGTCTTGCCGACAATACACTCAATGAATAGGCTAATGTACTAACTAAGTGTTCCTAAAATATGATTTTAATGTTATAGCTTCATGAAAGCATTTGCGGTCTTTTCAACAACATACACAATAAAGCTATGAAGGCAATTAAATTATTTACCCTTATTATATAAATTCAAATTGTGCTAGTTAATCCAATGATGAGCAAAATGATTAATTGAATAGTTTTAGTATTGTATGCAATGTTTAAGTCATCAGAACATAATTTTTTCCATAAATGAATCTAATTTATTCCATTCAATTCATTTTTTCATTTGTTGCTTGTTGTTTTTTACTGTGTTGCTTGTGGTTTAAAAAATGTTCACAGAATTCTGCTGGGTGCTCCCTTCTTTCTTTTGTTATTATTAATATAAGTGTTATGATTAAAATTTCTCAGTCAGAATTTAAAAAAATTCAACTGTTTCAGAGAGTGTGTTCTTAATTTTTATATACATTTTAGTTTTTACACCATATATATATCGTTCAAACTATCGGTCTAATTCACATCGAAATAATCGGTATCGGGCTGAAAATCGCATATCGGTCGACCTCAACATCGGACGTCTTTTTCTAAACCGTGCTGAACTACGATTGGTAAAAGAAAAACCGAGAAAGCCAACCAGGAAATGAAATACTATCTTAAGCGGGAGACACAGATCCAGAGGACCTAGATTTCGGCTTGAGCCTCGTAGACTTTATTCCAAGCAACATCAGATCCTTCCTACAGCCTGAGCTCCATTTCCAGGATACTGTGAAGCAGAGCTTCTGCCTTCACCTAAAAGCTCCTGAAAGCCTTCTAGCAGGAAAGAGCACTCGGCCTCAACAATGCTCTCTTTGTCTAGCACCAATACTCTACCTACCAGCCGACTCTTTGATTTCGGGCCAAGACAAACCACTGCGTTGGGTTACAGTTCTTGCAGCCAAACACTACGCTTGTGGTTAATATACTACAGTCTTTCTGCATTTCGTTAGCTGTCAATCAAAGCGGCGAGACTCTGTGGGTTTGACCATTACTTCATTATGTAGAAAAAGAAAAGAGTGTGTTTATTATGATCGGAAAATTATCCAGACACGTAACGGCCGATGTTGAGATAAGGCAGGTGTGCTTCCAGAAGGGGAGAGGGAAGGTGGGGAATGGATCAGCATTTAAAGCCTCAGTCAGTACTGATGTTATGAATCCGTTAATCCCTGAATTTTCAAAGGTCACATGATGGTTTCATGGATTACATGAGATGGACCGATATGTATCCGCGACGGTGGGTTTGAAGTGGAAAAGGCTTTGAAGGCCGTCAAAATCTAATCTTCCGAGTGTGATACTGCAAACTTTTTGAAGGCTTATGAAGAAGTACTAAAAGAGCAGTTCACCCAAAAATGAAAATTCTTTAATCATTTATTCACCGCCATGTCATTTCAAACTTGCATGACTTTATTTCTTCTCCAGAACACGTAGGATATTTTGAAGAGTGCTGGAAACCAAACAACATTGTACCCCGTTAACTTCCATTGTATATACAAAACCACAGAGAAATTTCTCAAAGCATCTTTTTTTGGGTTCCATACAAATTTATTGAGCTTATACCTTTAAAAATGCTTCTATTTTTGGGAGTGCATCAGTCTCAAACTAAACTTTTCCCGGCCAACCCAAAGCCGTTTAACCCTGATCTGTTTTTGTAATTGAACAAATTAAGTGCAACGATTTAAAGCATCTTAAGGCGTGGAGGAAAGTAAACAAAAGCGCTCTAAAAAAAACAAAACGTTCGAACAGATTTTTAATCAGAAAGATTGCCGAATCATGTTTACATTTAATCTTTCTAATGTAGGACAGAAAATTACAGTCTTGTGTCTCTCGTAAAGTAATGCTGGGGATGCCAGGTTGGCAGGAGAGAGACGTTTTCCCCCCCGTCATTTGATTTGTGAGCCAGATTTTTCCATCACCTTGAAGGAACTGGAACCGTGTCCACTGAAGTGCATCCAATGGGAGTGAAGGGCATTTTAGTCTCGGATCCAGTTGACTGCATGTGTCATTGCATTTTAGCGTAGGTAGTCTAGTTTACTGAACAGAATATAGTTCTGCTGATTTAGAGAGGCTGAACATGTTGTTCTGTCTGGAATTTCAACAACTTGATCTTAACAATATTTTTTGGATTGCGAGCTGATCATCGTAAACCGTCCCAATTGGAATATAGCCTCACAAGTTTGAAGGATGCTCACGATATTTCTTTCATTGCTCCTTATTAGCTTACGATTTTTGTCAGAACATCTAAAACACGAGTCACTGCATGCAAAATAACATTTACGTTTATGCATTTTGGCAGACGCTTTTATCCACAGCGACTTAAATTTAATAATCCTATACATTTGTTTCCAAGTATGTGCAATCCCCTGGGATCAAACCCACAACCTTGGTGTTGTTAACGCCATGCTCTTACCACTGAGCTACAGGAAAGCTATGATACGCTACAGACAAGGGTCTAAAACAAAGTGAAAACATCAGTGCATTCACACTTGTTCTGGGTCTTAAGCATTCTTTTATGCGTTTTGCTGGTTTTTAAAACTTTGCATAATCACATAAATTGAATTGATTACTATTATTATTTGATGGACCAATATTGGAAATATGTGACGCATGCACGAATCTTTGCTAAAGTGGGTTTGGCTAAAAACCTATCCCATAACAAAAACTAAAACTCTTTCTCTCTAATCTAATCTAAATCTCTGCTTTCTGTTGGATCGTGGACCATCCAAAAGTGGATGTTCTTAAACTCAGGGGACTCTGATGCTCCGCTCCAAGCACATGCAGGGGACAAAAGGATCCTGCCTTCAATTCTAGAGACGGATTTGCATCTGTCAATGGAACACATGAAGGAAACACACTGACCCCTAACTTACGGCAACATGACTTGAGAACAAAAAAATGTTCAGGAGAAAAACAGGTGTGACGCAGTGAGGATCTATGCAGTCCAGACATCAGACAAGCTTCTTTTAAAATGTGATCACTAGTGCTCACAGGCCTGCCAATAACAACTTGATCAAATTCCCAGACACAAACTTTATAACTTACAATCACAACATGGCTGAATGAATAGATGGATAAGTGTGTGACAAATTTAATGGCTTTTTAAATACTATCAGCATAATATAAATCAAATAAAATCCGATAACTTCTTATTCCTATCCAAGCAGAAAAAAAACAATAAAAAGATTTCAAATAAATTTTCAATATAATATCAAGGTATAAATTTAAAAAGAGTGTATGATTTAAAATGTCTGTCAACACTTCAGACTGATATTATAAAGTATCTGAAGCCACAAAGCCACGTCATTAATTGATGGATTGAAACCAATCATAAAACAGATCTCTCGTAATAGACTATTTTGTTTAAATCAAATAATATTGGTAACTTTTTCTAAAGACCACAGCACAGATCAGTATGAAAACATTTAGTATTGTCAACGCCAAATTCATTCCATCCCGCCAGTACATGATGTTCAAAGAACCACAGTGCCTTCTGCTGGACAACACCTTCACTGCTCTTTCTATCCACCTACAGAGGTTCTAAAGTCTACATCTTTAATAAAGTTTTGTCAACAAGGTTAACTTCCATTTCCAAGATTTACATCATGTGCACTTTCAACGCCAAAATGTAGGAGTTTTTCCTAGTTTAGGAACTTAACTTTGTTAAGATGATCATAATAGGTGAAAACAGAAACTTTTGTTCAAAACTAGCTGTGTATTAAATGTTTGCTTGTGATTGTGTGAAGTGCATGAAGCACTTCATAGAAATCCACAATAAGTAAAAATAGACAAAATTCAAAGCATTTTTTCGATCCTGAATCCTAGCAGTATGAGAAAATGACATCATAGATTATAACTAAGCGAGATCAATATCATACCTGCGAGAAGTCTTCTTCACTGGTTCAAGACTGGTCTCAGTTTTGTCCTCCGTCTTATCCTTCTTCAGTTTTTTGGAGATGTACTCTTTGACCTTCTCCCTATCGGTTTCACCATCAGCTTCTTCCTCCACATCATCATCTGTATCCTGCAGTGAACACACACAAAAGCGTTAACACTGTGTGAGGGAAGAAATTCATAAAATGACCACCGTACAGAAAACAACTTTAAAAGGATGTACCTCAAGAGAATCCCCTTCTGCTCTTTCGTTGTCTTTCCTTTACATAAAAAAGAAAAATCATAGTTTTATTCACATTTGCACGAATTCTGAATCACACCTTTTTAATATAATAAAACCGACAAGGAGGTTTAAATAAAACAGATAATAAGAACACTGAGGGTTTTTCTTTCTGACCTGTCAACAACGGGGACGGAGCTTAACTTGGGATCATCTTTCAGCAGGTCATGACTGCTCTTACTTTTGCCTTTCATGGTCTGCAAGATAGAACATGTTAGTGAACCATGACACACATCTTCAAACACATGAATTATTTTGGGTATGAAGGAATTTTCCTATTGGTTACAAAGCTTAAGTGACCTGGCTGACTTGATTAACCATCTCTTCATCTTCCTCTGCCTCCTCTCCAAATGACAGCAAACTGAAATTTCTAGAAGATAAACAAATAATTGTTTATATTAAATCAAACAAAAATAGTTTATAAACACAAGAGCAAACTGACACAATTTAATTTTTTAGTACTCTGAAACAAATAGGATTTTTTTTGCTGATGTCAATAGGGGTATGTGGGCAGAACGTATCATTAGCTAATAATATAACAGCCCATTCTCTATTATCCCCAAACATACCACATCTTTTGCAGAAATAATCAATACCCATCTATTTTATTTCTGTTTGAAGCATTTGTTTTTCTCATTTTACATACCTTACACATGTTGTTAATTAAAATGAAAATAAAAAAAAGTGTATTTTTAACGTTTGCCATACTTGGTGGCCTTGGACTGCGATTTCTTTCCTTCATCTTTGCTTTTCTCCTTTTTAGCTTTAATTTCACGAGGTATGATGTCATCAAAGGCATTGTGTAAGACCTGCACAAAACAAACTTCATATAAATAAGATTGGATTTTAATCGCAAAGAAGATTAACAGGTCAGAACCAAACGTACATCTGAAGATCTAATTTTGTGTGGGTTGAGAGGTCGTTCATCCTTGTCACACTCCACATCAGCTAACCTCAGCATGTTATATACTGTATCTCCTGTGACCTGGAGCCAAAAACACAACAGAGAAACTGTTCAACAACCGAACATACAAATGTTGTAGAATTCCACAAATGGACAGAGAATAGAAAGTTATAACCAAAGGAATACCCATCAGGGAAATATGACCTTTCCAAAAATTGTATGTTTGTTGTTGAGTTCATCAGCACGTCCCAGTGTGAAGAAAAACTGGCTCCCATTGTCATGAGGTCCTGCATTTGCCATTGCAACCAAACCCCTCCGATTAAAGCGTAACCTGGAGTGAAATTCATCCTGTAATGGAACATAGACACGTATAAGATTCTAAACACGATTAACTTTTTAAGAAAATCAAAACAAATGTTCAACCTACCCTGAACGGGCGACCGTAGATTGACTCGCCACCCATTCCAGTACCTGTTGGATCACCTCCTTGAACAATAAAATCTGTGACCACACGATGGAAGATTGTACCATCATAGTAACCTGCAATAAACATGTAGCTTTATAAGTAGCCGTTCACCATTTTAATGAGAAAGCAACAAGTGACTTTAATATTAAGTGATATATATTGTTTAGATCTGTAAATTAAATGATGTGATGTCACCTACCCTCCATGCAGAGCTGAGTGAAGTTCTTACATGCTTTTGGAGCTTCCTTGGACCAAAGTTCCATATCAATATCACCTGCTGTGGTCTTAAGCAGGACCTATGAGATTGAAGACATTTAAGTTTTTCCGAAATCATGCGTCCTTGTACAATTAAACGGTAATATAAGTGACTGGAAACGATTGTGATACTGATAATGAGTCCATGGGAATTATATGCAGTAACGTTACACACAAGGGGTAATATAGTGGTATGTAAGCTATATCACGTGTTGCGTAAAAGAAAGTAATGACATTAGATAAGTAATATTATTAAATAACATTAGATAAAATGCAGAATAGCTATTGTGTTTCCACATAATGATTAAGTTGCGTTCCAGCAACAGGAGTTTGATATTGATAAAACTCACCTTTCCATTCGTGGGTGGCTCTTGAATGTATATGTTACTCATTCTGAATGAATATGTGTGTAGATTTTCCTCAAAATCATAAAAGTGACCTCAATATGATTAAAATAAAACAAGCACTACAGGTTCACTCGGTACCGCAGAGTCGCTAGTTAAGACTTGACTTGAGGTGACTATCGCCCCCTAACGTAACGGAGTGAAACATCACGCAATATACCGTGAGGTTTATTGACCAAGCTTTTTCTCTAACTGAGTACTGTTTTAATTTAATTTGAATATTAATATTTATTGCTGTTATTAAAGTTTTTAAGTACTAAATGATTCAAGTTAATCAAGTTTTACCGTCTAAACCACTTGGGAAGCGTCAACGACATGGTCACGTGGTACCTCATACATTCTCACGCGCTGACACTGACTAACCAATCACATTCGTTTGCGTCTGTTATTTGTTAATATTGTTATTAATGACATTTAATTTATAGAAATTATTTGAGGTTTCACAAAACAAATGTCCACAAGGAGACAAAAACATGTTCAAAAATCAGAAAGGGAAGCTATGGGAATTCTTCTTTTTGTGCCCCCTGTTGGAAAGCCACAGATAGTAAGTTATTAGCAAGCAAAATGTAAGAAAATTTAAGAAATATTTTTTAATGTATTTATCAGGTTCATCTATCATAATTATATAATGGGAGGCCAATAAGTGCACAGGGATAACGTGTCTGTAGTGGGAACCATAGTGCAGGTTGCGTTTCCACTCGGAGTCATTTGCCAGAGGGATCGAGTTCACGGTTTGAAAAGCAGTCCATTCAAAATAAACCAATTGTTTATGTTTCATTTATTTTTCCATACTAAAATTCTTTTGAGGAGATCATGGCTGACCCAGGTATGCTTTTGAAGTGCTCAATGAAGTTTTCTATTGGCTATAGTTGTTGTTGTCTATATGCTACATTTGGAACTTTCTAGAAAGTGTCATTACACTTTTTAGGGATTAACGTTAGTTGATCATTCACTTTTGTTTATATCTTTTATCCCTTGAACATATGTAAGACCAAATAGCAACACGATGTTTTAAATAGACTCAATCTGCTTGATATTTAATTGGTGGTTATCGTGTTTCCATTTTTACCTGACGTCCTCTTTATTATAATAAAATAAAAACACATCCTCCGTCAGTTTATGAGCGATCTCGCGTCATAGGCAAATCAAGGTGTTTCTGCCAACAGGTCCAAACAAGGACAACATCAGAGCTGGATGCAAGAGATGCGGATATCGTAAGTATCGCACTTAAAATGTCTTTACTTTGGTGTCTGTATATTTTCAACGTCTTCTTGTTTAATCTCTTCATCAGCTGGACATCTTACATTTGAATGTCGGAATTTTGTTCGTGTGGACCCGAGGAAGGACATTGTTTTGGATGTGAGCAGTACCAGCACTGAGGAGAGCGAAGAGGAAGAGGAAGCTGTCTGTAAAGAAAAGATCTTGGGTACCAGCCATTCAAAAGGTTCCCTCACTATTTCTAAGCATACTTTAATTGCACTCGAGTTGAAATATTTTAGTGTGTTTTAGTATGTAACCTATACAAATTATTATTTAAATAGTAAAAAAACAGTATACCGAATGATTGTTGATGTCTATCATGTTATGTTTAATGTTTATTCTGTAAAACAAATGTCCGTTTTGCAGACTAGTAAGTAATAAATAATAGTGAACTAAATTTATTTGTGATTAGGTGTTTATTAAATACGTTGTTCTCAGGTTCTCGAGAGGATTCTAAAAAGGAAAAGCGTAAAAAGAAAAGTAAGGACACATCCCAACGAAAGGCCAAAAAGAGGTACATTTGGAACTTACTCATTGCTCTGTTTTACTATTTCTTCTCATTCAGATTGGACCATGCCTGTGCAACATTTATAATTTCCTGTAGCTCAGTGGTAAGAACAACGCAAGGTTCTGGGTTCGATCCCAGGGGATTGCAAATACCTATGTAAAATGTATAGGATAAAGAAATGTAAGTCGCTTTGGATAAAAGCGTCTGCCAAATGCGTAAATATAAATGTATAATGTCTGAATTTTACCTATAACTATAAATACCATTCCTTAAAGGATAAGCCTCGATCAAAAAATAATTTGTCTACTTCGAAATATTCCAAGGAGACCAAGAACAAATATTAAGCTCCAGGGGCCGGTTGCACCAGCTGTGAATAAATTACAACTTGGCCTAGTTTTGACTTTAACAGGCACTAAGTGTCAACTTACGCAGTACTAAATATTTTTCATATTTCGTCAGGAGTAACTGTGAGAATAAAATAGCAGAATCATTGATCTAGCACACCTCCTATGTTTATCCTTCTGCCTGTGTTGTGCATTTCAAATTAGAATCATCTTTTTTATTTCAGTAGCAGTAAAATGAAATCACCTACAACATGAAATTGATTATGATTTTATGATGCTGTATTGTTTTATATTAGCATTTGTTTATTAATCTTGTTTAATCTGAAATATTTAATACCATTTATGTTATTAATAATTAGATAGTATTCCATTTAATCAAACATTTATTTTACCATTATTTTGTTATGTAAATTAAGTTTAAATCAAAAACTTTTGAAATATACAACATTTCAACACAATTTTTCCTGAATTCAAATGCTGCTGTTGGACTATAAACATAATATTATGCGACTACTCATTCCTTAACAGAGAGCTTACGAAGTACTAGCTACATTCTGTCTTAAGACCAAATGGTGCAACCGAATAAAGTACAAAGTTAGTTACAAACTATAGCTAGTAGTTAATAAGCCTCTAGTGTGAACTCTGCGCTGTCATTCAAGAAAGAATTTACAAATGGCTGGTGAAACCCTAACCCGAAGACTTATAGAATAGAATAGAAGTTGAAGGAATATATAGATTATTTGAAAATATGATCTTGTGTTTTTTTATGTCGGGTTAAATATAAAATAACAAGTGTAAAAATTAAAGATAAGAGAATTTAAATGAACTCCTAGGAAGGACCCTTAGAATATTACGAAACATTTTTTTATTTTGTTTACAAATTACAAGTATGAAATTTCAGATTGTTTTGTTAAAGATAATTTGCATTCGAAACTTACTTCTTAAACAATTTTACACAATATTCAATTGCTATTTTCGTGTTTGCAGGTCCTATTCAAGTGATGATGAGGAAGAAGTAAGCAAGAAGAAAAAGCACAAGAGTCACAAGAAGAAAGGGAAAAAGGAAAAGAAAGAGAAGAAACACAAGAAAAAACAAACAAAGAAAGACACAGAGTCATCTTCCAGCGACAGCTCCACTGAATCTTCCAAAACGGACTGAAACCGACTCTTTTATTTGACTCATTTATTATAATCTTTTACCGGACCACATAAGCACTGCAAAGCAAGAAACTGAAGATTTTAAACACAGAAAGCAGAATACACATATAACCCACCTTCAGCTAGTGCCCTGTGGACATATTTCTCTCAGACACCTTGAAACTAGGTGGCGTTGTAAAGTCTTTTGTCTTTAACTTTAATAAAATTATATTTCGTTTTTTTCACAAAACCGTGTAAGCATGAAGAAAATGATATCCATAAAGAATTAAGTATAATGCTGGGTAATGACAAAAGAAAAATTGTATGGTCAAAATAAGGGTGAAAAAAGCAATCTATTTCAGACTGTAGAATATTGTTTCAAGATAAGTGGTAGGACCAAAACAGTTCATGTCATTTTGTTGAACCAAAACATTATTTTATCATTCATGTGTCATATTTTTCTACATTTTATCATTTGTTGAATTTGATCATTTATATAAAAATGTGTTGACAACCCTCCCTTTGAGAGCTGAATCTAATTATAGTTGAATATTTGCAGAAGTTGGTAATCACACATTTCAGGGAGGTAATGTTAAAGGGAACATTTCTGAGTAAATGTAGTTTACAATAAAGTGTAATTCGTAACCTTGCACATTTTGAAATAATATAATAAATGTTACATAATTATTAATACAGGTAATGAAATGCATACAGTGATAAATTAAAAATGAACATAAGGCCCATACAGATTTGATTGATGGTGGATTCATTGCCTTGACAACGTCGTGTGATTTATTTGATCTGCAACATTAGGATTTGGATTTTAGAGGGCAGTTTGATTTTCTGAGATAAGGCACACATTTATTTACATTTTAATTAATTTCACAAATAAAAGTGTTTATTTCCCCAAAATGATAATATTACAAATAAAAGTGTTCCCACACTATACTTTCCAAAAAAATATAACTATATTAAACGTTTTAGCAAATGTTTATGTTGTACTGATCATATTCCAGGAATGTATTGTTAATTTTGCGTCCTGGATTGTTGTTCCAGGACGAAGTAACGTGTTAATTGATTAAGCTAACGTCACGTGAGTGATATGCCTACGTTTTACGGTACTCTTGTCAATCTTTATCGTTAAAATAAACTGCAAATCAACAAAATTAAAGTTGAAATAAACTTTTTCTAAAGCCTACTGAGTCCATTTACTCTACAATAGTAAGTACATACTAGTTCTGCACGGCCACGTACTGACATAATCTTCGCGTTTACCTGAGAACGAAGATAAAATTTAAATTATGACTGTAAAATTTAAATTATGGGCTGTATTTGACAAACGAAAGGATGACGCACGCAAACGCCAGCATCTCATCTTTTGAAGAGGACTTGGCCTATATAATAAAACACAATGCTTTGTCAAGAACGGAACAACTTGTAGGCCCCTCTCTTTAGGTCCCACAATAAAAGTGTAGATGTGCTCTTCTTGATATAGCTGATGATGTTCAGAGAATGGCAAGTAACATTCTTAATCCACCTTCACCTGAAATGACGGGTGATGAAGATGACATATTCATTAGACGCAGATCTGTGTTACTTAATGGATACATAGAAAAGGTGAGTGAATATTACACTTTTAGTCATTTCTAAATCTGGTTGGAATTGTTACATCCTTTATAATTGGACCTGGGCACCTTTCAATCTTCCTATAGTTTTGCTATTTGGTTGTCCAGTTCCAGGATGATTCATCGCAGGGATGGAGATGTTCCGGTCCGTGATCTCGTCCTGAATGTGGGGACAGACTCATTGATGTGTCGCTCTGGCAGGACCAAGCTTTGGCTGAACTCTGAGAACGGGCCCAAATTCTGGTCACTCACCTGAGGGCTACACTCAAGCACAATGGAATGGCCAAATTTAATTTGTCATGTTTTTCATCCGTTGAGGTACGAAACATAGGCCTACACTTTATTCTAGCTGTTCATTATTTACTTTCAACGTTTGGGTGCTAATGGTAACAACATTATTTTTCAAGAGATGATTGCCATAAACACCCGATAAGTGAATGACTGAGTTATGTTTTGTCATTTATATCAAGCTTCCATCCTGACCATCCTGGCATCATAGGCATCTCAGAGAACGAATATGATGTAGTTCTTCTTTCAGACAGCTTTGTTGTTTACAATATGTCTGCTGATCTCTTCCCGGGCACCAGCTCTGACTTGTTAGAAAGTCTGCATCTAAACGTGGAAGAGGAGCAAGCTATAATTTTAAAGTCCGTTCTATCCAGTATTTGGAACGGTAAGAGTAATAAGCAATTGTATCATTTTGTTCGTAATGTATGCATGAATATTTTTTGTTCTTGCTCTGTGAACATATAAAGGTTATAATGTGCCTTATTAAGCTGTGCATCCTATTCAGGTATAGGTCATATATACTAAATGTTGATGTTAATGCTGGATATACAAATTAAAACCTGTGTCTTGTTTGTAACACTATAGGTTGAGTTTTTATGTTTTTATGTTGATTGAAAAACATATTGTTACATCTGTTCTGATTTTTCATTAAAAAAGATATTTGATGGATAGAATAAAAAAACACATGATCAGCAAGGTTTAAACTGTTTAGGAACTTATTTACGACCTCTCTAGTTTTTACCAGGATCTCAAAGCTATCACACACAAACTAAAAACTTAATTTTTACTTTGATGCTGTTTTAGGGCTGCATAATGGTCATTGTAAAAGTGACTTTACTTTATATGAAAATAACCACATTCAAATCAAAGCATTTTTGTCTATATAATTCAATTTTTTATTTTAAACTTAATTATTATTTGCTTATGTATTCCTATGCTTAACATTGACTTTTGCTCCATTTATTAAATACTACAATTTACGAAAAAAGACAACATCTAATAGTTCTTTCGTGAAATTACTTCGAAAAACTGGTCTTTAACATAGCTTTAGTAATCCACATAATAAAATATTGATTTGACAAGGACAGATTATCTGTTATTTTTGCATAAAATGTTATAAGATTGAGGAAAAGCGCTTTGAGTGCACAGAAAAGCGCTTTATAATTGTAACGAATAATTATAATATAGTGCTTATGAATATTAATGAAGAGACTGGCCTTCTCTCTGCATCACTGGCTTTGAGTCCAGAGGGGGCGGGGTTAACTTCACACGCCCGTGACGTGTCTGGAAGGGGACACTTGCAGGTACAGGACGGTGATTTAAAAAGTTAACAGTGATTTCAGCCGGACGAATGCAATGGACGGACTTTTGGTGATGTTGTGCGAAGGACTTTGAATGGGGCCGATATAAAACATGCGGATTCACATCTCCTTTGTGTGTCAATTGTTTTGGGGCGTGTTTGCGCTTCTTTCATTGAGTGGCGGTCAAGTTTGGGGAGGTGAGTAAAGTATATTCAAAATAATATCTCTCTTTATATTACACATATTATTACTCTAACGTTCCAAGCACATACAAATGTATTAATTACATATGTTGACAATTTATGAGGTTACTGTATGTTTCGTTCAGACTGTTATAATAATTATCATGGTTAAGTCAAAGTCAGTTGCCCATATGTCTAAACACAAGGAGTGACGTGGGGGGATAAATGAATACCTCACTGTACAAAGATACTTATGCATGTGTCTGATGTGGGATTACATATAATCCGATCTGTCCAAGTTAATATTGTTTACCTGAATGAATGAGTAAAGAAGAGTAAAGGAGGGACATGAAACGTTCAAAAATAAGCAAAGTGTTAAGAATTTTGTGAATAACTTCGTAAAGTAAATACTTTTAAAAAGGTATTTCTTCTATGTGGGCATGAAAGGAAATCCTATTTATGTAACTACAGTTTGCCTGTAGTGATGAAATGTTCACAACCACTGTCAGTTTAAGAAAAATAATACGTCATTACAGATGTTTTCTATCACAAAAAAGTAACTAGGTGCAACATGCATTAGGATAGATGTCCTTAATCTGTTTTACTTTGTAATGTTTTGTTGCAAAACCAGCTAAACCAACAACTGGAAACCTTTTGATGATGTCTCCATTAATATTTTAATAAATCTCTCAAAACGCTGTCCATCACAAGTGTTACGATACTCCACAGCATGTTCACAGTTTGTTCCTTTGTGCCAATCTTTATTGATTTTTTGACACTGTGCTCTACAAATTAAGCTGCCCTGCTTTTAAAGAGATTCAGCACATTAAAATGCATTAATTGAATTCTGATGGAGCATTCGAGCACAACAGCACTTAGTCTAAACTGCTTTAGGCAATAGAGCGGCAGCTGTTGAGGTGACTGGTCAACTCAATTTTGGGGACAACGGCAGCGCCTATCCACGAACAAAGTTATTCAAATTACACTTGACATAATGTGATGTACATGGTTCATATACTTGTCTTGATGTTTTTAAGCCAAACAAGTTATTTAGCCTCTGGCACGTGTCCGTGTGGCTATAAAACTTTAAGCATGATGTGTGTGTTGTATTTTGGTTTTAATGGTATACAAAAACAAATAACGTTACAGCTTCATTCTATGGAGATGGCTTTGTGCTCCTGAAAACTGTGGAGCTGTCCAGTCAAACATCTTTCCATGTGCGGTTTCGAACATCTGGATCCAATGGCCTGCTTTTCCTGGCGGCTGGAGAGACAGACTTCCTCTGGGTGGGGCTGCACTTCGGTCGAATACAGGTGATTCAATGAATCTTATTTATGATGTCACAGGGTTGTCACTGAAAAGGTCATAGGTCACTATGCGTTTATTGCATAGATAATTGTTTTGATAATAGTACAGCTTATTATTGGTTATTTAGTTATATGTGGCATGTATTGTGCATACTACTATGTTAGTTAGGCATTAATGGTGTATTATTTACACTATATTTTAATCATGCATTTTTGTGAATGAAGGTAAAATTTGGTCTAGATTTAAGTATGCATTCTATTTCAGTGATTTGCAAATTGAAAGGAGTTAGGAATTGTATAGGAATACAATCTTGCTTAAGATTACTGCAGTTTTTAAATGCTTTAACTAGTTGGACTATTATAAAACATTGCATATAACAAGGATTTATGCATGGTGTAGTAAGATACATCTTAAAACAGACAGGTACCCACAGGCAAAAACAAAAGGCAAGTGATTTCTTGTCGCTTACGGACAGAATATTCGGTGCCTCAACTTGCACCACAGTTTTTTCTTTCTGTGCTGAAGAAATACTGACATTCTAATTTGCCAGTTCGTTGTTAAACCATAAGTTTACTTTTGCATTTCAGAATTAATTTCTATTCATTAATAATTTCTATTAATGACAAAGAATACTTATCACTTGAAAGGCCTCTAGAAGGCACATTTGACCACACAGTTTATATTATCGCAATATAAATTATGTAAAAAAGGTCATTGGACTAAAATAACTTTCTCATAGTTTCTAAGTATTTTTTTTCTTTCATAAGAGACTGACTTATGTGTGTTAAAAAGCATTTATGACCTACAACCATTTAATTTTGAAACTGTGCATTTTCATGTGTATTATCAACACATTTTAGAGACAGTAAAATGGTCACTCATTAAAATATTATATATGATGAGCATGCCATGATACATGAAAGCAATGATCATTTTAATTCAACATGTCCCTATAAATTTGGTGTGATCTTGTAATATTTTACAGATCTGTTTGTTATGTAATAGAATTTTCTATCAATAGTAATTAACATATATAATTTATTCGCGTTCTGTTTTATGTTAAATGACTTAATTGTTTTTCATCAGGTACGGATTGATCTTGGATCTGGAGAACGCACTCTCCGGTCTGACAAGAGCATTGCTTTGAATGACCTCACCTGGCATACAGTAGAACTTGATCATGATCATGACAACATCACGCTTACTGTTGATAAAACCTCCCTCAGCACTATTAGGATGCAAGGGTCCGACTATGAACTGAGCATCCAGGATGGACTTTTCGTCGGGGGTGTTCAGGATCTGAATAGACCATACCTCTCTGCACACCATACGTTTGGCTTTCGAGGTTGTTTGGATGAGGTTTTCTTTAATGAACATAACCTCCTTTCCTCTCTTAGGCCTTACTCTGGATACAAAATGATTCACGAAGCGTCGCTTGGTTGCAGCCCACAGTTTTCAGCCACTGTGAACGACTCAATGAGTTTTTTCAGCTCCAAAGCGTACATGACTCTGCCTACGTGGGAAGTGCCGCAAGAAGGCGTATTTGAATGTGAACTGCATACGTTGCATTCAGAAGGGATTCTTCTGTACAGCTCTGCGGGCCACGGTAACTACATCGCCCTGGAAATTGAAGAGGGACACCTTGTTGCAGTTGTTAAAATAGGTGGTAATAAAACAGTGTTACGTTCCTTCATGGCTATCGGTGACGGGGGGTGGCATACGTTGAGACTTTATTTGTCCCATATGAATCTACAGTTTACTGTGGGTTTGGAGATGCACAATACGAGCTTTGGTGTCAATGTCAGTACCTTACAGCTTACTGGACCTCTATACCTCGGTGGGGTGGATTTCGACTCATACGCAGAAGTTTGGAAGAATGGACTGCTCTCTACGGTTGCTAAGCGTTTCGGAGGAGGGTCATTCAAAGGCTGTCTTAGAAACATCCGCATAAATTATCAAAGGACGGGACTTCCGAGAGCATTGGTCACTAAGGATATTTCTGTTGGTTGTGAAGCACGAACGCAGCTTGGACCAAGTAAAACAAATCTATCGGTAGTGACTACAGATTCTGAGGCAGACAAGCAACATTTTCTTTTGCTTAATGATTTAGAGGTTCTCGAGGGCGGACGTGCACCACTGGATCTGAAACACATTAGGATTAACCTGGAGTTCAGCAAATTTGGGATTCATCAATCCCAGATTATGTTCCGCATCGAAGAGCAGCCGGTCCACGGGCAACTCCGCCTGGACATCGCCTCCGATATGGAGGAGAACACCTTCAGTATGCAGGACCTCTGGCACGGAAGGGTCATGTATGTCCATGGAGGCTCGGAGGACCCACTTGACTTTTTCATGTTTTCCATTTTCACCAGCAGCAAAAAGGAAGTGCCCGGTTATCTCAAAGGGAACCGCCTGCACAGATTCAACATCACTATCACGTCCGTCAACGATGCCCCTGAATTAAGTCTCCCAGAAGGCAGTCTCTTCATTTTGCTGGAGCACTCAAAGCGCCGTTTGACCACGGATGTCCTCAGGGTCATTGATCCCGATACTAATTCCACAGATCTTATATTCTCAGTGCTTGGTAACCTGAATGCCCAGTCAGGCATTTTAGAGGTCGAGGAACGTCCAGTGACCTCATTTACCCAGCATGATCTTGAGCAGGGTAAAGTGAGTTACGTCCACAAGGGTCTCAAGAACTCCAGAATGGCACTCAGGGTGAGTGACGGAGATAAGGTGAGCAACACCGTGGTGTTTAGGATCATGGCTGTTCCTCTGGAACACAAAGTCGCCAACAACACTGGAGTCGAGGTAACCCAAGGCGGTGCAACGTGTATTACGAACAAAAATCTGGCTGTTCAAGTGAATGTGGCTAAACAGTCGGTCGAGATTCGCTATGATGTCACAGTGCCACCAATGTATGGAGAGGTACAAAGACTTCATTCTAGTGGGCAGTGGAAGCCAACGAATACATTCACACAGAAGCTACTTGAAAAGGAGCGTCTTAGATATCGCAGCACCTTCCACGGGACCCAGCAAAGTAACGTCACCGACAGTTTCAAATGCAAAGTCACCATCGGCTCGCTCACTACGGAAGAATTGTTGTTTATGGTGAAGGTACGTTGGATTCGTTACAAAATCCCCAAAAATAAGATAGAGACAGACGGTGAGCACAGAGTTATATTGACACCTCAAGAATTCCACATTCTCACCAAAGGTGTAAGACTTCCAGAAAGCGACCTTCACATTCGCATGTTGACATTACCCAGAAAAGGAAATCTGTTTCTAGATAAAACTATTTTAAAAAAGAACTCCACGTTTACTCAACAAGACATTAGTGATCATAAATTACAATACGAGGTAACAGAAAAGCCTCATGAGGATACTCGGGACGTGTTTCATTTTCAGGTGTTCTCGAAACTCGCAATGTCAGGAATTCTTGAGTTCAGAATCAGTATCAAAGCTAACATTCATGACTTTGTTTTAAATAATCATGGACTTGCTCTTTTGGAAGGGGAGAGCAAGGTTATAACTAAAGCAATGCTTTACTCAGAGACACCCAACAATGGAGAAGTACACTACAATATCACCAGCAAACCTAAACATGGGATGTTAAAGAAGATACAGCACTCTAACTCCACCTTCAGCAGTGACATCATTACTTTCACCAATCAGGATATCTTAGAAGAACGTATCTTGTATGTCCATGATGATAGCGAAACCACACACGATGCGTTTACGTTCCAGGTTACATCTGTTGACTCTCCCGTAACAAAGACCAGTGGCATGGAGGGCACTTTTAATGTTTCCATCCAGTTGGTTAATGATGAGAAACCCGTCCGTGTTGTTGATAAAGTGTTTCATGTTGTACGTGACAGCCAGCGGTTACTTTTACTGGAAGACCTGTGCTATCATGATCCCGATATTGACTTTGATGACAAAGACCTGCTTTATACCAGACGAAAGATCCCAATGGGTGAGCTTGTCCTTGTAAATGACACCACACGTAAGCTTTATCAATTCCATCAGAAAGATTTAGAAGAGAGAAGAGTGCTGTTTCTTCACAAAGGGGTGAGTTACGGTCGGTTTGTCCTCTTTGTATCGGACGGAAAACACTACACATCAACATTACTCGAGGTCTCCGCGCAGGACCCATATGTAAAGGTGGATAACAACACTGGTCTGTTGGTCCAGAAAGGTCAGATGGCCTTCTTAAAGTCGGATCATTTCAGCATAATCACTAATGTAGATGTTAGGCATGATGAGGAAGTAGTCTTTGAGGTGTTTCGACCACCAAGCCATGGGACTCTTTACCGCAACGGCATTGAAACAAATACTTTTACACAGCATGACTTGAAGATGGGCTATGTGATGTATCATCACGATGACAGCGAAATCCTGGCCGATTCTTTTAACTTCACCAGTAAGGTGAGAGGGGTCCAGCTGGATGCGAGCGTGGCTGTTAAGGTGTATCTTGAGAGCCATCAACAGCCCCCAAAAATCATCCACAATAATCCAATCCTGGTGGAGGAGGGAAAGCCGGTGAAAGTCAACAAGAGGGACCTCAAGGTTGGTTATAATTTATAAAGTCATTAAGTCATTTTTGAGTTTGTCTGGTGCAGACATTAAATCTACGATGCTAAGTGGCCTTACTTTATAGTAGAAGTTCTATGAATCTGTAATCTGTGGACATGCTAAAAGAGACCAGAAAAACTTAAAGGGACAGTTCACCTAAAAAAACAAATACTGTCATCATTTATTCACCCTTGTGTGGTTCAAAACATGTATATGACTTTTTCCGTGGAAGACAAAAGAAGATGTATCAGTGGTTTTGTGTTTATGGAAGTAAATCGGGGTCAATGTTGTTTGGTTACCAACATTCTTCAAAATATCTTCTTTTGTGTTCTGCAGAAGAAAGAAAGCCGTACAGGTTTGAAATTACAAGATGGTGTGTGAATAATAAAATAATGAGCATTTTCGGCTCAAATACCCCTTTAAGTAGCATTTTATTCTATAACTTGGCTACGTAATGCAATGAAATGCGAACTATTATCTATCTTCTTGTGTGGTCTGTTCTAGGTCATTCATGAGGATAACACACCTCATGAGATTGTGTATACTGTGAAGATGGCACCAGCTCATGGTTTTCTGCGGTCCTCTGCTCTAGAAGAACATCACTACCGTCGTAGTCCGGAAAAGCCCATCATACGCTTCTCACAGGCTGATATCAATGAAGGACACATTCAGTACGTCCAAACGAAACACGGAAACATTAATGACTCTTTCTCGCTTGACGTGACCAATGGCATTCTAACAGCGCACAATCTCATAGTCTCAGTGGATATTATACCAAAGCACATCCCTTTAGAGGTGTCTAATGTGACTCTGAAAGAGGGTTCATCTAAAGTCCTCACTCAAGACGTCATCAAAGTCACCAGCAGACACTTTCATGGACTCCAGCTTGTTTATCTTGTGACTGTGGGACCTTATCACGGTCAGATTGAGCACTCGAGGATCCCGGGTGTTCCCATTCCATCCTTCACCAGAGTTCAGGTGAGCTTCACTTCACCCTGTTATTTTCTCTGCACAGATGTAGGGCTGCATAATCATGACTCTACTTTGCTCCAAATTATAATGATTACTTTTATGATAATCATGTTGTTCGAAAACAAATGACACTTAAGCCGATCCAACATGAAAAAAATACTACTATTAACTGTAGTATTTACTACAAGATAGTTAACAGTAGTACATTTTTGTTAACCTAGTTGTTCTCAGGGGGGCCCGGCTGACTTCGAAGGGGGCCTCAAAATTACTTATATATTATCATTTGACAGAATGAGCAGTGAAATACAGTAAAAAAACTAAAAAGCCAGACACTACTTATTATTTGCCGATTTTTAACGAATACACATTTAACAGCCAATGTCACTCTCTAATTACCATTTTATTGGTAGAAATTGGGAGTTTTTGCAAGTGTGAAGGGGGCCTTTGGATATCGTTGAATACAATGGGGGGCCTTAGAGCCAAAAAGGTTGAGAACCCCTGCTATAGAGTATTATATAGTACTTACTATATTAAATAGTAAAACTGTAGTAAAGATTCAAAAACACTTAAGTATCTAGGAATGTTACTGCAGTTTACTTTAGTATATTTACTATATTACATTTTTTCCATGAGATTATTGAAATTTCATTTGTTACAATTTATTAGTATTACTTTATGCGAAATACACACCTCATGTCAAACATTAAAGGGATATTTCAACCAAAAATCCCAATCTTGTCATCCTTTTCTCACCCTTAAGTTATTCCAAACCTGTATACATTTCTTTGTTCTGATGAGCATCGAGCAAGACATTTGGAAGAATGCCACTAACAGTTCCCAGAGCATCTTTGATACCATAGTAGGAAAAATTACAATGGAAGTAAAAAGTGCACCAGAACGGTCTTCTTTCCTGAATTCCTCAAAATATCTTATTTTATACAAAAAAAATTCTACTTAAGGGTGAGTGATTCATGACAGAATTGTCATTCTTAAGTTGACTATAGAGTACCTTTGAGTCTATAGTTTGAATGTTTTTAGTGTACAAAAGACACTTGTTACTTGGTGAATAGCATACAGCTCATGACCTAAAAGACCAACAATTTTACATTAACGTTCGACTACATATAATGTAAAATAGATATTATAAAACGGTCAGTTCTGATTGGCTGAGCCAAGTTATAAGCTGTTATAAAATACCCCGATTTATAACAGCTCCCCGCATTACACAGCCTAAATAACATTTTATTTAATTTGTTTTATGAAACCTTACTACGCATATGGAGTAACTGTTTTATAAAAGCAATAAGCCCTGTGAAGCAGGGGATAACATTGTATTTTATAACAACTTAGGGGTTTTTATAACGCTCTTAACTGTTATAAAATGAACCGTAACCCACTGCTTCTTGGGGCTTATTGCTTTAATATGTGATACGGAGCAACATTTTATATATTTTCTTCACAGGCTGAACATGGGTTTATATTCTATATTCATGATGGAAGTGAGACCAGGGCTGATAATTTTACTGTGGTGGCCAATGATACGGATCTCAGGAAGCACAGTTTGCCTTTTATTGTTTATGTCAATATAACACCCATTAATGATGAAGCCCCAGTTATAACTGTCAACAGAAACCTCAAGGTGAGTATTTTTTATATAGTGTATTGTACATTATGGCGTCAGTAAATTATACAAAAAAATCTTCTACAGCATATATAGCATTTTTCGACATGAAAATGTGCTAAATAAAATACATTTTATTTTTTATTTGGATCGAAATGGTGCCCCGGATAGTGGGTTTTCCAAAATAATGCATATTTATATCCACTTATTTATTTTATTTGTAATTTGTGCACCACAATATTATGTTTGATTTAAATCAATGTAAAGAAATTTAGAAATAAAAGAATACCAGTTAATCCTATATGGCTTGGAGGTCTAGACTTGAAATGTCTGTTTTCACCACCAGGAGGCTCAATAAACACCAGTAAAAATGTGAAACCTCATTCATCAAATGTTTATCCATCAGAGGGCTTCAAGATGACTCTTTTTAGTTATGACAAGATCTAGAATATTTTACTGGGTAGAGATTGTGAACAGGGGACCAAAATTGTTGTGGACTATGGGGGGATTCGCAAAGATCAGACCACTTCCTAAGAGAAAGTGAGATCGCATGCCATGTGTTATAATTTGTTTTCAGTTCTTTACTTTCATTTATAGGTGTGGAAATGGTCTGTGACAGAATTAACTACTGAAGACCTTAGCGCTGATGATCCAGATTCTCCTCCAGAGACTCTAGAATTCATCATCACACCACCAAGTAATGGGCATGTGGCCCTGAAGAGCACCCCCTCCAGACCAGTACTGAACTTCACACAGGAGCACATCAATCACGGCCAGCTGGTGTTTGTACATAGTGGTTAGTTTAATATGCATTTCAGTTGCTAATATTGAACTTCCCAAATGTATCAGTCATAGGACATGATGCCTTGATCTTTCAGGTAGAAATATAGCAGGTTTGTGGTATTAATGTTTTGACAGGTGCCGTGTCAGGAGGATTTCACTTTCAAGTCAATGATGGGTTGAACTTTGCTCTAAGACAGATCTTCAGTGTCACAGCTCAATCTCTGGTCATCAGCTTGGAGAAAAATGAAGAGCTGAGAGTGTTCCCAGGTTCAATTTTATTACTGGATATGTTTTAACTCCTTTTTTTGTTTCTTGTTTACCAACTCCATTGCCCAATGCTGTGATACTGTATGTACATATATTTTTACGAGCAAACTAAAAAAGTCAACTCACTATACAAAATGTGTGTGTAAGACCTAAGTGCACATGGAAATAGATAAGTAAACACAGCAAGTGGCATTGGCTAGACAATGGACTATCCATGGCTTTGATAATATATTGAGAGACATTTATTGAAACAGTTAAAGATACAGATATTAGTACGTCACAGATATTACATCTTTTGTGTAGTGCGGAGGATTTATTTCCTGCATCCTTTTGCAGGTTCTTCAAAGTTTATTTCTGAGGACGAGCTGTTGGCAATCACGAATGACTATGATGACATTACAAATCGCACCATCACCTATACTGTGACCTCTCCTCCAAGATACGGCAGACTGATGGCGGAACAAATGGACAATTTCACACAAGAAATCTCTTCCTTCACCCAAACCATGGTACAACATTTATTAAAGGGATCCTCCAACCCCAATTTTTCCACAAATGAATAAGTTCTGATCAACACAAAGAAAGATATTTGGAAGGATGTTAGCAACTGACATTTCTGGGACAGCATTGACTACTATAGTAAGAACAATTATTGTATCATTTTTTGGTTCTGTTGAACACAAAATTAGATATTTTGAGGAATTTGGGAAAGCGAACCGTTCTGGGGCACCTAGGACCACCATTTAAATTTTCCAACATTTTAGTCAATGGTGTCCCAGAAATATCAAATTTCTTACTCTGTGTTCATCAGAACAAAGAAATGTATACAGATGCCGAACAACCTGGTGGTGAGTAACTCAAGACAGAATTTTCTTTTTTGGGTGAACTATCCCTTTAAACAACTTTTTTGGTGCGACTAAATTTTGATTGGCTGATAGAAAATATTTAATTCTGGTATAAACTCTAATCGCTTTGGGTCATGTTGGTTTCATCATTTGTAAATATAATCTAATTTATTTCAATTTGTGTAATATAATCTCATATTTATTTTAATATGTGTAATATTAACCCAGATGAATTGGTTTTATGATCAATTGTTTAAGCTTTTGTAATCAAATATGGAATGTTGTTGGAATGTTGCGACTAGCCAGTCAGAATCAAGTATTTCAGAACGCTGTGTAATAATAAGTTAATATACTGTAAGTTTACAAATCGGTTTTACATTTCAACCTACTATTTCAAATTTTGTTAGAGGCTTTACAATACTTCAACTCATCAAACTTAGTTAATAAACTCAGCCACTTGACAAAATTTTAAGTCCAATTTGTTTGTTAAATCAGGGTTTTACAGTGTACATAAGTCAGAACTGAGGATTCAGTCTATCTAGAGCGACCTTTGAGTAAAAAAAAATCATTGTCACTCTTGTTTTAGGTGAAAGAAGACGCTGTGCTTTACGCACAGACTGAACCTGTTGGATGGGCAGCATCAGATTCCTTCACCTTTACTGTCTCATGCCCTCCGTCATCTCTGCAAGCTCACACCTTTAATATCCATATCTCTTATGCAAATACCGACAAAAAGCACACTAGTGCGCTTCATGTTAACACTGGTAATATCGCTGACTTCACTTTATTTAATATATAATGGGAAAAGATTTATCAAAATAACAAACATAATACAAGAATAAGAAAATTTATTTCATTAATTAAATTTATTTACTAATATATACATTTGTATTTTATTAATAATTGAAAATGGTTTATATTTAATTTATAACAACATTCATTTGTGTTCATTATTTAGGTGCTGTTGTTGCTGAGGGTAGTAGTGTTCTCATAGACGAATCAAAGCTGGATGCCTCCAACCTTTTGGGAAAGCTAGATAAAGCAGAACAGCCCTTTTATGAAGTCTGGTACGAAATCACTTCTCCACCGCACCATGGTACAATTGTTGTTGATGAACGGAACCAGACCCATGAAAGATCAAAGTTCTCTCAATTCAACCTCCACAAGCATGGAATCATATACCTACACGACGACTCGGAGACCACTCATGATAATTTTACATTTGACTTGTGGTTAAACCCCAGAGGTAAGCCTGCTGAACGACCACAGAATGCAGACCATGTGTTATCGGAATTGTTTAATATCACTGTGACCCCTGTAAATGATCAACCTCCTGTGCTCAAGACAGGAACCCCCAAACTCAAAGTGGTCTGGGGGGACACCGTGACCTTAGATCCTGAATATCTCTATGTGGAGGACCAGGACACCCCACCTAAAGAGATTCAGTATACTGTAATTGGCAAACCCAAAAATGGATTCCTTGCTTTCGAAGGTCAACTGAATAAGTCTGTTGTTACTTTTACCCAAGCTGATATAAATGATAAAAGGGTGCATTTCATCCAAAAAGGAGAACCCTCCTCAGGTGCAATCTACCTCAATATCACTGATGGATTTCACAGACCGCTCTATAAGCTCTTCAGTGTGGAAGTAGAGAATATCACCATCCTTGTGGTCAACAATACTGGACTGACTCTGTTGCAAGGTCAGATGACAGTGACTCTGACACTTGAGCAGCTGGCTGCAGTAACCAATGAGAAAAACGCATGCATCAAGTATTTAGTTACGACCCCACCAAGACACGGGACGCTCATAGTCCTGGAAAACCCAGTCACACAATTTGACCAAGAGGATCTGCGCACTGGCACAGTGTTGTATCTCATGACTGACCCGTCGTCCTATCAGGACAGCTTTGAGTTCACAGTCTTCACATCTGAGACTAACCTGACTAACCAAGTGGTAAACATCACTGTCCGGCCGCTGATCCACCTTGGAGAGCATGTTAGGATCCCAAACGGCATCCCGGTGAAGCTCAGAAAGGATGTCCTTGATGCAACCGAATTGGCCTCCCTTAGTGATAGTGACCCTGTATTTGAAATCCTTGAGCCTCCAAAACATGGCAAGCTAGTCAAGGTTACATTTGGCCTTGGAGGAGCATCTCATTCAGTGGAATCCTTTTCATTCAGGGATGTGGAACAAGGACGAGTGGCCATTGAGGAAAACATCAACTTCACTGCCCTTTATGGCAACACAACAGCAGGCAGGTACAATGTCAGTGTGCTCCATCCACTTAGCGACTCATTTGTTTTTCTTTTAAAGGCGGCCAATGTTCAGCCTGCTGTGGGGGAGTTTGTGTATGTGGTAATGCCCTATGACCCTGTTACAGGAAAGCACCTACTTTCAGAGCCACCTCTGTGGCCGACCAGGTTGCCGACATTTAACAGAACCACTAAATTGAAGTCACCCATTTACCCTCCATCTCATACTGATGCAACAACAAGACCCCACAGAACGGCTGCCAAGCTGAAACCTCGAAACCGCTGGGGGAACCACACACGAAGCAGATCCACCATTGGAGACGTTCCCCGTACTACAATTGGTAAACTGGACCCATCTCCAAAAAATACCTTAGTCAGAATGGAGTCCCTACCAAGACCTGCGTCTGATCCACTGCTTATCATTCTTCCACTTCTTGCCTGCCTCCTGCTGATTGTCATCCTTGTGGTTCTCATTCTTGTCTTCCGTCACCGCAGGGAAAAGCAGGCCCATCCGACAATGATCCAGGATCTGACGGAGAACCCCGGTGAAGATATTTTAGACAGAGGCCCATATCTGGGTCAGCCAGAGAGAAGTCTCACCGTTCCCTCTGTAATAGTTACTCCACTTAGTCCGAGTTGCCCCAGCAGCCCTCTTTTGAACACCGTACACGGCGAAGCATTGGTGCCTGCGATTGAACGAGCTGTGTCACCGTTTCTCCTTTGCACATGGAGTCCACTTGACCCAAATTCTGTCCAGCAGGGTTCCCCAGCGACACCACCCCTTAACAAAAAACAGTACTGGGTTTGACACAGCTCTTTTGTTCCTACCAGAACATTGTGAACCATTCAACGAACAGGAGGAAAGCAAGCTTCTATGTACTTCTACGTACATTAAGGTACTCTGAAAACCAACAGATGCAACTACTATTCAACCTTGTAGACTGAAGTTCGGATGATGTATAAAGGGAAAGATTCATCACCAAATAACTTGTACAAAAGTTTTTAATGCTAGTTTTCTTCAGCTATAGCCACGGGCGTTGCTAGGCCATTTTTAAGGGGGGCTTTAGCCCCACTTACATTTCTACTCAGCCCCCCTATAAATTCTGCGATTCTCCATAAACTTGACACAAATTTGTGTTCAATATGGAAACGTCAGACTTCGGCTCCTCCCCGTCTTTCAGCGTCGCAGAGCAAGGATCAAAGGACAAGACAAGGTGTGTGTTTTTCGATAGATTGTTATCTGCATCAGTGCAGTTCTTTGTCATTAATACAGTTTACAAAATGTCACGAGGGAGTTATCGGTTTACTGCAAGTCTTCGCTCCGTTCACCCCTCATCACACCACAGCTGTTTCTTCCAGCGAAAATGAAGTCCTTAACACATATGAAAGTACAGTCTTCTTTATGAAACAATCATGTTGTCGCTGTTTTTATTTGAAAACGAAACCATCAACATAAAACATGTTACATTGCGCCATTGACTGACTCCAGCCTGATAACTGTGTTGTTTATGTTGCACATATGGATAGTCAATGTAAGTTAAAGTTTAAAGTTACAGTATATGTTGTTTTCTGGTTACATTATTCGGTTTGTACTTGAACATAGACAGAGGTTTGTACTAGACATGCAAACAGTAAAATTTTGTATTTAGGTGTGCGTGTGTGATCAGGAAGACTCGTATTTGGCTTGTTAATAATCAAATGTTATACCCAGCTATGCAATACAGTGGAATGCTGCATTACGTTTATTATCCTACCCTGTTAGTCAAACGTTTATTTTGTTTGTATATTTATTTTATTTTTATTTTATTCATTATTTTATATTTACTGTTTATACCCTCATAGGGGGCTGAGCCCCCCTTAATGAAAATCCTCTAGAATCGCCTCTGGCCTCAATAGCTTAGATCTTTTGGAGTTTTTCAAGGTTTTATTATAAATTACCATAAGTTATTAGTACTGGGTCAGAATTTCTTGCACTCACTTTTTTTAAGTATACAGTACAATGGATAGAATGGGTGAACTTGGTTAATACAGTTCACTGAAAACAGTTTGAGCAGAATGTTAACCTCAGTTCAGACATTTTTCCACAGTTTAGAGGAAAGCAAACTGTAAAGTTTAATATAAATCTTCTTGGATTTATAAAACATTAATATACACTTTTAATAATAAAGGTCCTTAAAAGTGAAAATAAAAAGTATTTTATAAAGAACCATCGATTTTAAATGGTTCTTTATCTATGGCATCATTGAGATCATTTTGTTACACATTTTTCAAGAGTATATGAATTTAGCCTATTAGCAGATAAATTGCTTATAAATGGTATAGTGAAAGTAGTCAATATGCACATTAATATTACAGTACATACTTTTCAAGAAGTACAGCCTATCCAACAACTGCAGGGTTCTCAACCTTGTTGACTGCAAGCCATTGTATTTACCAAATTCAAAGATCCCATTCACAAAAATTCAAAATTTCTTCCCAATAATTTTTTTTATAAATATTTTAGAGCTTAATATTATCTGGAAAAAGTTTTTTACACTAAACACAATAAACCACAGTAAAAACATTGATATAAAAAACTGAGTTATCTCATTTTGGAACCAAACTCTTCATATTGTTGTGTGTATTTATGTATGTGATTAAAAGAGTTTCTAAGCTTATGATGGGATTCATGCAACACTCATTGGGTATTAATAAAGCAATAAGCCCCAAGAAGCGACATTTATAACAGCTACGGGCGGTTTGGGACAACGCTAAGCGGACTGTCTAAAACCCCTTAGCTGTTATAAAATGCACTTTAACCCACTGCTTTGCGGGGCTTATTGCTTTTATAAAACGGTTATTCCTTATGCATAGCAAGGTTTCATAAAACCAAGTAAATAAAAATGATGTTTAGGCTATGCAATGCGTACAACAGCCGTAATAAATCAGGGTATTTTATAACAGCTTAGAACTCGGCTCGGCCAATCAGAATCAAGCACCAGAACTGTTTTATAATGTAGATTAAAAGTTCTGCTTTTTAATCATTGGAAGAGTTTAAAACAGTGAATTTGGAATTTGATAGAACATATAAAAACCTGTTTCTAGAAACTTATTATGGCCTGAAAGTGGCATCGCATTACTAAGTTTCTTGATCCCTAGACAAGCCACAGGCCAAATATTCCGATGATGAACCTGCTTAGATATTTGATTAAGAAAACCCTCAAACACAGATGTGAACCGTCTTAGTCATTAGATCTTATGTTGCGTAATATTTGGGAAGCGTGGGAGTAAATTCTTCACGTTTGGTGACCCAAGTGTGAATGGAGAAGCAGGCTGCATGTGGAAACAGAAGGCTGACATTAGCTCTTATAAATATTTCAGCTGTAGTGAGACAATGACTGTTCGGGTGACTCATTTGGTCCTTTAGTAAGCAGCAGAACTAATAACATCACTCTCCTTAAAGATGCCATTTGATCGAAGAGCTTGTTGAATCTGCCTTATGCTCACATTTGCTTTCTTGTTTTTCTTTTCTACGGTTTCACTTCATTTTTTAAACAGCTGGTATTTGGTCATAATAACGAATGTTTAACAATGTCCTTTAAGCTGTAACTATGCCAAACTATGTAAAGTACAGTTCTAAGTGACATAAACTGAAAAATGAAACTGCTGGTAAACCAGCCCGTGAGTGATCCTCTGCGACTCGTCTGGAATGTCTTCTAGATAAAGGGGGTTCAGCCCATGTTTTCTAGGTCATTGTTTCTTTGCACTTCTCCTCCAGGGCTGAGAGACTGTGTCTCGTCTTTCTCTTAATAACTTAATTTAAAACAGACACGGGCCTCTCCCTCGCAGCAGATTTGATAAAGATTGATCGTGAGTGAGGTAAAACTCGCACAGACTGAGAGGGATTTGTGCAGCAACCATGTACGATATGCTGTCTGACAAAGTGAGACAATGAAAAGGTAAATACGTCACAATATTTGTATTAAGATGAATCAAAGAGCCAAAAGACAGTACAAAAGACATTCAAACTTACTCTTATTTAGGGTCAACACAGGTCAAAGTCCATGGATAAAGAGAAAGAAAATCACAGGCACTTTGTAATAAAGAAGTATTTATGCTGTTTACTATTTACCGTAAGTACTAATACAATAAAACTGTAAACTTGAAATTGTTTTTACACTTCAAGGTTCAAGGGTTGAAGCTTGATGAAAAACAAATGACTGTAATGGAAAATCTCAAGTGTGTGCTACTTAATCTTTAATAACAAAGTATTCATTTTAAAAGGATAGTTTAATCTAATAATAAACAATCTGTCGTTGTTTATTCACAGTCATGTCATAAAACTTACTTATTCAGAGCACAAAAGAAGATTTTTCGAGAAATGTGTTCATACAATTGAAGTCAATGATGGGCAATGTTATTTATTCACCAGCGTTATTTTTAAATATGATTCTTTGCAGATTTGTAACAAGTTATATAGGTTTGGAATGACATGAGGGTGAATAAACAATGAAAGAATCTCTTTAATGACGACTGCCAATCTCTGGCAGACATTTTTAACATTACACATCCCTTAAGGCCACCCGGAACAATTCTGAAAATAAAATACCTGTATTTGAATGCATCTCTAATAAAAGAAAAGTTTCTTAATTCTTGTTTTCTTCAGTTCTTTTGTAGAATTATTTTATCCTATATTTAACATTTTACGCCTGATCATACATGTCCCTGGCTTCCTCCAACTTGCCTGTGATTTTCTGAAAGAAGTTAATCTGCTGCTGTAAGAAATGCTGCATCTGTGCCTTGAAGTCGCGCACGCGTACGCGGTGAAAGTGCTGGATTTCGGCGAGCGTAGCGCAGGAGATGATGTTGCAGCGTTCGTTGATGCCGCCTCCTGCAGCTCCATCTTTTTCCTCCCCGTGTTTCTGGCTCTCCTTGGCCTTGGTGAGGGCTCCTGGAGGAACAACAATTAAAGCATTTAGTAATCCAGAATTCCATTTCAAAATGTGCGCTCGCACAAACACGTGTTTGCAATTTAAAGAGATTCTGCCACCTCAAACATATGAAAATGCAAGCTCAGACCAGTCGAGGCTCAGATTGAGTGCTTACAGATCTCCTTGGAATTTGAGTTTGCACGAACTCAATGACAGATTTCAGTATTCCCTGCACACGTTATGATAAAAGACATAAACGTGTGCTTTGTTATTTTACTTTTTTAAAGGCATCTGCAAGACTAAATCATTGAGTTAAGCAGTGAATGCATGTGATGTAAGCATTCACAGCTGCCCTGTGCTGGGGCCCAAAGCTTAGGAATAGATCCTTCATCACAAAAGCTTTCCCGGTGTCAGTTATTTCGTAAAGGCAAGCAATTTATCATAGTAAACAGCATTAACAATTTGCGTGACGTACACTCTGAAATATGAGTCTGCCGCAAAGAATGACATCATTCAATATCATCATTACACATCAAACCAATAGACTTTGTTAGAGCCGTACACTTCCCCCACTAAAGAGATTTGGGAATTACAACAAAGTTGGCATCGGTCCACCAGAGCAACCCACATCCCATGCTGCAAGGACAGACCCCTTATGCCCTCTTTCGCACCCGGGAAAAATCAGGACGTGTCATTATTTTGTCACTGCCTTGAGCTTGTTGCTATGGGCCGGTTGCGATAAGGTATTAAGTTAATGCATTTTATAAAAGGGCACTGTTTTGCTTAATCCATGTGCTTTATTTCTCTTATTTCTATCTGGATTGAAGTCAAAATAGTTTTTTAATTTGTCTGTTTCCTGGACTTTATTATACACCATGCAATAGCAGCACCGTTACAACATCGAGTTTTATTCCCTATGTATGAATTATACCATACAATGAAAGATTGATCAAAAGTGTGTTTTCCGTAAACTGATCTCGTGCGACATAAATTACGACCCACTGACCTACATCCACAACTGATGGCATGCTAACACACACACTTCAGCAAACACACAAGAAAATTCCCCAACCTTTCTGAACATGGATAATGTCCGGAAAGTTTGCAAGATGTCCCTGGTAAATCGCTAAAAGATCGGATATGGGGTCTAAATCCTGTCGGGGCTGCTGCGCAAAAAAATCCCCAATGGTCTCGTATACTTCTCCAGTGTGTGCTATGGCCTTGTTTAATGGAGCGGAGTAGACTTGCTGGTCGAACTCGAAGGCCTGATTTAATAGTCTGAAGGCCTGGCCGACTCTCTGGTATTCCTTTTTAAAACCCGTTATCTGCTTTCTGGCAAATTCATTGATGGTGACGTTGACCTGTATGAGGTTTTCGTCCATCTTTCTGGTGAACGTTTTGAAGCCATCTACTTTGCTTTCCACCTCCTGTAGGTCGAGGGGTAAAGCTGGAGGGGAGATGATGAGGAAGAAGTTGGCACCGACTAAGTCGTCCCTCTCTGCCTTTCTCTTGCCTTGCTTCCAAGCTTTTTCGTCGTTGCTGCTGCATGTAAGGAAATGCTGGAAAACATCACATTGGGATAAAACTGGATGACTCGTCATGTGATTCATCCACCATATTAAACCTTTCCTACGCTTGGAGATGAAATCCTCCTCAAATCGCCCCGTGGCCTGTTTCTCTGGCAGATGTGGCACCGAAATAACAGGAAACTTCTCAACGAGACGGGCGTAAAGCCAGTCGAAGTGCTTGTATCTTCTATTGACCTTGTTCTGCGTATGACTGGGCGTAAGTCCATATGACATATAGCTCTTCATGCCTTTAAATTTGGTCTGTTTGGTGGGGTCGTCAATAACACACGTAAACGGCTCCGGGTTCTCCTGCCATTCCGGCCCATACTGTCCCATAACCACAAATATATTGTCTCCATCTCTGACCAACGCTGAAGCTTCGCCCAAAACGAAGGCTTCGCCGCCAGACTTGACAAAGGTTGAAAACCTGTTGAGATTTTTTCCAACGGTTGCTGTGCTTCTGGACTGTTGCGCGCTGTCGCGCCGCGACGCAGAAGAACTCGACGTCGCATATCTAGCTTGAGCATTCCCGCTTTTTCCAGGTGTCGCGCGATGATCCTCCGCCGTCCCGCTGTCATCCCAGTCATCGTCCCAATCGTCGTCGCTGTCTTGGCTCGTCTGAAAACTGTGCCGTTGCTGTTGTTGAAGATGTCCCGCGTAAGTAGCGGAATGAGTGGGCGTCGAATCGTTTGAGGTGTCCCTCCTCTGAGGACTAGCGGTACTTTGGGAATAATTTTCAGAAATAGCGGATGTCCCGTTGCCGTGTACCGATGTGTCAGTCTTGATCATTTCCACGTATGATGCAGGGAAGAGTCCGGTGTCGCCCCTGCTGTTCGTGCCCTCCAACCAACCATCAACAACCTCCTCGCTGCACAAAGTTAAAACTTCGTTTTCTGTCACAGAGATCTCTCCGGGATTTTCTGAGATAAAGTCGTATAAAGCTCTCGCTCTGAGCGCCATAGTTGCGCGTGGAAACGGTGGTTAAACTCACTTTCCTAAGTTATTGCTAACGCGCTCCCCGTCCCGTTCTTTTAAACGGCAGCCTCTTTTCGGCGACGTACGGTCTACAAACACACGTCGAAACCCTTTTAAGACATTTTCCTGTAAAACGTGTTGAAAATTCCACTCACAGGACTGTAGGGGTTTTGTAGGTTTTGTGTACTTCAGCCCCTCTTCGCTGAATGCGCTCTGCGGTCCGGAGCAGAATAATCGAGGGTGGAGCCAATCGGTATATTCACCCCGGGGTTGCGAATAAACCCCAAATGCCATCTCATTCAGACCGACTGTAACCAGTCTTTATCCATAGACATGATATAAAAGGTTATATTATTTACAATGTCTCTTCTTGTAACACGTTGTAATAACATTATTGGTCAATATAAGACATATCAGTGCATTATTCAAACGTGAATATAAATTAAATATATTGATGTAAAGTGTATTATAATAATATCGTTGAGAATTATTTCCAAAAGTTCACATGATGCTTATTAACTTATTATTGTACAATGTAAATGTATGTTTTTTTACCAAGGAATAATATATATAACGTGTTATTCTCTATTTATTCTATTTAACAACATTCAAAAAACTACTTAACACCCAGGGGTGTAGCAAGCTTTTCAAAAGTGCGGGGGATGGATGTGGTTTGTTTGCTAACAATGAAAACACACAACAGTAGACTTTCTAATGAATCAGAAATACTTTAATCATCCGAGGGGGAAAAGACAGTGGTAAGCTTGATAGTGACATGGGTCTGACAGGACTGTGACTGATAAAGTTTGCTTTCTTGCGCCTTGAAAAAGGGAGATATAAAAAACGCCCAAACGAAGCTTTTTCTCTGGCGGTATAAATAATGTTACAATTTACTGTTTTCAAACATTAAAATAATATACACTTTTCTTTCATAGTTCTTCAACAGGTACAATCAAACATAATAGGAAAGTATCCACAAAAGTATTCAGCTTATCAAAAAAACAATGCTCAAAATATCAAAATCAATAGCACTGGCAATAAACCCATAAATATGCTGCTTAACAAGGACAATTTGTCCCTCATCTTCGTCAATTCCCTGCCTTCTTCCTCAAAGTTACTTTATATATTGCATGCCACATAAATAACCGAATTTATCTAGCTCCTGAACAATATCCCATTTTGCAATTAGCATTAGTCTAAAAAACTAAATATAATTCAGAAAACACTCGACATTATCAACAAAACATTAACAGAACATCTTCCCAAACACATATCAAGGTTATTTAAAAACCTCGAAAGCATAAACACTCATTTAAAGTAACTGGAAAAGCGAGACGTAAATAATCATAACCATAAGATCCCGCCTCCTCAGCACGAGCTGACCGATAAATCTACCACACCAAGAGAGGCGGGACTTAAGGCAGAACAGCCAATCATCATCCGGTTATACTCAACGCCGGTGTCCTGTTTGAGTAGGAGGGGAGAGGAAGCGGCCGAAGCGAGCGCAGACACAGAGCGGCCAGAGAAAGGGAGGAGCGACTTCTGTTAGGCGTTTGTACAAACCGCAGAAAAATTGCGGGTGTTTAACTCTCTCACCGGGGAAAATGTGGGTGTTAAAACACCCACATCCCCCACGGTTGCGACGCCCCTGTTAACACCCATTTATTCTGTGAATACCTGACAGACAAATAATTGTTTTTATTAAAGAGTTATATATATAACGTGTTATTCTCTATTTAATCTATTTAACAACATAAAAAAACAGCTTAAAACCCATTTCTTCTGTGAATATTTGACAGACAAATAACAGTTTTTATTAAAGAATTATATATATAATGTGTTATTCTCAATTTAATCTATTTAACAACATTCAAAAAAATACTTTAAACCCCTTTCTTCTGTGAATACTTGACAGACAAATAAAAAAAAAAAAAAAACACGAACCCTTTCTCTCAACAGGTAGTAGTTTTGTTGAAAGCAGTAACTTTGTATTGGCACTTACTGTATTATTGCTCCTGTATGACATGACGTTTATTGTACTCTTTGTACATCGCTTTGGATAAAGCGTCAGCTAAATGACTAAATATAAATGTAATCTAATCATCAAAGAATTACATTTAAGAAAAGATACATTTGGGAAATAATAATAAATGAACGATTAAAAACTGGTTCAAGTCATTAAATACTTAAATATATTATTATTATCATTGTTATTTTATTAATATATTTAAGCATGTTTAAAAATTTAGGCATTTTAAAGTTTTAAAACAGATAGCAATACACCTCCCCGTGTTAATTCTAAAGTATAAGAACGTTTTGCATCATGTTGCCGTTTTGTTTACACTGAAAGAATCTTATATTTTGAGCAGGTTATGCTTCTTATGGAAATAAATCTCAGATTACACAACACATTTGAAGTCTTCTCATATTTTCTTTAAGAGTAAGGCATTACTTCAACCAATAGAGGTCACCATAAAACAAATGTCTGACACGTTACATTTTACGTCACGTGAACAAAAGGAACCTGTAGCGTCAGCTACTTACTATCACATGACGCGTTTCGATCGACTTGCACGTACACCTCGCAATAAATATTAAACGACGCCTTATATCGTTAAAAAACCTTATTAAGTGTGCTATTTTATAGATATACATATATTTACACACCCCGTTTGCATTTAAGTGAAAAATAAGTCCACAGCGGATCAATGAACGTCACGTAAAGCGTCAAAATGACGTCACGTCGCATGCCTTGATGCTCAGCCGTTCCTGGCTCGCGAACACACAACAAACAGCACTTCTCTCCGCCCACATTATTAAACTGTATTACAGTCGCCGTACACACGTCTGGATGGACGGAGATTGAAATAAAGCGAGATAAAAATGTGTCTGTAGCGATGTATTTGATTGCACTACACGTCTGAATCTGCAAAAGGAATTGTTTTATGCACAAAACCGCGCGTGGGACTGTAACGTTTATCAAGGAGAGAGAAAGAGGAGTGCACAGCTAACTCTGCTAGCCGCTTTTATTCATATGTTATTTTTCACATCGGAGAGGCGGGGAATCCAAAGCCTAGCCGACGAAAAAGCGAGACTTTTGGATGCATTCAATTAACAGGACCGTTTCATACCACAGCCGTCTTAACTCGGGCTTCCTGCTTTCCGGAGACAACAGCAAGAAGCCATCGAGGAAATACATGGATTACCTGGTAAAGTATTACGTTGTTTGACCATTTGTACATGACTTGAGATCACCTGTTCAGAATGACGTCAGCATGGCTTATGTTTTTCTCAATTACATGTTGAAATAGTGGAATACTATGAGAAATGCATAGTTTGTTGCATGTGCGATGTGTCACAGTCCCTCAAAAGCAGCTTCTCGACTGTTTTGCTTATAAACAAACACAAGCCAGTAGAGGCTGGTGTCCGAATGCAGAAAACATGACAGTTCTGAGCACCAATGAAAGGAATGCTTTACTTTTATATTTACACTTTTGACGTTTGAAGTATAAATAGTTGTGTTTTTGTGCTTTTGGAGATCTGACTTTGTTTTGTAATGCTGTGATACTAACAGGTCAGTGGTGCTTCAAGGTGTTGAAAATCTAATAGCTAAAACACTAAAAAAATACCTTAAATATATAGCAGTTTTTTTACATTTTTTATTTAACTACTGCAGCCTTGTTCTTAAAGTATTCGGAAGTCAATGTCATCTTTTCATATGCGACACTTTTTCTCTTTTTTCTTTTTGGAAGAACATGACCCCTCATGTAATGTAAAGTATTTATGGTTCTTTATTCAACTTATTTTTAAGACGAAACTTTCTGGATGATTTGAACAGAGAGCATTAGATGGTCATTTATTATCACTGGTCCATTAATAAATTTATTATTTTTAGACAATATTTGGTCACAGATTATATTTTATCTATTTATATCATGTTTTATTGTTGGCAATGCGGCTTTGGCGTGCACTTTTCAAAGGTCCTTTTTCACAGCATCCATTTCATAATCATAATATGCCTGTAATATTTCTTAGCGTCAGGGAATTTAATTCCGTGCCAATGAACCTTTTGCGCCTATGGAGCTTTGATACTTGCCTGCAACATGTGCAGTAAGGTCGTCGGGGTGTTTCCTTTTGGATGTTCCAGTCAAGATTCTCAGAATAGACCCGTTTCCTTAAGAAACAGAACTGAGAAAGAACTGGAAGTGCTTTGTATTTGGAGGATGCTTGATTATGCAAGTAACTTTGTATTTACATATTCAGCTTTTGACTTAGGTTGGGTAAGGAAAAGAGCTATTATTAGACAAAGTTTCTCATGTGTTTCAGGTTGTTCTTCAGTTGATGGATCATAAAATGGAAGGGGCCCCTAATTTAAACCTCTTGAGGGTAAGACCTGCTTTCTTTTCACTAGAAAGTGGGCTGGCGTAGGTCAAGCCACATTCCTATTAATATGAGCATATCTAAGATGTTAACACATTGTACGCAACTGTAAACAGATTTTACTTTCTAGTCATCCTAAGAAAAAAGTTTTAGAATGCTCGCCGAAATGTTTAAGGATTCGTAGCGTACTCTCTGAAATGGGTGGAGCTTAAATCCGTGCCTTTGTTGTTGGCATGGAGACCACATCTTTTGAATGTAGGTTTCTGGTATGTTGTTACGGAGAAGTACGTTTTCTTCATGCTTTGTATGTATGTAATAGGCCGATGGTTTTCCCTTTTGTTCTGATTGTTCGGTTTCAATTCGTTTTGCTATGCCCCTGTGGTTTTTCCATTACACTGAATTTTATTTCAGTGTAGTTTTGACCTGGCATCATTCGTCCAACATTCTGCATTTTTAAATGCGGGTGGATGCAACAATGTTCCTGGTTCTCTGTATGGTAAATTTGTGCAAGGAATAATGGTTACTTTTGATGTATGTTTGATTATTGTTATTTTGGTTTAAATAGAAAATATTCACATACGGCTGCTGTATTCGTTTAATTCTTTCAAATGTTATTTCTTATGCAATCAAGCAGGCTAATTTATAGCCATAACGGAAGCTTTCTATAATGGTTAACTGAGAACCTAAGGTCAAAGTATATAGGTTACTAGTTTCTGAGCAGCTAGACACATATTCTGCACTTTTTTCAATGAGAAAGCAAAGAAATTAAATGAACTTAATTTTTTGACTAGAACCCAAACAATTACTGAGAGTTATTTTTGTTAATAACTTTGTCATTTAAGAATGTTTGTTTGTTTTTGGATAGTTGGATAGTGGAGCCCAACCACCTATTTTGTTATTGCGCAAATCTTAGGAGGTATTTCACGCTGCCTGATTAAAAGCAATGATTACCCAAATTTTGTCACTTTACTCATTCTCATGTCCCAAACCTGTATGACTTGTCATGTTGAGGACTGGCAGCCTCAGGCACCATCGACTTTCGTTGGCTTGTTGTGTGCTTTTCCCCATAGAATAAAGTTGAATGTTGACCGGGTCCTCGTAAAATGTTTCCCAAAGTTATATGGGTTTGGAATATTTCACATAAAGGCACATTTTCAAATTTGGATGTATAAGAAAGGTTAAGGGGTGACAACTGCTTTAGAATTGTTTGTTCAATTTCCCCGTTTTGGCAGGTAGTCAATGGGAAAGTTATATAATAATAACACTTGTTTTACTTCATTGTATTTTTTTATCAAGAAGACCCCAGTAATTTTTTTACACAATCTCCAACAATTGCTGCCTTCCATATGTAGCTTTGCATTTGCTGTGTTTGGATCAGATATGAACAGAACAATCGGTTGTCGGGTCTATGAGTGCAAGTATAAATGTTTGTTTTAAATGCATATCTTTATTTTCTGAAAAGTGTCATTGATTAAGTGTCCTATAAAATCACATTGTCTTTGTGATATAGCCCTAGGCTACATCAACAAAAAGTTGTGGGGAGTGTTCCTTGCTTTTGGGGCCAACCAGCCTTTTCCTTTTTCTTAATCAGGTTGGCTGACATGTCTTTGGAGGGCGGGGCTTTGGAAAAAAAGGCGTTGGTTGAAGGGGTTAGGGGTTGTAGATTAGTCTGGAAGTTTGCAAAATCGTCTGTAATTGCTTATGTTTAATTAATATGTCTTGACCTGTGTGGGTCAAGACGCTGCTGTACATTTTCATATCTGTCAATGTGTTTCCGCACTGTCAAGTGTTAAGTAATGTAAAGTGTACCTGACAAAAACCTATGTAAATCGAACAAATATGTTAACACACCACCTAGCCCTTCTGAGGAGTATGTAAACTTGAAGTATCTTTAGCATTGAATGTGCTGTGTGAAATTTGGTTGATCTATTGATAGAAATGCAATATAATACACATAACTATGTTTTCAGAGATGTATAAAGACCTTACATAATAAGCGTTACGTTTTTATTTCTATCTACATACACCGTGGGTTTCAGTTAAGAAAACACGTTCTTTTACCCAAAACGCAACGAGACAGTTGTTTGCGCCATTGAATATTCGACTATTTAACAGCGCTTTGTCAAAAGCAGGTACCCGGTGCAAATCAGTGTCAAACGATCTCATACAAAATCGGATTTTTATCCAATGGATTAGCCAGCAGTGAATTTGGTCATCAAGAGGCTGTGACGTCCGTCAATGAAACTGATCTGATCCGTGGCGACCCGTCCCATGTCAACTTGCCGGATAAGTCACTAAAACATCGTAAACTGTATGGCTTGAAACTGTTTATAGGTGTTGGTTAGCGAAAACTCTTTATAATTATTTGTCTGTTCTTTATTCCTTCACTTTTGTGTTCTTGAGAAAATAAGTCTGTGTGCAAAATTTAAAGAGACGGCTAACCTTTAAATGAAATGGACATTAAAATTGTTTTATGTTAAATAACATTTTATCTATGCCTCAATTATGTTGTAGTTTGAATGGTATATATATATATAAAAAGTTTTCATTTCGTTATTATATCACAGTTTTACACTAACGTACCTTTCAGTGGTGTCCAACATTGTCCCACACAAACAGATTACCTGTCCCACATTTGGTTTGTTGGGTGGTTGTCACCCTTGGTGGAGTGAGCCATTGGTCACAATTTACATCCTCACTGTTAGATGCTGCTAAATGTCATACACTGGACCTTTAAAGACTAATGTAGCTTTTATTCTGTACTTAAGGTTAAATGTCAGTGCTGTGCTATTATATTTACAGGAGGCAATGGCTTCTGGGATGAATCTTTTGGTAAGATGAATATATTTTCCACCGTTGATGGTTGTTTTTTTAATGCGAAAATCATATTCGCTCATGGAAAAATATGTGATCTGGAACAATGTGTTTGAAATGTTTGTTTAAATTTCACCCTGGTGAGCATAAAAGCCTCGGTTTGAGTTTTACTGCCAAAAGCAACAGGAGTAGAACATCAATTTGAAAACTCTTCATTGGCTGTTGGAAGCTCCGCCGTCAACATAGTGCAATGCCTTAACTTACACGCATGTGTTTAAAGTCAAAGCGTGCACAATAATCTATTGGTTTTAACTGGAATGTGCACGGATGAGATTGTATTCTCTTGACTACAGCAAAAAAAATTATATGAGCGCATGCATCATGGCCACTTGCTGCACCACTCGGTACAATGACACTCCGAATCAATACTGTCAGAAACTGATTTGTGTTTTTCCCACATGCTTAATAATTAGCTCCCACATATAAGGTTTCCAAACTCAAAGGCACACCAAAATTAGAGCGGCCTTCTTTCCCCTGTGTCTTAAAACTGTCACTCCTCTGATAAAATGGAGAGATTCAGAAGCTCTCGAGCTGTGTTAATACTCTGAGGTGGTACAGCCCTGGGCTCGTCCTGATCGATTATCTGCCGTGTGGCTACGCCTAGCAGATTTCCCTCACAGTATGTCATCTTGGCACTGGAGCAGGAGTCTTCTGCAGCTTCTTTGGATTTCCAATCAGGCTTTTGACCCCTAAGATTCTGTCTCATGTTGTATAGCCACGACTCTAAATAAAACATTTAGGAGCACAGTCTAACATTTAGGAGCACAGACAATGGAAGTTTTTTAAAAAACGAAACATTAATTTGCCACCGTATAGCATGCACAGAGTATGATAAAACATGACAAACTAAGCTTATTATTGATTATACTGGAGAACGTTCTAAGGGTGTGCATTTTTTTTTCAGGAAGCGCACACCTATAAAGTAGTTCCAGGTCTGTCAACCACATCACAGTTTCACATCACTGCGCCAAGTTTAACTGAATAACGTTATTGTACTGTTGCCTAGGCTACTGTCCACCACAGAATACAGGCAAACCGAAACAAACAGGGAATAATTGAAGGTGTCATGAATTGAGAAATCAATTTTAACCTGAGATTTTGTTATATAAAAGCTCATCGTATTCAAATGAACATCCTGTAAGTGTTATAACTGAAGTCGTCCTTGTTATTGAAGCGACAATTGTTTTTGACACCAGGCCCAGCTAACGCCAGGTCCCGGACTGTACCTATAGGTTGAACACCGCCTCCACAGAAGAATATCAACTACTACTTCTCTAGCTCCCCCCACTGGTTTGCGAATGACTTAAGCCATGTACACATAGTACACACTCCCACATTTGTGATGGTAACCATAGCGACATATTTTTCGGCTAAAGGTTTGTTTTGTCTGTACGTTAAAACCAAACTGCTGATATGTGCTTTGTTGTGTTTATCCTCACACAGCGCTCTTCTGCAGTGTTGCCATGTTCGTTATTAATAAGCGCTTGTATTCTTGTTGTTTGGTCTTCGATCAAAAAGCCTCGGAACTTATGTCTTAATAAATGGTCAGTTGTAGATTTCAATATTTTTTGGTATTGTAAAATATATAAAAAATAAGCATTTTAATGTTTATTTTCGTCTTTTCTTTATTTGCATATTGTTCTATGAAGAAAAGTCAACCCTGTCACTTTAGCGAAGTGCTCTCGATAGCGGCTAGCCCTGTGTCATATGTTCAAAAGTGAGGACTTAGTTCACTGTTATTTTTATTTAAAGCGACCAAGCAACAAACATGCAACATGGTTGTGAAAGAACACTGGTGCTTCCTTCAGATTCTGATAATGCGTGATAGAAGTTTTTTTTTGAAGACGTTCCAGATCACGTGGGTAAAACATTGAGCGTTTTTCGCTTCATTTCCTTTGTAAACAAGACACATGTCGACCCTGGATTTGCAGGGAGACTGAGATTATAAAACGTCTAAGCAAGTTTAAAGAAGGATCCAATTAAGCACGTAGGTTGTCAAACAGACATACAGAAATGTATATCAAATGGCACACTGATGTCTTTTGGAACTGTTATCAAATCATAGCAGTGGCCGTTTACTTCCAAGTCGTCAATGCGGCCACCCATAAAAGCCGTGTGTTTCTTGAACCATTGTTGTACCAGATTTTGACTCCCCTGTTTCTGATTGGTTCATTCACTTAGGATGCTGCTTTCTGTTTGGTCCCTATCTCTAAAGTCTGCACCTTATCCTAACCCTTCCTTCGTAGGGGAAAACAGGGGAATCATACTTTTACGGGGAGTCAGATTTTGATATGGCCTCAAAACCAGGGTAGAAAATAGCCTGTTACTTATTGGTTTTGATGTTTTTTATAGTAAAAACCACATGTACGTCATAAGTAGACCTCAGACAATAGTATAAAATAAAAAAGGGCCAGTTCATGACACCTTTAAAATACATGAATATTCATAAGCCTAATTAATAACATTTGATTTGAGATTTACATACAATGACATCAAATTGCACATTAGTCTCGAGTGAAGTTTGTGTCTTGCCTTTGATACAACCAGCTCTCAAACTGGGGGATCAGATGCAGCACTTTAATTTGTTGGGAATATTTAACAATATAGTGTCCATTGGCAACTCCGCTTTGCCTCAACAGCTCTCACAGTATGTGATTCCCAAACTGTCGTTTTGGGTGAAGGTCACTTGGCTGTTGCGGTGCATTACACTTAAAACAGTTTATTCCTATGGATGGTACACTGGATGTTTCGGGAGTCACAGAAGACAGCTCTCTGTCTTCCGCAAATACGAATGTGAGCAACGGGAGATGGTGAGAAAGTGGCGCTTCCTGCGTTTTTCCACGAGTTTTAGATGTTAATGGCCACTAAACAATACACACCACAAGCATTTGTTAAATTTGTTAAATTTTGCATTTGTTAAATTAAAGTGGTGGGGACATGTCCCATCCAGTGTTGCCAGATTGGGTGGACAATTTCCTGCCCAATGGCTCAATAAACCCTTCCAACAAAAACCAGCCCAAATTTTAACTGGCATAATAATGTGATAGAAATGTATTGCAATATGAATAAATGATGATAATACCCATTTTATCTTTATGACAAGATGAAAGAATAGGATTGAAACAGGAAAACAGGTGAAACGAATCAAACATACAATTAAAGAGAGTTAGAAATTATGACTAATATGTCCAAACCACTTTAAAGTGACAATCAAAAAAATAACCAATGACTTTAACCCTCAAAAACACATTTTGTGCAAAAGTGCCCTCTATAATTCATCAGATGAGGACATCTGAGTAGGCAATTTCCACTCGTTCTTGAACTTCATTCACACACCACGGCAGCCAAAACTTTTCTATTCATTGATGCATACAACAGAACAAAAAATGAACAGCAGCAACAATAATGTGCCAACCTTTCAGACTCGCCTTAACATCTGACAGAACTACAGTAAGTCTTTCGCGAAGTATATATTGCAGAAAATATAATGCAAAATTGAGCAGGTCCAGCAGCTCTCAAGGACGAGTATCATGAACAGAAGTAACGTTAGTAAAATCTTGTATTCAGTTTGATTTTATTAGATCCATCAACTGCTGTGAATTCAATTCATATAATTCAGTTATATTAACAAAGTCTTGGAGTCGTCTTTCACGAAATGTGAAATACACGTTGTGAAATTTGAGTTACTCTTCCTTCCTTGCAAGATATACTTGGACCACTTTTGCATTGCGATCGCTTCAAAATACAAAATCTGGTCCTTTATCTCGCCAAAAACCCTGTCGTTCACGAGCCATCACATGATCTCAACTGTAGATTGATTGACAAGCGAGGTCTCCCTATCCCAGACCTGATTTGTTAAAGTGAACCAATAAGGGCTGTGTTAAGGAATAATGTGTGACTGTACAATGCATTATTTTCAAACGTTTTGAAGTTACTTGACTAATAAAAAGCAAACAAAAGGCAAGCGGCTTTGACGGGTTTTTAATTTCATAAGCAGCCCAAATTTTGTCTACCCCTTGAACCCACCCAATCTGGCAACACTGGTCCCATCTGCAAATTACAACTATGTAACCAAACGTTTCTTTATTTGATTGTATTTAAATGGGTTATGAGTTAAGATTGGGTCGCACCAGTGCGCCTAGTTATTTTTTCACAGTCGCACAAACTAATTTCTCAAATATTTTCAGTGAAGAGCCCTTATAGCTAGTGTGCATCCCTAAAGGATGACGTTTGTCTGTGCTTCTCCAGCAGTAGGACGTAGTCTGGCCTCCACTGGTATCTCAGTAAAACCCCATTCACACAGCCCACTGGTCCCGACAAATTGCCCAAAAATTGCCAGACTGTCTTCAATGTGAACACAAAAGGATCCCAGATAGATTCCGAAAAATGATTTCAGAAAAGGGACCTAGTACATTAACGGGATCGTTCCCTGAAGACCCACTGTGTGAACGAATGGCAGGAGCAATGCCGTAAGGGGTGTGTCGTAGTGCTGACACACGCGTCATGACAATGCCGCTGCTATCATGCAACTGTTTGAGGGGGGGGTTTAACAACCAGAAAGCACTTCGATATACAAAGTTTGCATATGAACATCTAACGTCCGATCAGCTGCCATGTTGTTCAACACAATGTAAACACTTCCGCTGTTGTAGCGTGTCACTACCGCTTTCTTTTCTGACACGCATATATTATACGCACAGATACCAGAAAATCACAGGCAGTGTGAACAAACAAAATCTAACGTTCCTGAGATACGGAACTCATTTTCTGTGTATTTTCCAGGATCTCTGTGTAAAAAGGGCTTATTTTTCAGAAGTGATGCATTGTCTTTGCTTTTCGTCTTCAAGTAGTTTACGGAGAACGTGTTAGCATGTTGTGTTTAAAGTTGTAATAGTTGTTTGTTTTAATTTGTTAAGAGTGACAATTTGTGTCTTTTATGTTTTGTCAGGAGGTGACCTGCAAAGATCTGACCCCATGTCTCCCACTGATAAAATCAACACAAAGAACATTTCTCTTCTTATTTAGAGCTTGTGTATTTTTACTTTTATTCTTTTACATATTCAGTTTCTTTTTAATCTAGCTGGTGTGTTGGAGTTTTAATCTTAAAGGGACAGTTCATTAAAAATAAATATTGTAATTCATTCACCCTCATGTATTCAATACTGTATGGTTCTTCAGTGGAACACAAAAGAGGATATTTTGAGAAATGTCTCAGTGGTTTTATGTTCACACTGTTGAAGTCAGTGGAAGTCAGTGTTGTTTGGTTACCAAAGTTCTTCAAAAATATAAAAATATCTTCTATTGTGCAGAAGAAAGAAGTCATACAGGTTGAAATAATTTTCATTTTTGGGTGAATAGCTTGAGTCTTTTCACTTTCATTTTGTTTATTTGTCACATGCTCTTTTATACAAAAGATGCCTCCTGCAGTAAAATGTAGGGAACAGTGTTGACATGTTTTCTTTTGCTACTAGAAGCTAGGGCATTGGATATTATTTAATATTATATATGATATTTATTTAAAAAATATATATATAGTTTTGTTGACCTAATATACGTTTGTTGCTACCTCATATTTCTAGTCAGTAACAGAGGGAATTGAGGGACATTTTCTATTCTAGAAAGCATTTTATTGAAAAAAATGTTTATGAGAACAGGACAAGTAATCAATATTTAACATCCAACTTCCGCAAAGAGAAAGACTTTTATGTTTTAAATGTATCTGCTGGAGTACACAAGCGTGGAGACGGTTAACCCTGTGTAGTTTGGGTCATTTGTGGCCAGTGCGATCTAGTTTCAGAGCTAATGGTGTGGTAAATAGTCGCTTTATCAGGCTTATCTCTTTAATGGACGCTCTGAGGTCACAAGACACAGTGCCTTTCATGTTTATTCAACAGGCTCCAGTCCCTTTTTATTTACAGCCTACGGCAAGCTTCATTGCTTAGAGTTGACCACAGCACACAGACTGTTGCACCTGTTACTCAGCCATGTTACGCTCAAAATCCATATACAGCATTTACATTGACTGTTAAGTGCATATTGTATACAAAAAAATCAAGGGATGGGTTTCAATGTTATATGCACTGTATACCGTGTTGGGTAAGTTACCCTAAAAAAGTAATTTATTAATCGATACTAATTACATATTCAATAGTGTAATTAAATTACTGTACAAATGACTCTCTCCAATAAGTGTTTAATTACTTATTACTAACTAATTACTTTCTATGTCCTTGACTAGAATAGATTCAGGGAGAGACATGAAATGGCTTATTTAATTCGTTTAAAAAAAAAAATTGTTTCATGTTATATTCTTTTTAATTGACCAAAGTATACAAACGTGAAAAGGATACATTAAAGCATACATTTTAAAGTTAGATTTATAATTTTGATTTAATAATTCGTTTCCACTATTGAATATATTACACAGTATTTAGTTCAATTACATCAGAAGTAACTGTAATTCAATTACAGAAAAACAAATCCCTTACTTTACTTTCCTTATATAAAGAAAAGTAACTAAATTACAGTAACTAGCTACTCATTAACTAGTTACACCCAACACTGACTGTATATTGTTTTTGTGGTGTAATCTATTTGGTATAAACACATATTTGTTTTTTCATCTGTCAATTAGACTGTATCATTATTGTAAATATTTGCCTCTCTAATAGAGTTTTTCTTTGCCAGAATGAATAGCCGATTCTGACGCAAGTGAAAATTTGGGTACGTTATACTGTTTGTTCATGTCTTTGTTCAGTGTGTAGTGTTCTCTAACCCTCGAGTGGAAGTCGGTGCTGTGGTTTAATGGTTTCAGATCTATGCCAGTAAAGCTTCCAGGTTCAAACCTCACAAATATATTTGTGGTGTTTAGCAAAGCATTTACTCCACGAAGACTGTTTGTGAAAACAAGTGTCAGATTGTACAAGTGACACATTTGTAGTCATTATTAGTTGGAGATGATGCTGTCAAGATGTAAGCAGTAATTGTAAGCAGTCTTGCTGCAACCCACCCTTTAAGGTCCGAAATATTCGTATGCGTTTATTCGTATTTGGCTCTCGTGTGTATGGTGTCTCTGAATTTTTAAACAAGGCCACTTACAATGCTTGCTACGAATACGAATGAGCAGAAAATCGAACCCCGTCCGAATTTTTTAAGACAGACGAAAATATCGTATTTAGGCTTTAGGCTAGATCTTTGTTTGCAATGAGGTTGGTAAACTTTTTGTTGGGTGTTTGCAGTGTCACTTTCGCCCACTTAATGACAATGGAAGTAAAAGACAAATAAATGAGTCTAACTTTTATTCAGTAGATAAAATTTTTGGACTTTAGTACCTGTTTGTTAAGTACACTTTATTATTATTATTATTTTAGGTTGACTCAACTATTTCTTTTCAAATAATGCGTTAACATTATTATATGGCCAAATGTTAATAAGTAAAGTTAATAAGTAAACACTCCACTACTGGTTTGTCCACGCCTGTTTGTGTATGAGAGCACATGACAAGAGGGTCTTATTGAGTGACAGATGGACCCTTTAGAGGATCAGGTCCAGATCGCTGTGTTGTTGTAAAAGTGAAAAAAGATTTTTAGTTTGTATGAATCTATGGTGAAACAAATTAGACGGGGATGGGCCGTCACAGTCGTCTTGTTTATACAAGCCCCGTCTTCTCACCGCGAGTGTCCGCTGATCCCGTGTGGGTTTTTCTGAATGGATGAGGCGTTAATGAGTAATGAATGGGAAACTTACACGTCCCTACGATCACATTCTGATGTAAGGAAAGTTTGGATGCTACCAACTCAACAAAAATGGGAATTACAAACTGCCCTCATTGAAATCTGTCAAAAAGACAGACGGGGTTCAAATTTTTCCGTAACTGGTATAAAAATCTGTCTGTGACAGAGTTATTTCGACCTCTGAGCCACACCAAATCTTTTTCGATGGAAAACGCATCTTTTCCTCTCCGTATTGTCCTTTCGTCCACACTGAGACAGCGTTTTTGTCAACGAAAATGGAGCTTGTCGATATGTTTGAAAACACTGTTTTCACGGTGTAGTGTGACTAGGCTGCAACAAATGATTATTTTGATAGTCGATTAATCGAACGACTATTGGCCCGATTAATCGGCTACTCGTCTATTATTTCAATGACTAATCGGTACGTTTTAATAATTATTCAGCTTTTGCAACTAGTTAAAACATTAAGTTATACATAATTTACGTGATGAAAAAAATCTATTCAGCTTTTGAAATTTGTTTTAATGAACTTGAACAAACTGGTAACTCTCTTTAAGTTTGCTGATTCTGTCCAACTCGAATCACACAAATACGCTCTACAAACTTTTAAATACAAATTAAAATAAATAAATAGATCAGGTACATTATAGACCAATTCTTTTTTTTTAATGTCAACAAATATCTTGACAGACTGCATTTCTATGATAACAGTTCAGTGCCAGCCTTTTAAAAAAAAAATTGCCAGCCTACGCCAGCGTTTTTAACATTTTCACCAAACTTTAATGGTTCACAGTACATATTCTGTAAAGAATATATGGACAAACAATATGTCCAATGAAAGAACAGAGTCTTTGCTTTAAAACAAAGGAAATGTATTCTGCAATCTTGATTAGTTCTTTTTTTATCACTCCTTAGATGTGGGGAGGTTTCTTCAAAAATACATAACTTTGATTAAAACATAATTTTGAGATAATTAACGTTTTTTGTCAAAGATTCCGCCCAGATTACACTCAGAACAATCATTAAGAACCGATAAGAAATATACGTTCTAGGTTCTGGGATTCTGTCCTTTTTACCAAAGGTGTGTAAAAGCGCCACCTGCTGTACAATAGTATAAACACTGATTGCCGTAATAACCTCTTCAACGGGAACGTTTTTTTTTTTAAATTACGAGATAAATAATCAACGTCGGTGAAAGAGTTAATGAGAAAGAGCAAGTAACAGAAGAAAATATTTTAAAAATAGAGGAAAGATATAAGACTCCTATCACTTAACGTCCCTCTCTTATAATCATTTCCCTCTCATGTAATACCTAATAGTGTTATAATAATCAAAACAGGCTTGACTCCTAAGCTCAATCAAAGCTTTATACTTTCCAAATCAAATAATAACATTGATGTAATCATATGATTATTGTTGTTTTTACCATTACTATTATAATTGCATTCTTTCATAAAAAGATTTACCGCCAAGTTAGTTAGTTAGCTCTAGATGGAGAACAGTCACCTCTCTCCTGCTCATTCTCTGTGATGTTTCACACGAGACATCATTCTCCGCATTTTTTGTTTTCAATATTGTAAAACTTTCCCACACTTTACTTGTTCGCATTCGTTTGTACTACGCCATAATTCTCGCTGTGTCCTTCTACTGCGATAGCATTCGGGAAGGCTGCATTACACCCTAGCGCTAAAGTGCCGTAGCGGTCAAATTGGGATATTGCAGGCCCTTAAATTAAGTCACGTAATCAAACGACTACTCGACTACAAGAATATTTATCGACTATTTTTTATTGTCAACAATGTCGACTAATCGTTTCAGCCCTAAGTGTGGCTGAGGAAAACGAAGGGATTTATAAATGATGTCTCGTTTTTTGCCATGTGACGCAGCTGTCTCGGCTGCTCCCTGTTTGATAACATTAAAGGCGAGGAAACCGATTTCCGAATTACACTTTAGACTGAGTTAGGCCGAGTACCAAAACAACCTTGTACTCAATCAGCAGTAAGGTGCACAGTGCATAGAACGGACATTAGCCGAGCCGAGCGCGAGAAAGCGAAAGAAGGGGGTAGGGGTGTATTTGTTTTGGTGATTTGAACATCAACAACGTCTAAGAGAAATCGGACACCCTGCCTTTTATTTCGGATCATCCAGACTTAGGATTGCATTTTAGGTGACAGAATATTTAATTACTTGCAGTTATTGTTTGTCAGCGGAGCATGAGTTAAGATGAACTTTCGCTTTTGCAGCTTTATAGTCTTGTGTTACCCTCATCAACATGGCTGATCCCGTGGGATTTTTAAGCAAAGCAGTCACTCCAGTTCACAGAGGATGATGTGAAAAGTGTATGGTTTTGAATAGGAAGTTGACAGCACCTGAAATCACTGTGTGCTATAACATCTCTCAACTTCAACTACTGTTTTTGTTTATTTAAAAAACTACAAGTTTATTACTGCTGTAAAAACAATTTACGAATGTGGTAATATTCGCAGCCAAGGTTGCCAGATCTGCATAACAAAACCAGGTCAATGGCCTCGCATGCTTGGAAAAAGTCTGATAACCCCTCTTCTTTCTGTTCACTGGCATAACGTAACGTTAAAGCGAATAACTAATCAGCCTGACATTTCCTGAGAAATCTGACTAAACACTGAAATTAATAATCATTATTGTAAAAATAAGTTTACCATCGTAAATCTGGGATAGGAGAATTATGTACCTGGTCAATAAGTGTTTTTTTGTGCATTTTGAAAAATGAAAAAATGTATGATAAAAAAGTATAATATTTTTATAGTTAACATCCACAATCATGTTCTCATTTAATTGATATCATGTAAAATCCTTTCATGCAACTAATGCAAGTCAATAGGGACCCAACGGTTTTCTGTTACCAATATTTTTCAAAATATCTTCTTTATTGTTCTGCAAAAGAAAGAAAGTCGAAACGACAAGACGTCATGTAAATAATGACAGAATTTTCATTTTGTAGGAAAGCTCTTCCTTTAATGCCCTTGTTAGCCCATATAATAAAGGACACTGGCACAGACTTACCAGAACTAGTTTAAGATTGAATCCAGAAGTCCTGTGTCAGTAGTTTTAAAAACCTGACCGGAGTACAACAAAAATGTGTAATATTAACATGCTTTCACATTTTCAAACATTTTTTGAGCTCCAGATGCTTTCATCATTCGGTGGATGTGGGATGTGAGATAACATCAGATCCAAAGCATGAAACTGCAGTAACTTTATGATGCTATTGTGTGAACTTGAGCCGGAAACTCTATGAATGTTTTCAGTGGCCACTGTATGATTAGTATTATAAAACAGGCCATATCTAACGTAACATTTGATTTTACTTATCTAAAACTGGTGATTATTTTACTCTCCACCTCATGGTACCTAGTGCACTTAACAAAGTTAGTATTATGCATGATGAATAATTTGATGTTAGATGACTTGTCATTAAGCATTGTTAATACAGATGTTATGAAAATATGAAAACCTATCGTATTGAATAGATTTCATAACCTTTTCCATAATTTAAGATTGTATTATTTCCCCCTTATTTCTATACTGTTTAACCTTATGTATTACTACCAGTACTTATATGATTTACTATGCAAAACTGTAAAAAGCGCAAAATAAATTAGAATGGAATTGAACATTGTTCTGTAAATTACAGTAGCAGGGTGGGTGTCACTTATAGCAGACAGAGGTCCTGAAGAGAGACGGGCTTAGTGTTGGAATGGAGACGCTAACCGTGTATTCTGTACGCTCCACTTCCGTGCTTTGATAAGCCAGGATGTGGCAGTCAGGTCGCAGAGTTCCCCTCCGCCGGGTGAATATTCCACAGCCCGCTACTACTGGGGCTCTATGGGACCCTGGAGCTGCTGGGAACTGGAAGCCCTGTAAGACCAAACAGGATACCACTCCAAATACAGCCCTACAAAAGTGGGAAATCTGTACACAATAAAGAAAACAAAAAGAAACTTCCTGTATGAGCTCCCAGCTCTGGGCTGGTAGGCTTCCCCGGCTTTTTGCCATTATAAGATCATAAGTCAAGTCATTGCTTGTACACCATTCACTTGTTCCTGGGAAAGACTAAATCAATTCCCTTTTCATTGGTTATTTACAGCTTGACCTTCTGCATGGTGTGATTGTTTGATGGTTTCTAAAGGCTGGAAACAGCTTTGTTTTATCTGATGTTCGGAAAATGCAGGTTGTGTTTTATAATCTTAAAATGCAATGACTTTTTTATGATTCATTTCCCAGCGGCTTCAGTCCCCAAGAGACGAGGGCAGCTCCAGTTTAGACAGGATTTGTGGAGTGCCTTCCTTTTTATCCTGCTACAATTTTAATACTGTGCAAACCCCCATGCGCTCTGTTGACTCAAAACTCATATACTGTGATATGAGAGAGATTCACAGTGTATCAAATGTTTCAACCCAGGTGAAACATGCAGTGTAGACACGATAGACCGACTAAAAGTTATCACTTGTTATCACTGAGCCACAGGATTATACACGACTGTATAATGGTAGTAAAGATGGAAAGGTTGTTAATTGACATGGATCCTGTGTTTGCACATTGAAAGTCATTTACAGTTATCAAAACATTTGTTATAGCTATTGAATCTTGCCTAATGGTAAGCTCATGGTGAATTTCTTTTTCTGGAAATATTATATAAAAAAATCAACCCGATGTTAAAGGCCTTAAACGATTAAGCGCGATTAAGCGCAGCCGGATCAAAAGATTGTGTTTACATAATATATGTTTATGCACTGTGCATAGTTATGTTGTATTTAAAAACACATGCATGTTTATATTTAGGATTAGGATTCTTTGGATTAAGTTTAAATTTAGTTAAATGCGTTTGGTACTAGCAGATACTATTTGCAACGCAGTATTGTTGTGCATTAAAAATGATACAATAATAACCTAGTGTAAATCATTATATTTTTAAAAAATATCAAAGATTAACTATTACAATGTCCTTAAAATTACATTTCATGCAGTGTGTAATGTTGCTGTGTATGAGTTTAAGCAGACTGCCAGTTGTACAAAAGGAGTCGACTCTGAATCACGCCAACGAGTCGTCTGTCGTTCTTATTTCAGTTTCGGGTCAAATGTGCATCACTCGGTGTAATGCCAACTACGTTCCATTTGCGATGCTGTAGGGAGTAGACCAATCACAGCAGACAAGACCATCTGACCAATCAGATCAAAGCAGGCTGGCTAAAAGGAGGGGATTAGACAGAGGAATAGCCGAAACGAATCATTTAAGATTCAGCCAAGTAGTAAAGTAATAATAACTGCATATCATTAGAAAATGAAAGTGTTTTTATACCTTTATGTAAGTAAACGTGTTGTTGGACACTCCTTAAACCAAATCACAAAATATTTACTCTTTAAAATTATGGACATAATAAAAGCCCTACACCTGCCCTACACCTACCCTAAACTTTATTTAAAAAAAATTAAGTTCTAAATTAATTAACAATAACAGATGCCTTCATGATCTGATATGTAATGGAAAAAGGTGGAAAAATATAGCATTTGCTATTTGCAAGGTGGATTTGAACTCGGGCTTCCAGCGTCAAAGCTATACACACAAATACTGGGGGGCAGATTTAGTGCAAATGGTTTCTACCAACAAGGCGAGCTTTTCGTACTCTGTGTAAATAGAAACTCACGTATTAATATTTGTATATAAATTATTTAAAAACAATAGATCTTCAAATTATAATGTACACGTATGTTTAAAAAAATACAAAATTGATATGCACAGACGTATATTATGTAAACTTTCAGTCTGGATGTGATTAATCATGATCAATTGTTGTATAGCCCTGTAACAACGGGTTGATTTTTACATAATATTTGAAAAACTACTGTATGAACAACAACAGAAAATGAAAATGCATACACCGTTGAGACAATTTGACTATTTCTGCAGTATGAAAAGAGCAGTGCTTCAATACCGTGTAATAAAGTTATGCTGCTATCAGGTGTGTACAGGTCTGATAATATTTTGCTGTTAAATCCTTTAATACAGCACACACGTTTTCATTTAAGCATGAAATTGGTAATGTATTGGCTGCAAAAATTCTGATCCGAGCATCCCAAGCTTCCTTGATAGAAGTAAAAAAACTACTATTATTAAACCAATTGCTACTGAAATTAAACCAGTAAACCCATGTTTGTCTTCACCCCGAGTCACTACATCGCACTATAAAGAATTAACATTAAGTTGTCTGGTTTCTGCTTTTTCCACTTTCCCGTTTCTTTATCATAGAACAAACAGGTGCCGTGACTTTTATTGCATGCCAGCACGTCTCTGGTGCATTTCAGGCATGGAACTACAGCTTCCTCTAAGGCCTCCTATTGTGGCATCAGTCACAGTTTTTGAGCCCTTCCTGTTTCCTGTTGTTCACCCCTTTCAGTTGGCAGCCCGCCCTGCCTGTCTCTACCTGGTAGCCGTGCTATGGGTAGGAGGGCGTCAGTGGCATCGGTGGGCATTCTCCCCCAGATGATGAAGCCCCTGGGAACATCTGCTTACTATTGTGATCGGGCCAATAGCTGCACATATTTTGGCCTCCAGATTTGGCCATGTGTGTTTGATCTTTGTACTGTTGTTGGAAGCTATAGGATGATGATTATCTGTGATGTATCAGGAGACACCTACACTTGTGTAAAGATTAGGCCATTGCTGTTGTTGTGCAACTTGCTTTAATAAATGCATAACCAACTGGGCCTGGGGGTGTTAAAGGGATAGTCCACCAAAAACATCATTATTTATTTACCCTCATGTCATTTCAAACATGGATGACTTTCTTTCTTCTGTATAACACAAAATTAGATATTTTAAAGAATGTCTGTAACCAAAGAACATTGACTTTCATTGACCCATTGACTTTCAATGTACAGACACAAAACCACTGAGACATTTCTCAAAAGAGTTATATATAGGTTTGGGATGAACTTGAGAGTGAATAGATAAAAAATAATTTTCATTTTGGAGAATGACAGATTTTTATTAATTTGTTAAAGAATTGCTGTAAACGCATTGTATGACCGACTTGCTTTTCCTTACTGGATTATCAAGTACAGGTCTGACTTGTTTTCAAAGTTTCTAACTGTTTCACTTCAAGGCATTGTTTACATACATTTTCACTTCAAGGCATTGTTTACATACATTTGCATGGGTCTGGTTCTAAAGATTTAACCTGTTTAAGTCTTGACTTTCTTTACTGTTTTAGATTTAATAAGATTAAAGATTTGGACTAGGCATGATCGTCTTTTGTGCTGCCACCTTCTGGTTACTGAAGTAACTACCGGTGTTTGTTCCCTGATGTTATGGTCTCTCACAGAGCTCTGTTAAAGTGGGTCAGCAGTTGTTATATTCAGGTGACAAGTAATGGGTTCTATTGAAGGAACAGTTCACCCAAAAGGATGGCAAATGACGTAGGCTGGGACTTGTTTTGGGGATTTCATTCAATGTCTGGAAAAGTAGGCTTTTATATTACTAGAGCTCCATGCTTTTGCTTATAATGCCACACTAGTTTTGCTATGGAAATGAATAATTCAAATTGTGTGATTTGAGATTGTAATTAGGATGTTTGAGTAAAAGAGTGTTGTCTATAACTGAGATTTTAATCGCGATTAAGGATGTTGTGTTAATACTACCCATGCTAAAATATTGTAAAAACAGCAGTGAGTAAAAGTGATTCATATTTGTACTGTATTTGCCGAATGTCCCATCAGGTTAGACTGATCCAGCATTAAAGTGAAGTCTGAAATATTGTTTTTACAAGTTCCACTTGAACTCTCAAATGAAGTCGTGTTCACCAATGAGATACTCTGTATTATAGTTGCAGAGTTATGACGTTATTGGGGGAGTGGCGAGATCCAAAACCATTGAAAGCAAACAGTTGTCAATAAATGAATGTGTCATTTTGATCATTATATGCAAGATTTATGGACATAGAAAAAAGCTTACATGATATTGTGATGACGCTTAGTGACAGACAACGATTATGAAGTAAACACGGCCAATGAATGTTGGTTTTAAATAGAATGTAATTAACAATCCATTTAACTTTTGCTGTGAGACCTATTTTGGAGTGAGACAGGAAAAAAACGATGAGAAAAAAAGGTTGGACGGGACTTGATTTTATTCATTTCAGATCAATTAGATTATGGGTGTTTTTAATAAAGGGATTAATAAATAGGAGTGCTGTGTGACGTAAGACAAAAGAATATTGTGAATGCAATAACATAACTGAAGTCAATGTTTATTAAAGGGATACTTCACCCAAAAATGAAAATTCTGTCATCATTTACTCACATTCGAGTTGTTCCAAATCTATATAGATTTCTTCCTTCGGCTGAGCACAGAGAAATATTTTTGGAAGAATACTTGTAACCAGACAGATTTTGCCCCCCATTGACTCCCATAGTAGGAAAAAAACAACGATAGTGAAATGTGCCCCAGAACTGTTTGCTGTCCTACATTCTACAAAAAAAATCGGTTGTGTTCAAAAGAAAACAAAATAAAAGTATTTTTTCCTATTATGTGAGTCAGTGGGGGGCAAGATCTGTTTGGTTATAAGTATTCTTCCAAATATCTTTCTCTGTGTTTATCAGAACAAAGACATTTATACACATTTTTAGCACTCGAAGGTGAGTTAATGATGACATCATTTTTACTTTGAGTCAATAAGTCTGTTTTGATTTCATGTGGTGTCTAAAGCATGATTACATATTGAACAATAAGAAATCGAGATCCACCTGACTGGTAAATTATGGCACCGATCCGTCTGTTCTTTTGAAAGATGTAGGATTGGAGTTTGAAGTGTAATCGCTGTGTCCACTAGAGGTCATTATTTGCCAATCTTACACCCAAACTCTGTCTGTATTCAATTTAGATTGAAACCCCACCACGCCTCCCTCACATTTTCCTCGCAATCACATGTTCAGGCCTGAATGTAAGAACACAACAAACAAACGAATATGCATTCATGATTTCTCACTGTATCCGTCATGGTTTATCCTCATCCAGTTCAGCTGTGTTGTGTGTGTATTTAGCCTGTGGATGTCACATGATTTGTATAATACATTCACCATGCATATTTGCACCCCGTTTGATGAAAAATCCCTCGTTCCAGCCGCACTCTCCCACTCTTTTTGGCACACACATCTCTTTATGAAGCCATTGTCATTAGTATCTATGACTAAATAAGGGTCGAAACGCTCTACGCGAGTATGGGAACATTAAGTTAAGCAAGCCAGATTTCACGCCTCATTGGAAAGTCTGTCGCCCCCTTGAGTGCTGAGGTTTTTTGCCGGCAGAGTAACGCAAGAACGCACGCTAAGTATGTGTAACAGGATTGTTGCCCCCACAGTGTGTTTTCTAAGAATTTTGTGAATGTTTTTGCATACTTGAGTAAGATACGTTCCCGTAGTACTTATTTGGCAGACACTTTCATCTAAAGGTAGTTTCAGTACAATAAGAAGTTAGTCATACAAGAAAGCTTCATTTTATTGGGCCACACAACGGCTTAGGCGTCTATTCACTTCCTAAAGCTGTATACGGGCAATTGTATGGAAATGTCAAACCTAGAGATGAATAGTTATCATACTGATAGGTCAGATGTCAATGTTTGGTGGTTTAAATACCCATGTGAAGTCTCTCACAAAGTATCTAAAGCATTTTCCTATAATCAGGGAAGATAAGTGAATTGTCACACCCTTCAGTCCATATTCCTTATAAATGGGCACATGGAAATTAAAACCATTTTATGGAAGAACCATCCCATTTGCTTCTAGTTGGCGTATTTTAATTCACAGAAGTCAAACAAAGTATGTTTTCTCTCAAAAACAAGTCCTTTTTTGTCAAATCCAGAACATTTTTTTTTCTTCCGTTGAAGGGTAAAAATTACAACGTCGTTAAAACGACTAATGTTATATAATGTTGTAATGTTGCTGTGTGTGAATGTTTACAGTCTGCGAAGTTGTAAAGCCGAAAGTGAACGAATAACAAAGTTATTGGCTTGGGAAAAAAGGAGTGGACTCTGAATCACGAAAACGAGTCGTCTGTTACTCTAAATTCAGTTCCTTAGTCAGATTTGCGTCTCTCGGTGTAATGCCCGCCTACGTTCCATTTGCGACACTGCACGCGGTAGACCAATCACAGCAGACTAGACCATCTGAACAATCAGATCAGAGCAGGCTGACAGAAAGGAGGGGATTAGTAAATTGAATCGTCGAAAGCGAATCATTTGAGGGTCGGTGAAGAAGTAAGAAAATAATAACTAACTATTATTAGAAAATGAAAGTGTTTTTACACCTTGTATGTACGTAAACTTGTTGTTGGACACTCCTTAAACCCAAGTAGGACCTCAAAAATCACAAAATATATACTCTTTAAAATAGAAAACTCATATTGGGGTTTAGTAAAATATAAACAGATCATTTAATATATCGGTTATAAATACGTTCTCTGAGAATTTGTATTTCAAGTTTTGACTGAAAATGTCACATGCCTTACGTTGAAATTGCGCACACACTGCAATCCCAGCAGAACGCATTACGACACGTTCAATGAAAAAAGTGGTAATATTGTTATTTGTTATCTTATTAAAATTGCAGCATTAACGCATCCCATACTTTGCTTAGCGACATGCTAACGTCAAATTCTGCGGCTGCCTTGTACACCGTTCCAAATCATAAAAATACGAAGTTTTGCTTGGGTCAAGATGTTGCCCGTGTAGGCAGTAAACAGCTTGCTATAAATAAAGCTATACATAGCCAGCCAGATAAAGACCTTCAGATGTGAAGTCTGCTGTGGGACACGAAAAGGCAGTCGGGGACGAAGATAGAAAGGGAAATAAGAAATTTTATACTGGCTGAATATGTGTTTGTTTTTACTCAGAAGAGGCTTGACCGCATTAAGCTCCCATTACCTGTTACGTCGCACTGATAAGCAACACAATCGCGGGTTCCGCATGTCAAACGTGCACGAACAGAGGGCCCCTGCGGCTTTGATCTTCCTCCCGTAGACTGTATGTTGGGAAGCTTTTGATCTGTTTAATGATCTGACCTGTTTTAGCAGTATTATGGGCCATGTTTATGCGTGTGTGTTTTGGCGGTTAGTCCGACCTCGCTCAGTTGCAATTTATTGCTTGACTTTTTCAGTCGCATTAGCGTTTATTGTCATGACGTCAACCAAAGACCTCCAACAATAGCGCACAGAGAACAGGGACATATTTCTGCAAGTAAATATATTGGGTGCGATCTCGGCCCAGAACATTGTGGTAACTCTCAGCCCATATAATTTCAATGGAGGCACTGTGCGGTAAACTTGTTTTTTGCGCGCAGAAACTTTTTCTCAACCAGATGGTGTCAACAGATGTCAGATGGCTTCGAGATGTGGTTCTGTTTCTTAAACGACACACACGCACAGAGAATCGCGAGCCAAAATCTTAAACTTGAGTGGGATGTTTTGATGGAAGTCATTTTAACCTTCTACTTGTCTTCGTTTTGTCTTCAGTGTCTTAGGACGTTATGCTGTAAAGGACCTCCTACTCCAAGACCAGAGTATGACGTGGTTTGCATAGGTCTGACAGGCTCCGGGAAAACCAGTCTGCTCTCCAGACTTTGCAGTGAGGCAGCGGACAACATCGTTCCTACCACAGGTCAGCCCACCATCACAGAGCCAGACGTGACTGAAAAACACAAACACAGATTTCTGCACTTCCTCCTCACCAAACACTTTATATACTTCCTCCTATTACTTTCTCGTAAAGGTTTGACCAAACTAGGTTTCTATAACACCATTGGTGTATTTATGACTTTTTCACAACTTGAGAAAAACAGAAAAGGTTCTGTTGTAGCCTGCAAATATTTATTAGGTAGCAAAGTTTTGATCAAAGTTCTTCATAAAACGCCTATAGAAGATATTTGCGTGCTACGAAAATCGTACTGTTTTGTTTTTTACACACCTGCACACGACCACCCAGGTGTGCCGGGGGTGTTTGTTTGTTTTTGACTTTCTTTTATTAAATCCTCACGGTCTGTAATTTTTGTTCAACTTTCATTTGCAGGTTTTAGCATTAAAGCCGTGCCGTTCCAGAACGCCATTTTAAACGTCAAGGAACTCGGAGGTAAATGCTCTCTGTTGTTAATGATTTTTCAACTGCATCATTATTGTCATCAGCCAGCACCTATGGACACATCTGTTGTTATTTTAATGCATTTCAACTTCTGCAAAGTAAACTTTGGCAACCCAGCACAGGGTATATAAACGTTATTTGACACAGATGTGACTCGGGGACCCAACCCCAAATGATGCAGAGTCATTTCTTTGATGACTGATAGTTTGCTCTTCAAGGTAAATTGGAACCGGCGGTGCTTGGATGCCGCACGCAAAGGGAAATGTTTTAGATGTCACTCGTTCACTGAACCCACAGCCATCTTGGCCCGCGTTTCCGTTTTCGTGTGAGTGATGGGCTGCCGCTTTGAATCCGTCTTTAAGATGAGTGAGCGATGATGTGAAAAGGAGGGCGTCGTAGATGCATAGAGCTCTGGGGGAAGGGAGGGCTCCATAGGTGAGGTGACAAAGTTGGATACTAAGAGCGAGGAAAGGGAGTTCCACCTGGTCCAACATGATGAAAATGGATATTTAAAGGGATAGTTCACACAGAAATGAAAACTTGATTAATATTTACTTGCCCTCATATCATTATTATGTCTTTGATTTTTTGTTCTGTGGTTGGAGACGTTTAGCAATGTTTTGATGTTGCGGATTTCCATATAATGTCAGTGAATGGTGACCACTGATTTCAGTTTGTTTCTTGCAAAAAAGCTGATGGTTGCTTCAAAGGGTGTAACAATATTGTGGGACGACATGTCGCAATAAAAAAATAGAACAAATCAAATGTATAGCTTAAATGCACTTCACTTCAGATAAAAACGTCAGCCAAATGTAAAAACTTAAAGACTGAAAAAAAGCTTTTTGTTCTGCGTGGGACCTACGCCATAGCCTACGTGTCGGTTTTCATTTATACTTATATGTCATTGTCCGCATCGACAGGCAATGACGACTAGGCTTCAGTGTCCATTCGCATGTTACTTGTGTAACCGAGACAAGAGCCGAAGAAGCAGCTCGCTTGAGATGCATTAGGATTGATAGCGGCAAGTAAACAGTCACTTTTATTGCAGATTTGAGATGTTTAATACAGAATCACAAATATTTTACATCGATAATTCATTCGGAAATGCGTTTGAGTAAACCTGACTCTATCGCAGAGTTTTTTTACCTGAGGGAGGGGTTCAAACAGACCAACCCCAGCGCTTGCGGTCCACCTAGGGTCCACGTTGAGTTGACGCGTTTTTACATTTTTGGAGAGGTGCGCGTCAAGCTACGCCGTCGGGTACGCGGCTCTGGTAAGCTAGGTTACGACGTAGGTCCTACGCATGAATATAATTTGCGCTTAAATCCACAGCGCACCTCTTTTCTTCATCAAAAGCAAAACCTAACTCCCACTGAGGTTTCGGATTGTTTAGTTGGAGATGTTGATGTAGTTTGCCAAAATGTTGAATGTATGTTAAGGAATTATTTTTATTCGGTTTAGCAGTTAACAACATATTTTATTTATTTTGACATAATTGATTATATGAATTATGAAAAGGTATTTTTAATGTATTATACGTTGCATTTAATAATATTATAAAATACATAATAATATGTAATATAATGTTGAAATTTATTAAAGACAATTGATAAACGCTGTTAATAATCTTGATCTCAGTATTTGCCAATATTTTTGTCATAATTGAGGAGTTCTCTCTTAGGGTTAAGCTTTCTTAAGGCGGGCGTACACGATGCGATTTCTGCTGTCGTATGAGCTCGCAGGTGATTTTTTTTCCCATTGCGAGGAAATCTTTGCTGTCGTATGGTTGTGGTGCGTATCTTGTGCGAGAAATTAAGAGCCGAGCAGAGTGCCTTTAGATCTCATAACGACCTACTGATCATTTTTAAACGAGACAAAAAAGTTCGGGAGCTATCGGATTGAAACCGTGAGATGTATGCTGTCGAACGAGCCGATTTGTTGATCTATCTGAAATTGACCAATCAGGAGTTAAGATTTGCACAAACTTGCGTGACACGCTATGATAGGTATGATATCATTCGAGACCACACCAGAACTCGCACGAACAGATACGTTATCCCCACAAAGAAAGCAATCTGTTCTTCTGACTCCATGTTTTAAGCGCGGAAACTTTGTGCCATTGCTTGGGAAGTCGGCAGGTCGTACAATCGTGTCATGTATCACTGCCTCCGAACACTTCTAAGTTTTGACACTCGTGATGTGTGCATGGACATACACTCTTCTGACCATCAGAATTTCGCACCGTGTATACCCGGCTCTAATTATTTTATTAATTAGAATTTTATTTTGAAACTCGCATTACTAAATTTCACAAAATTATAGGTACAATTTCGCAATAATTTTAAGCGGCATACCTGGTAGATTGTTATTAATTTACTTATAGAAAGTTGAATTAAACTTCAAACATTGTCCAAACTATCAATACTGTTTTGAAAATTACATCTGGTTTTAAATTTCAGAATATTGTGATACTAGTGTATTGTGAATTGTTATAAATCCTGAGCTGAGTAGTTTCTCCCGTTTGTGTTGACTTGTTATGATGCGTTAAGAGCTCCTCGGCCCCCATTTGTGACCAAGTCTGTGAAATTCAGATAAGTCTTATCATCTGATTGTGACGATCAAAGTTTGATTTCAATCATTAATTTCACTTTGATTTCAATTTTTTACATGGTCTTACTTGGTCGGTATTAAATATATCAAGGATATTTTTTCACAGTATGTTTTCTACAGTATGTTGGAGGATTTTATGTAGAAATCAGAAAATCAAAAAGATCTCTTCAGGTGGGTTTCACATGCACATACTTACGCTCTTTCATATAATAGGAATGAAAAGCATGAACTGAATTTAGGCTCTGAGGAAAGACGAAATTCTGATGAAATTGTACAATTGCAGTTGAGTAAACGATGGTCATTATTGGTTAAAATACCTTATCAAGTGAAACGGTGAGAAAAAGAATGTTAAATGATCTTCAAACTGATTAACCTTCCAATTCTCCTTGAAAACCTGCCCAATTACGTTCTGTTTTCCTTTTAAGCACTTGAGAAACCTCCCCTCCAAACCTATGAAGAGTTCAGCTCAATGTCAGGGGCCTGCAGAGTGTGACCTCCTTTTCCCCAAAAACATCAGGCTTGGGTTACGACTGGGACATTAACCTTGAACCTGACGCGGAAAGCTCATGTCACACTTTATTGATGGAGGTTGCGCGCCGACGTGACACACTCGCCCTCCTGTCGTTTCCGCCGCGGCCGTCGAGACGGTTTACCGTTTTCCCGTGTTATTGGTTGGTGTGCTCGTCTTGCCCGTGTTTTGGGTCGGCGTGAGTGATGTCAGGAAGCCAGGAGACGTTCAAAGCGCCGTGCCGTCTGCGCACGTTTCCCAACAGTATCACGATGACACCCTGTGTGATCTAGCAGGCTGACAGGCGCAGGGGAGAGGAGGCACCACATGCTCACATTTACCATCTCGCGGCGGCCATCTGAAAGCACTTAGCAGGCTCTCCCTTTCTCTCTCTGTCTCGCTTTCCCTCTCTCTGTTTCTCTGGACCCCGGCCATGATGTAATGATTTCTGCGAAAATGTGCTTTCGTTGCATTATAACATGAGATTGTAATGCACCAGTCAGTTGCTGATAAACGCCGCTGCGTTCCGTCACATTGTTCTCTGCGTGATGCACATGTTTACCCGTTTGAAATGAAAGTAAACGGCTGCTTTTCAAAGCCCTTGCTTCAACAAGACCTCCCAGCTGGTACTTCTTTTAACACGCAGCCAGTAGATGGAGACTCGTAGTCGCATCGAATCAAAGAGCAAGTTCATCCCATGACCCATGTAGAAAACGGTGTCGGAAATGGCATATTTAAATCGACCGATTACACGTTAATATTTAATGCCGCTTTTTATAATGGCAACAACAGATCAAACGCTTGTTAACTGGATGAGTCATCCTCGCACATGGCCTGTCTATGAGTATCACAAATATTTATTGTGAGTCACAACTTGTCTTAACATCTGCACAAAACATAATTTCTTTGGCCGGGTATCGCAGAGCCTGTTTGCTGTTGCTGTCAAGGTTGCATGACAGCGTTTGGAAAGCTGTTGCTGAATACCGCGGTGGATCATTCCAAACGGGAAGCATTTAGATTGTTCGTCATACGCGGCGATGATATCGGCCACTCGAGTGCTGCAACCCAATCTGATAGGTGGGGCGAGTTACAGAGCGCTCCACAACAGTTTTAGTGGCGATAATTTGGCGAGGCATGACTAAGAGCTATGTTTGTGCTGTGACAAAGCGCTCAGAAGTTTGGGAGCGGAACCATTAAACTCGGGTCCGGCGGAGAGCGGTGGTGGAACGTCGCACAGCTGCTTAGCGTCAAGGAAATAGCTTGTACTTTCTGGCAGGACTTCAAGAACTTTGAATTAAGCTGTTGGTTAATCTCTGGCGTTGATAGAAGATGTCACCTATTTATTAGCGACTTGCTAGCAAACGTATCGGGGCGGTAGGGGACGCACACGAAGCATGCACGCAATTAATGCCACACACTCCATTAGTAGAGCTCACGAGGACGAGAGGTATAGACAAACCGGGCTCTGTTTTTTTTCCCGGTTAGGGTACAGGCCCACTGTGACTCATTTTAACCAAAGCCATGCTGCGCTTGTGTGTCGTGGTGGCCACATTTTTGTACCCCCAAATTGCTGCGCGCAAGAGAAACCATATGTTCACTGTAAAAGTGGGCCCATTTGAACTGTGCTGTAGACTGGCCATCAGAAAAAAACATTTTAATATGCTCTCAGGGTCGACTTTAAAGAAACGTTGTTGCGTCGAACGCTCTTCGTTTGAACGCGGCTTTTCCCCACAGGTTTTCCCCTAGCTGGAGTGCAAGTTGGCATGCGTGCTTGAGGTCATAAAAATACATAATGCAATATCCGCACTGGTTTTTAAAAAGGAGGTACGGGTCCTCACCAAATGCATTCCAGCAATGATCCAATTGATGCTGTGTCGAAATACACCGTAGTCGCTTTAGCGCTCAGTTGCCAAGAGCTTTTTATTGAAGCTCTCGTGTCTTAAAGCTCACCATCTGATTTACATTTGGCAGCCACCTTTTTTTTTCAGCGAAGGGGTTAATGTGTTTATTAAATGTTATGACTTCCTCGCCGAGACCCTGATGGTGTGAAACCGTGTGTTTTTGTTGCAGGAGCGGACTCAATAAAGAAGTACTGGAGCCGGTATTACCAGGGTTCCCAGGGGGTGGTTTTCGTGTTGGACAGCGCTTCGTCCGAGGAGGATATGGAGGTGGCACGTACAGAGCTCCACGCGGCACTGCAGCATCCTCAGCTCTGCACACTTCCGTTCCTCATCCTCGCCAACCACCAGGACAAACCCGCCGCCCGCTCCGTACAAGAGGTAACCCAATCCTAGATCCTCGTCTAATAATTTCCTTCCTCATCCCGGCTCAAAATCGGGGCAAACCTGCCGTCTGCACAAGACGTAACTAAATACTCACTTAATACTCGCCCAGTTCTTCCCATCGCAGTCGTTCTGGCCCACCACCAGAACAAACCTTCTGCGCCCGCTCGGCACAAATTGTAACCAGAGACCCCCTAAACACTCAACCCTTCAGCATCCTCGGCTCTGCACGCTTCCCGTCTACATGCTGGACGACCACCGGGGCAAACCTGCCGCCTGCTCTAAACAAGCAGTAACCTAACGCTCACATAATACCACCGTTTAAGGGGAATCACATAATACTTATGTCAAAAAGGAACCTAATATTTACATTTATTTTCATTGCTTTTCACGAGGAAAGAAAGCTACAGAGAAAACACATGCAAAAAGCAGAACTTGAAATACAAACCATATCTAATATTGCACAATTGAAATGCAAGATTAACTTTTACACACTCATGGTAACTTAGTATGCACGGTTTGCAAGTTTTAGGATTTTCTTAAAGTGTATCAGCGGAGCAGCATTTGGCAAATGATCTATGCTCCATCAAAGCTTGTCGGGCCAATGCAACTGTGTTATTTATTTAATTTTATTACAACATTAAAGCTGACATGATTATAATATTTGGCTGACGATTAATTGTCTTTTAAATAATTGCGATCATGCCGATTAATCGTTTGTTTTACGGCTTTGACAATAATTTGTCATACTTTTTTGTACCTTATTCATTGAATAATTGTCATACAATGTTTAGATTATTTAATTAAATAAATTTGCAGTACATGAATGACTGGCAAATATATTGACCACATTTACATGGACTTCAGTAATCAAATTATTAGCTTTATTCTATGTAAGCTAATATTACGATTAAGGTGTTTCCATGAGTTGCTTTAAGAATATACCTTTCATGTTCCAGTTTTACATGTTACACTTCATATTTTGATTAATGGCATACGTCATTACGTCCCTAAGAGACGCCGTTCGACGTTCCCTCCATAATTTCATGTATCAACAAACAGTTAGTCTTCACCACATACAGTTTTTGGTGTTTCATTTATTTTCTAGAATTGTTGGCATCTTTTTTGTTTCACATTCGGACCGAAAATGGGTTTTTTAGCTTGAAGCCATGTTGTTTACCGTAAAACGTTCCGCACTTAATTATTCTTAATTCGATTTGTACTACGATTATGAGTTTAGACGGATTAAACTAATCAAAAATCTCTGTTCGCACGAACCATTCTTAATCACAGTATTGATTTAATCATGTTAATATTGGACAATTTATTTATTTCACGACAATTTATTTTGTAGAGTTGTTGCTGAAAATACTAGAGCTCTTCCTTGTGTCGTATTTAAGCAATAATTACGGTTGAATTAAATAATGTAAAATAATAACAGTTACGTCATTGCGATTTGTCACGGCCCTTAATATTGTAAAACCAGCTGTCTGTTTGCTTGTCTTTTTGTTAATCGGCCATAAATGACAAGGCCGTCATCACTCGCTCGATTTCGTCCTCTGGTTGAGACGGCGGTGTTTCGCCTGCAGTTTGTGTCTCTTAGGATGGAGTTGTTGTTTGCTAACACTGACAGGCCACAAGACATTCTCCCACAGATCTACACGACTCAGCTTACCAACTTTCTCAGGCTTTTTCCACAATAAGGCATTGTGTTGTCGAGAGCCCCAAAGAATCGGTGGTGTGGAGAAACACTACAGCTGTTGTCTCCTCTCATAAGCGTATATTCATTTTCCTGCGATCCCTTCGAACGTTGCTTCAAACGCAACCGGCACCAAAATGAAGATGAAGTGCTTACTGGTGTTAGTAATAGCAAACAGTCGGTATGCGTGGCATGTCTCTGCCGTCGCATTTCTATTTTAATGATCCCCTTGTCACTTTTATGTTTGGCGGATTGAGTTACTCAGCCTGTGCGTCTTTGCTGTTTGTGTGTGTGTGAGAGTCACTTGGACTGTACCGCTCGGATGACTTTGTGTGTCCGCCCGCATCTGCTCCGAGTGGAGAAATCGGTCCACGGGCTGCAGGGTATCGCCCAATGCACAGAGCGCTAATGAACTGGCTGAGAAGCGGTCCTGAGTGAGCAGTAAATATCGGCCTTTGGAGAATAACGCATCCCATTTCACTGATGTGTGTCAAAACGGGGCTTTGCAGCTGGCAGTCGCACTCGCTCGCTTTGCTGGATATGCAACTTGGGTTGCACAAGACGCGAGAGATAGGAGACGACCGGCTTGTTTTCCATTAAATTGCTCTCAATCGATTTCAAACTGGATCAGATCTCATGGACCTCCTATGGGCACAAAACAGTTTTTTGGGGATCGAATGAGAAGTCGCTGCCAACATTGTTGTAAACTGAACCTGCTGTTGAATTGAATTATGTTACATTTTGACGCAACAATTCTTTTGCAACCAAAAAGACAAATGTCTTTGGTAAATCTGATTTTCCAGTCTGTGATGTTAATTGATCAATGTCACCACTATTTAGGAGGAGTATATATATATATATTTTTTTGGGCTGTCTACTTGGAACAATGCTGCAGTTGTCAAAAATGTTGTGCACCAGCCAATTAAAGGGCTGTTATGAAGTCTTGGGCCAATAAGAAAACTCTGCACTGCAAAACAGCTTTCCTGCTAAATGTTTTCTTGAAACACAATTCTCCCTATATACTACATCTTCTGCACACGCTAGTCTATGGAGACATGTCAGATGTTTTGTTTTTACTAGATATAAATTGCAAAGACTCAACCTATCAAATGCAGGTTTGGTTCACATTCCACCTGCCTGCATAAACCTGTTTATTCATTGGTGTTAAATGTTACGTATCATCTGTCTTTTTACGGATGATCATGACATTGTCCAAACGTGTATTCGTTGCCCTGAGGTAATATAAAAAATAACATTATGACCTGGAATTCGAGCTGCACCAATACTAAATTTCTCCACCGATACTATAGACTATTATCTATCGATAGAGTTTTATCTGCTGATACGATTCCAAATTAAATATTTCTTAACTTTCTAAATGTTAATAATTCATATAATGATTATTAATATTGAAAATCATACTGGAAATGTTTCTTAACATATTCTAAATACAGAGCACAAATTCATTCCAATGACCTGTCCTCTTTTGATTGACAGGATGTATCGTCCCTGATCGGCTGTTTTTTTAACTATCGGCCGATAGTGGAAAGATGCTTTTATGGACCGATATCGATTATTAGACGATATATCTGTGCATCTCTACCTGGAATCTATCCACTAACTGTTTTATGTACCCAGCACTGATACATTTGATCTAGTTGTGGAATTTTTTGATAGTGTGAAATAAAGTTAATGGTAACACTTTACAAATAGGTGCTATTGATTAACATTAGTAAATGCATTAGCCAACAATTAACAATTTAGGCATCTATCCTTGTTAATGTTAGTTCATCCCAATACAGTTATTCATGTTAGTTCATGTTGCATTAACTAATGTTTACAGTGACAACGTTTGATTTAAATAATGTATTGTACGCTTAATATTAATAAATGCTGTGGCAGCATTGTGCATTAACTAATTGTAAGCAAATAGCATCTTATTGTAAAGGGTAAGAAATGTATATTTAGTAGTAGTATTGTACAGTTTTTGCAGCCTGTTGCCGACCCCTGTTATGGACTGAACATGAAATATGCATGTGCATGATGTTACCACTTTCACAGATTCACATTTTTTGAGGTTACATTTAGATGATATGGTCGGTATGGTATGGTTTTCAGAAACGTGCACTTTGAAACCTGTTAACAAAGAGAAAAAATGCATAAAACTTTTTTTGTTGTTATTGAAAAGCAGGGTATTGCTAAAGAATAACTAAAGGGAATGTATGAATGAAGTAAAATAAAATCAACATGTAAATGTACTGTAAACTATAATAATTTCCATAATAATAGCTCAGTTTGGCGAGGTTAGTGTTGCGTTTTCCTTCTTTAAGTATGTTTATGCCCAATATCATACAGTTAGATTCTTTGTGTTCTGGTTATATCTTCAAAAGCTGCTTTTCTGAATCCTATTCATGACGTCCAGCTTTACCAACCGCACACAGGCTCTACAAGAGTAGCTTGGAGATTACAGACCGGCGACAGTACTTTAGTCAGCTTTGTTTCTTTCCTCATTGGACATCTTGTTCCACGTTACGGTCATAAATTTATACAGCAGTGATACTGTAAGCCAGGTGTCCAAGATAATCGTGTGTCACATCCTTAAATTAATCCCCTTTATGCACAACGTCATACACATTCAGAGAGACATTTTTATTCTGCAGCTGCATCATGTCTCTTTCTGTTTTTTTCAAGTGTCCCACAATGAGCATTGCGTTTTAAAGATTGCACGTCAAGTTAAAAATAGTTCAACTTTTAAAAATGCGTCTTGAGAGTAGTGGGCCCTTTTAAATCTGTAGAGCTCTAGTTGTGTTTAACGCCGAAGAAGCACATCTGATTGGTGTCAGTCGAACGGGAAACCAAACTTAATATACAGACATTACTTAAAGCTACAATCTGTTAGTTTTTCCTCTCTATCACCCTCTCTGTTTGAAGCCTAAAAATGCAGGTTAATTTTTGTACTTTACGTAAATTAAAATTAAATCAGACAGCTCAAATGATAAATCATTATTACAAGTTATATGTAAAGGTTTTTTTACGTACTCAATGCTTTTTATTTTTTAACCAAAAATGATTACGGATTGGAACTTTAAAGCCGATATGTTGAGTTGCTTTTTAGGAAATCCAATGAATTACCGATTTAGACAATTTTGCATAGCAATAATAAAGACCTGCTTGGAACTGTTTGACATTTATTTTTTCCTGAAAATCTTAGGTTTGCAGGTTCTGCTTTCAATAAAAAATGGAAACAGTTGGGTTTTGTAAACTTAGAAAAATATATATTTTTGGAGGACCCACTTGCAGTGACTGCTAGATAAATGCCTGTGTTTTCCTGTGAGCTTTATGAAGACGGGACGAAAAAAGTATATTTAGTACCTGTTGAGATATATGAGTGTGAAAACAATACAAGCTGTTAAAAAATGTGACATCGGAGAACAATTGTACTGATATTGAATTACCCAGTGTGCGGCAATATCAACAACCAAATGAAATATTACCCATAATTCTCTCTTTCACATTTGCGAACTTGAGCCAAGATGGCCAGAAGCTATAATTTTTGTTGCTCAAGGGGACAAAAGTAAGTGTCTGAAAGTCATTTTCAAGATTGAGATATAAAATGTAACAAGCCGTTCAGTTTCCTGAAGATCTGGAGATCTGTCAGCGCATTAAAGATGTATTCAGAAGGGAAGTGTTGGCCCTTAACACAAAAGCAGACTGCAGTCTGATGCAGGAGGTGATGCGAGAGACCAGTCCAGTTGAGTCTTCCTCACCCCCCTGTGGTCACACAGCGATCCGGGTCCAAACAACAGAGCCGTTTGTTGTTTTCCTCGGGGGCTCGGAATTCGCTCAGCCGACATTGGCATGGGTTTTAGAGTTGGGTGCCAAGGCCAATGTCTGATGAGCAGGAGAAACACCATGCTCTCTCATACCACACACACTCACTCCACTGTCTGGGTGTCTGTCTGGCTTTACACCCCTTCCACAGTCTCTCGTGTTACTCGCTGTGGGAAAGATTGCTGCTGTCCGTCTCTCTCTTTTTCTCATTATGTGAAGGTGCTGGAACCTGATGGGCCTCGTTCTTTAGAGCATTAGCAACTGTCTAGAAGTTCTTAAGGTGTATATTTGTCACAAGTTTTTTTCCCCAATTTGGTTCTGAATTGTCAATAGTGCAACTATATTAGGGATGTCATGATATCAGATTTTAACTATTTTATTTTGTGTTTTCTCTCTTTGGCAAAGAAGTAAACAGCTCTTAATCAATAAAGGGGAAGTCCCACGAAATATGACGCCATGAATTACCATTATTAAGCCTAGGACATCCGCTCATCTGCGCAACGCAATTTAAGATTGACAGCAAGGTAACTGACATTGTTCGCTTCGAAAGTCAGTTGCATTTCTGTCTATGGGCAAGAGTCAGAAAGCTCCCGAACCTCATGGAAATTATCTTAATTTGTTTTGCGAAAATGTCCTTGGCTTGTCGAACAGCTTGAAAGTAATTCATGGCGGCATTTTTATTTTACGGCGCAGTTCCCCTTTAAGCCAAAATGTTGAATGTGCAATACCACCAACTATTATGTTGGAGTGTCAACTTTTCATTACAATATGATCATGTGTAATATGCAAGGGATAATCCATTGCTAACCGTGTCACGAAACCTCCCCTTTCAGCTACATTTCAACCCGGTGTCGTTTTTGAAAAATAAAACGGGCGTGAACGCTTTGAGAAGAAGTGCCGTTAAAAATCGACGAAGGTTCCGGCATGAGAGAGGAACGCCCCTATCTCAAGGCGCTGTCATAATAATTAGGAGAAATGTCTTCTCATTGGTCAAGAAAACACCGTATCATGAATAATAATGAGACACCGACTCGTCATCATCACATCGTTTGACGTTGGCCAGGAAGGCAAAAATAACGCTACTAGTTAGAAATTAACTAGTTTTCTGTACTATAATACGTACAGTTGCTAACAGTGTTGTCTATGATGTACAACACAACCAACTTTGTTTACATCTAAATAAATGTTTTGTTAGTGTTTCGTGGCCATGAACCACCTCGAAATGCATTAAAATCGTAAATGTAGCCTAAAAATCAAATCGAATCAAATCTAGCCTTGGATAACCCACTTACACCATGGTCTTTTGTCAATTTAAAACTCTTATTGATGTCTACCTAGTCATTTTTTATCCGACAAAATGATTAAAATGTTTGTCAGTTAATTTTAAACATGGAACTGGAACTCCCTGTGAAATAAACTGTTTTAATGCACACCCTCCAGCCAATCAGAATCGAGGATTCAACTAGACGATGGTATAATGACAATTATTGTAATTTCACAATTATTGTCAATATAAATACATTAGGGATGTAATATTATTATCGATATCTTGTTATCGCAAAAGCTAAATTATCTCAATACTGTCGTGGTTACACGACTCTATGAAACGATAGGTCTTCCGGGCCTAACATAGAAAATGTTAGAAAAAATGATAGATGTTACCTTTGGCAAGGTCCATCTGGTGCAATTATTTTTATTTTATAAAGGGGATTTTTAGGTCATTTGACCCATCTTATACAATAACGCACACCTCTAAGCAACAGTTATGATTAAAGGATAAATGATTGGATCCTTATGGTTTCCAAATCATCATTTGGCATTTTAATATTGCAAAAAACATTGTACGGTGGACTTTATACTGAGGTATTTTCGAGTTAAAATTTGTGACATCCTACAGTACATTGTGACACCCTAGATTAAATATTTACATATTTTCTTAAACTCCAATTTTGCATCTTCAAATCTATATGTTGTGGAGCACATCACTAGACATATATGTAGTGGTCGACCTATATCAGATCCAAACATGCAGATATTGAGCTTTAAAAACCAGATAAGAAATAATATATAACACAAACATTACAGTAAATGTGAGACATACAGAACATTGGTAAAACCAAATGAACAATTATAGTGCATTGCGTGGGTAGTTAATACAATTAACTTTCTGAGATGATTCATTTGTTTATTACCAATTACATTTTATTGCATTTTATTATGTGCATTCACTATTGTTTTGTCCCTGCTGTCAAAACAGACATGTGATCATTTCGGGTCACACCACAGCAGTTGAGAAACACTCTTCAGAAGAAATATGTAGTTTGACAATGTTTACATGGTAACATATCCCCAGGTTTGACCATTACAGGTGTGTCCGTATGTGGTAAATCCCTTCCTCATGCAAGAGGAAAGACTCTTGTATCTTTGATATATGGTAACCCTTGAGCTCTTTGGTCTTCATATCTTGGAGCCCGGGAGTTGAAACTCTACCCGGCAGAGTCACAGTCACCGGGGTAATTTATTGCCCCCGTCTCCCCATCTGCTCTTTGGAAGCTGCTCCCCCCATGCGGTAATGGAAGGGGTCAATGTCTTACCTTTAAAAGAACCGCACATCCCCTCCCCTTTTACCGCTGTTGATCTCGCTGGGTTGTGATTTAGAGTAATAATAAAATTACCACGGCTCTGGAAGTAGACAGGGCACCCTTAACATCTGGCTCATATAGAGTTATGACTGATAGAGATGAATGTGTACAGAACCAACACGAGTGGTAGTGGCACACAGAGACCACGATCCAGAAAATATGACTGGACCTGTTTCACATGATAGATATCCACTGATATATACAGGGATAGGAATTGTTAGGAATTCTTTCTGTTCGGGTTTGATTTAATGACTGTTTGGAGAAAAACAAACACTCAGCAGCCTGTTGTTTGATGATGAGATCATTTAATATATAGATTAAATACAGTTCTTGCAAAAGGTGTGTTAAAACAGTTTTTTGTTGTGTGGTACAAAGTCCAATGCAATACAATGTTCTATCTATGTATAAAATAAAAACACTAGACCAATGAACTATTAACAGAAACATATTTTTTTTAATTTTCGATATTTTTTATTTGATTTCCATTCACAGATACAGTATGTGTTAATAGTTTAATTTCAGTCAACTCATTTTTGAACAAAATATATTTATATTGATTTACTGTAGTTATGAAAATTGAAGCATTTGTATTTTAAACAAATTCAAGCAATAAATCAAAATAAATACTTGTTCTCAGTTACTCAGTTCGGTTAATTCAATGAGATCAAATAAAAAAGTGTTTACAAATAATTACAGTAAAAATATTGACATTACCAATATTTGAAAGACTTCCAATAAACTGAAATAAGTTTTGGTATTTAAATGCCTTATTGATATAAAATTATCAATAAATACATACAAAACAATATACTGTTCAATGCATGTTAAAAAAAATTTTTTATATATTACACAAATAAAAATATGACATATATATATATATATACTGTATATAAAATTGCAAAGTATAAAAAGTAGAAAAATATTATTGTAATTCAAATAAAATGTTAATAAAACCCATATTAAACCTGAAAACAAAACTCTGTAACCTTCCATACAGAGAGAGCAGAAAACAAGCGCATTTGTTGTCATCAGCTCACCTCATGTCCTCATTGACCCTCTCGATTTGCTTTTGTCCTCGACCATCCTCACACCGTGCTTACTCAGAGATCCTCTCATTCCTGAACATTGCTCTCTTAGTAAAAGTCATTCAGCTATACAATGGAATTCTATCTCTGTGTGTTTTTATGGACGATTAGCCGAGCGAATGTATAACATACCTTACGGCCCTTTACGTAAGCGCTCCTGAGTAATTTGTTGTGTATTCCTGAAAAGTCCTCAAAGTCCTCATTGCCATCAGGCGCCATCAATTGAATGTTTATTGGGGGGGAGGAATTTTTCCTCGCCTGTCCTGAAAGATGCGTTTGAGACTGGGAGACAAAGGCCATCTTGTGCGCCTGAAGGAGGCTGAACTGTGGTGGAACGTCTGGCTGCTTGGACTCTGCATTTTGTCTGGCCTTGAAAGATACATGCTGGCCAGACGTTAATGTGCCGACCGGCTGGCCACCCGACTCTGAGCATTCTGCTGAGAGGGGTCACTGGTTTTGCCACGTGGACCAGGGCTGTCTGGTGGCTACGATGCCAAGCATCCGTCTGCTTGGGGACCATATGGTGGCGGATCTCGGAGGGACGATCCGGACCGAGTGATCAAATTCTCGTGTTGTATTGAAATTACAGCACACAATGATGGAAAGTAGTCATATGTGGTTCATTGTGGTGTGCACGGCTCATATCGGGTTAACGTCAAGTTTGGAATGGTTTGGGATGGCGATGCTTCAGCACTCTGAGCAGGCATGTGCCACATACAGCCTGGCATCCGACGCCCTCCGTCTGTACACTGCAGACTGTACAAGCCATCCAATAGTTTTATAGGTCAGACGCAGACGTGCACAGGAAGTGTGTGACATCACCTGTACACCTTTTACACTGGAGCACAACCATGCGTATCTCCTAATGGAGTTTTTTTACCCCTCCAGACCGCTTTCGGGAAGCATCGTGCACTCTAATTGAATCTGTGTCCTCATGGACAACTATTACTTTTGCCAATTAGCCATTTTTAACCAATTCGATTTGTGCGTCTGAACAGCAGATCTCGTCTAGCGCTTTTGTTTGTTCGTCCGCGTGCAGCTAGCATGGATTAAACATGTGCACGAGAGGACAGAAATAATATCGATGGCTATAAGTGGAGTTTCTCGGTTTGGAATATTTCCCATGAATCACCAGTGATACGACCTGGGGCTCCCAGTTGGAATTATGTTTAGGTAAAGTGTTGTTGAAGATATCCAGTGGGGGGCGGCTTGAGCTCCTTTTAATACGTTCCTAATGTTCTGGAGACGGTGAGTTATGAGAACGCAGAACCTCATTCATCGCCGTAAGTCAAGCACATGCTTACATAACGGCCGGCCAACGGGAATCGGGGAGTTATGTCTGTTCGGGGGCTGTGGCACGGGACCAGATTGTGATTTTTCATCTAAGGTGTATGTAGAAATCACGATACATTTCGGTCCTGTGTTCATCAACAGTGAACGTTGTTTGCGTACGAGGAGCAACACAACACGCGCGTACACCTCTGATGCATGCACATGTGTACCTCCGTATTGCTTGGACAGCAGTTTTTGTTTTGAAACTTGAACGCGATTTTGGCCGAAGCTCTTGTTCTGAGCTGCTTTGTCAGGAATGTTTCTTCGCTGAGGAATCCCCAGCGACGGGGCCTTCGTTGCCCTGCGTGAAAAACTGTTCCATTTATTAATATGAGGAAATATCTTTAGAAAGGGAGTGCAGCCTGTAGCATGTGAATAGAGGGGCCCGGGAAAATGCTGTGGTTTGCTATGGAATGAGAATGAAAATAACATAATCCAGGCTTTCGCAAAGTAACGGCTTAGTGGGGCAGCAGTTGTGCATCTTCAGCCTTATCTTAGGGTCTTACTTCTCCTGTTGCTTTTTGGCCTTTACTCCTGATAATAAAAGCACAGTTCAACCAAAAACAATAAATCTGTCATCAGGTATTCACACTAGTGTCATTCAAAACCTATATGACTCTTTTTTTTTTTAATGCAGAAAACAAGAGAAGATATTTTGAGAAATGTTTCAACGGTTTTGGGTTCATAAAATGGAAGTCAAATGGGGGCCGATGGGGTTTTGGTACCAACGCAAATGATCTTCTTTTGTGTTCTGCAGAAGAAAGAAATTCATACAGGTTTGATTTCATTTCGGGGTCACTACACCTTTAAGATTTATCTCAGATGGTCTGTTGAGACAAGTGGCATCTCAACAAGATCAACAAATTTCAAAGTTTTACCGTTTTGCAGTCTTCATAAAGCTCAGTTTATGCTTGCAACATCAGGGTTGTGAGGTCAAGCTACCCTGAAAACATTCATACGGATATCTTTAATGCACTTTGAGGTCCTTTGAGTAAAGTATGTTCATGAATGGAAATAATTTTGGGATGGTGAATTTTTAAAAATACATTTTTTTTTTAAGGACAGTGGTTGTTTGACAAGTGAGTAAACAGTACATACAATATGTTATATACAAATGACATTTATGCATTTGGAAAACGCATGCGCAACTCACAATGCATTTAAGCTATACATTTGATCAGTATGTGTGTTCACTGGGAATCAAACCCACACTCTTTGGGTTGCTAACAAACACAAAGCTTTATGCAACGGAGCTACTGGATCACATTATTAGGGTTTATGGCTGTTTTACTCTGTGGACATGTGATTGCCCAAAATTGATCATATGTTGCCTTCACGTCCTATTGGAAATTCGATAATTCCCACTTCAACCCGGAAATAATTTATGGAACGGTGTACAAAATGGATCATATTCTTCCTCGGAAATTCGATAATTATCACTGAAAACCCGAAGTAACGTCTGGATTTAGTCGAATTTAAAGTATTCTGTAAGAAAAAGTCGTAAAAATGTAAACATTAATGTTACTTATGATTTAGAAGCATTAGAACATAACAAGGATCTGCTAACTGTAAAAGAGCACCGTTCCATAAATTATTTTGGAATTATCCAATATAAATGGGAATTATAGAATTTCCGAGAGCACATGAAGGCAGCTATAATACCAGGTATAAACAGGGTCTTAAAGGGATACTCCACCCAAAAATGAATATTCTGTTACCATTTACTCTTTGTCTCAAACCTGTACACATTTCTTTGTTCTATTGAAGACAAAGAAGGATATTTTGAAAAATGTAAGACATTTATTGGGCATCACTGGCTACCATAGTTGGAAAAATTAAAATGGTGCCCCACAACTGTTCGCGTTCCTACATTCTTCAACATATCATATTTTGTGTTCATATGAACAAAAATGACACAATAATTTTTCGTACTATGGTAGTCAATGGTGCCTCAGAGCTGTTTGTTGCACATTCTTCTAAATATCTTTCTATGTGTTCATCCGAACAAAGAACTGTGTACAGGTTTGGAACAACTAGAGGGTGAATAAATAATGACAGATTTTTGATTTTAGGTTGGAGTATATATTTAACTGGTAATGTTTAAATAAAAAGGAACATAGAAGAAAGAAATTCGAAAACGTCTCTCTGTTAGGAGTCAAAAAACTGCAGGTGTGTGTAGTTATGAGTATAAAGTTCAGAGTCTGATGGATATCAGATGGATTTGTTGATCATAGTTTCAGTGCTCTGTTGATGTGGGCCAGGTCACCTGTCAGCGCCTGAGGGGATGCTCGTCTCTCGTCTATGTTCTTTATTTGTGGGTGTTTCCAGAAGTGCCTTGAGTGAGGGTCGATCCACGCTAGCGCACAGGCCAGGAGAACAAGCTGTCGGCGTTTGGATGGCTGGATGAATACGAGACCTAACAGTTCTGCAGCGCTGCATTTCATCGGCTCAGTCCCAACTTCTTTCTATCATGTTGCAAGTCCAGATGTGAACCGCCGAGCTCCAGGCAAATTGAGTTACAGTATATCTGCCCTGTGACCGGGCAGGCAGCCGATGAAAGCGTGCAGGCCAAATGGCTTGTTCACGGCCCCTCACCTGGAACTTGTGAGGTTGTGGATTTGCACAGGGGCATCAGTAGTCAGGTCGCATGGAGACGTTTGGTCACGGCTTGTTTGAGTTAAGGGTTTGTCCCACTGACACCGGAAAGGCTTCACATCCAAAATAGTCTTGAAGGAAACCAGGTGGAACAGTCAGGCTGGATTGTTTAACTGGCGGGGCACTGAAGTTGACTTTTTGAGCTCTCTACAGGTACTTGTGGACTCTGCTATATATGGTTTACGTACTGTATAAACTCATCTGGGTACATTTTAAAACTTTGTTTCTGTTATCCAACACTCTTCATCCGCAATATTATTTCCAAGCGTTTTCCAAAAGCTGCTACAAGTGAAAAAAAAACATATTTTTTAATTTTTGTTTTTTAAAGTACATTTCAGACCAAAAACCAAGTAGGAAATCCACTTAACTAAGGACTTACTCACACTGTTCCAAACCAGAGCTGCTGAGGGAGAGAGTTGTGCCAACGGAAGTTCAAAATTTATTTTGATTCATGGAGATAGTTAGAAGTTATGTCTTCTCTTTAAATGTTTTCACAAACTAAACATTACGATGGATTCCGTTGTTCTGAGAGATCAAAGACCTGCAGGGGAGTGGGGAGGAGGCACAATCGTGCAGGATTGAGAGAAACCAGGCAAAATGTGAGTATGCCCAAAGTTTAGTAAAATTACCAAAGTAAATAAAAAGATCACCGAAAGAAAAAAAGTTAAAGTTGTTGCACTCAGACGTGTACAATTTCTACCACAAAATGTAAATCTTTGTAGAAAAGAAAACTAAGTAAATGAGTAAATAAATAAAAAGTAAACTAATAGTACTAATTTTGTAAACTTTTGCGGCATGGTGACATGATGGTGACATGGGATTGGATTTTCAAACCTTTCCTGGCCCACTCCCAAAAATAAAATTCCCATCCAATCCCAATCTAGCGAAAAACTGTGGGAATATCACATCCAGTCACAATTCCAGGAGAATGACTAGAAATAGCTGACTCTACAGTTATGAAAACATAATGCTTCATTTTGTAACCTCTGGAGACATGGTTGTGCATATTATGTTACATAATGATCAATAGATCCTTAACATCACAAATTTCACCTTAAAAACAATTAAACACAACCTTAAAGTTGACATTGAATAGAAGTTTCTTCCGAATTTGGACTGTTCCACTTTGGGAAAGGTTTTAAAAAAGCACCGGTTACATTGAAGTTGTTTAAATAAGAACTGGAGACGACTTCTAGATCAAGCTAATCTTGTTTTCAATCCAACTGATCTAATTGACCTGGAACCGTCTGGTTTGGTAGGAGGGCTAGCATTTGAAAAGTTTGCACGATGGGACTGTACGGTGCATTATATTTTACTCTTGAACAGAGACTGCACATGCGGTCTATTACTTGGGGTTTGTCCGGTGCAAGTCCATTGGGTATTATGTGAGCAGTATGAAGATGAAACACTTTGTTTCACTGTTTCAGACTGACCAGCAAACCATCTGTGTCATCTTTGTGAAGCAATTTCACGAACGTCACCATCAGCCCGTCCAAGTCCCCTGTCTTTTGTAACCGTTACAATCAAAACTCAAGTTCCAACGCGATTCGCATGAAAACAATAGACAAATGCGGCAACGCAGTCCAAGTTTGTTCTTGCTCTTCGAAGCAGCAGGATTGTGTAATTTTGTAGCGGGGAAAATCTTAATCAACATTCTTGGCGTGATAGGAAAGCCTTGGCTCAAAGCTTGTTTTCTTGGATTATTTAATTTCATTTTTTCTTCCCTTTCGCACTCTCAAAGGAAAGCAGACAGTTTCTCTTTTTTGGACCCTGTCAATTCAGCTCAGCGTCTGCCTAGATGTGACATCGATGCTGTATTTTTTAACGCTGCGAGCGATCCGAAACCTGATGGAATAAGAGGTCGAGTGCACCTGGTGGGGTGGCTCTTTCCACAGCAGGGAGGTTTGAGAACGAGCCAATCAGGTGACAAGACAATAAACGGGCTTCCAAAAATGTAGCCAAAACGCGCTGAAAATATAGCGCGTCAAGAATGTTCCCGTGGTAAATCAGCGCAGCATTCGAAATAATCGCATCAGTCACTTTTCGCACCTGTGCTGGTTAGCCCGTATTTATTCTGGGCCTTTTTAAGTCTCTAAGTTCAGAGGTCAACGATTCGGCTGGAAGCATAAATTAGGAAATCGCTCTGACAGGGGACATTTTTGGATGCTTGATGTTTAGATGCTTGTACAGGTCACTGTGTTTTCTGCTGGATCTGAACTGCTCCACGCTCTTGAGATTTAAATGGTTATAGATGAGACATGGTACCCGAACTCACAATCAACAATGAAAAGTTTGATCTTTACTAAAGGGCTTCAGGTTTGGAAATAACTCACGTCTTGTTGAAATGTTTAGTGTTTGTTGCTTTCATTGTTGCTGTGGAAATTCTGAAAGCACAGCAGAGCTGCAAATAATCAGCAGAAATATTCTTCTTCTCAGAAAATGCTTTGATCACTTATATGACATCACCATATATATGTATTTGCTGATATTAAGGCAGTACACACCTGTATTGTCTCATTCACTTGAGACATATTTCTTCTGGTTTCGCAGAGTTTGGCTTCGGATAATCTATCGTAGCAAACGCTGATCACTGGAGCGCCTGCATTCCAGTCCCCCCCTCCCCTTTCTGTCCCGTTGAAAAGGATTGGCTCTAGTACTACAACTCTGTCCTCATATTCCCCTGGCTAATACATTGGAATTTCTTGGCAGATATCACATATCTGTAACATTGTTTTAAAAACGTGGAGTTTTGACGTCATGTTACAAATGAAATATTTACCATGTTCAACACGCAGTTTGTGTTATTATTGTTATTGGCCAAAATGACGGTAACACCACCCAAACGTTTTTGATAACTATCTGCGCGATCAATTGGTCATGTAATGTTTGCAATATGTCAATAGGCTGGATAAAAAAACGAGCAAACACATCCATGAAATAACCGGGAATGAAGAATGTTTGTCTTGAGATTGCATCAAGGATCGGTTTTGATGCTATTTCCAGAACTTAACCTAAGTATGAGGAATAAAAATAAACCTTAGAGCTTTGGGGATGATAATGTTATGCTTGCAACGTTAACCCGGGGAATCCAAATATTTGTTAGCAGATGAGTTCATTGTTCACATTTTTTATAACAAACCTTCTGTATATGCGCAACTCAGATACAAAATGTCAACCTTAAGATGGAAAGAATCAAGATTAACCAACGGTTTTGGCTATTCTTATAGGTCAGATGTCAATAGTTGGTGCTTTAAATACCAATGTGAAGTCTCAATTAAAGTTTTATTTTTAAAGCAGTTTTCCATAGTCAGGTAAGTAAACATCGCTAATGTCACATCCATACTGGTCCATATTATTCCTTATTAAATGGGCATGTGAACATGTTAGTAAAATAACAGTTTATGTTCTGTTGGGTATTATTGATTCTGGTTTGTACATTAATGATTCTGGTTTGTACATTTTAATTCACAGAAATCTTACAAAGAATGTCGTCTCTCAAAAACACGCATCCTTTTTTGGTCACATCCACAACGCATGATTATTTCCGTCTTTGAAATAAAAAACTTGTGTATAGGTTGATGTTTTTTTCCCTATCATTAATGATTTAGTAAAATATCAATAGATGGTTCAGTATATTGGTAATAAATACAACCTCTAAGAATATGAAAAAATGCCACATACATAACCCTGGAATTGCCCAAATGCCCCATAAGGGATAGTTCACCAAAAGATTCTGTCATAATTCACTCATTTACCCTCTTTTCATTTCAAACCAGTATGACTTTCTTTCTTGCGCAGAACACAAGAGAAGATATTTTGAAGAAAGTTGGTAACCGAACAGCAGCGGCACTCGTTCACTTCTATTGCATGGACACTAAACCAATACTAGTGAATGGGTGCCATTTAATAACACTCTTCAAAATATCTTCTTTTGTGTTCTGCGGAAGAAAGAAAGGTTTGAAATTACAACAGGGTGAATAAATGATGACAGAATTTTCATTTTTGGGCTAACTATCACTTCAAGCAATGCACCTGACGGAGTCAGATGAACCCAAACATTCCTATTTTGCACATGTGAATGAGACCGATACTTCTGTATCCACCCAGTTAAGCCTTTCCTTCTCCCCGTCTCTTTCTCACACCCTCAGATAAAGAAATTCTTCGAGCTGGAACCGCTGGCACGAGGCAAGAGATGGATTCTGGAGGGCAGCATGGTGGAGAACATGGACGCGGTGAAGGAGAGTTTTGCTCAGCTCATTCGTCTGCTGGAGGAGAAGGACCAGGATATAGGCAGGATATGATCCAGGGAAAGCATCCCATCATCCCTCAGACGCTACCGATCGCCAAACGCACCACCGGCCAGTACAGCCCAGTTCAGAACGGCCTTTGTGTAAACTACATTGTTACTCTAACTCTGTTACAGCGGTGTAACAAATTGAGCCATGAAAAAACGTCGAGTCCTTATCTGAAAGGATGCATATCTGCAGAGAACGAAGGAGCCTAAGCTCCGAAGTCTGAGACCTTCTCACAGACCACACGTATTAACCGAGAACAAGAAATCGACTTTGCCAGTAAATAGGGTCATCTGTCCTTCTTAGATACAGATCTAGTCGCACATCGCTACTAAATAGATACGTGGGGCAACTGGAAGTCATGTTTTCGTAGTCCGTAGATTGTTTTTCTTAGGACCGTGGATGTGTGTGCGTGACTGTTTGAATGTGTGTTTGCAAGAGAGATGTCAGTACTTTAAAGCCTTAAGATGTGTGTGCTCATGTATTTTTGAGACGTTTTAATGTTTTCTCACATATGTCCTTAGATGTAATTCAAGTAGGGAGTTTTAATTATTTGTGGCTGTGAAGTTAAGAGTTCTGGAATTGACTGATTTCTGAAATCATAAAAAATCGAAAATCGTCGGTGTCGTGTCAACTCAAACCTGAATGGAGCTGCACTCGATGGTCCATCAAGCTATTAGAGAGCAGCCTACCTGGGCGGCATTTGAAGGCATCGTAGGTGGCATCAGACACACAGGATCTTCCATAGGGTGTAACTGAGTTTGAACAAATTCCAAAGCAGAGAGGGCAATCCCATAGTGCATTGCAACAAGCGCAGTCGAAACGTATACATAACATTCATTTAGTACTGAATATGTCTTATTCAATAACCATCAATAATCAAGATTATTTACAAAATTGTCTATCCAAAATGATGTGCATTGTTTAGTTATGATTTTTCAAAGCACTTCACCTTTTTGGTGTCTTTCGGGTCTGCTGTGTTCAGCACTATATGTACGACAAAAATTTGCTGCCCATGTAGAGCGTTCCAAATCGGTCACTTTTACGATGTTCCCTTTCAGTTAGGATTCTGCCGAACAAGGCAGCTGCGTACGTATGGGACAGGCAGAGGAGTCACTCACTAAATTTTGGAACAGACCTAACTGTAGCGGTATTTTAAAGCAGAGCATATCTAAGATTGTTGGAGGATTATGATTGACAAGCCATGCGAAATATCATACTGATTTGTTATTCACCAAAACCACAACCAGAAGTATCAAAGCTTTGATTATGGATCAGTGCCCTTGTGTCTGTAAAGCATTATTTCATGTTTATGGGGTTCTCTCGGCCATGAATGTAAAACACACTATAAGTGTTAAACTGGAGGTCCTAGACCTTAACATCAAAGACATGCAAAGACAGAAAGTTAATGCAAGAGTCCAGTCTGGGTCGTAACCAGATTATTCACGTGCCACAGACACACTTGGAAAAGCGAGCGCATCATTAACACAAATACAAATAACCTTGATAGCATGATCCTAGATAGGCAACATCTTCTGTTATATTTATATCTAGAAAGATTTTATACCCTCCAAACCGATTCAGCTGCCTTTTTGTAATTCAGATATTTGTACATTTGTTACAGATCAGTCTTGTTTTTTGAGAAGTTTATGTGCCTGTCTTTATACGGGGAGACGAGTCTAGTTTAGCAGGCAGTTTACAGCGGTGGTATCAAGTCATTCACACGTTTGACAGTGTTCGTATGTATTTATGCGTCATTTCCACTGAGCATTGGAAAATAAAGGCCGGAGAAGGAAGCGTGAGTTGTGATTAATATGTCGGGTGATATTATGTTTCACTTTGATTACTTATGAATAATGCATCATTTTGGCAGTTAGGTCACCCACAAATATGAATATCACTCTTGTGTCATTCATAATCTGCGTGTGACTCTTTCTTCTGTCGAACACAAAAGAAGATATTTTGAGAAATGTTTTAGTGGTTGTATAATAGAAGTCAGTGGGGGTCAGTGTGGTTTGGTTATCAATGTTCTACAAAATATCTTATTTTGTGTTCTTCAGAAGAAAGAGTCATATAGGTTTGGATTGACAAGAGAGTGAATAAATGATAAAATATTTTAAACTATCGCTTTAAATGCAAGGTCTTGACCTGTTATGTTCATGTATGATGTGCTGTACTTCCATTAGTGCGATGCTTTCTATTTTGAAGGTGAACACCGTTTGTCACTTCGACGTTAAAATTAGACTCAGAAATGGCAAAATTTTATGACTAAAGGTGTTTATTATACAGCAAACCTGGTGTGTTACAATTACGCTTAAAAAATGTTCAAACTGGGTGACCCTCAAGAAATTTTGGTTTGAAGATGTAACAAACTATGTTTAAAAGCATTCATTTCAAAACTTTTACTGATAGTTCAACACAATTTCAAGCAATTTAAAGCCCTAAAAATTCTCATTACCGTAACTATTTAAAACTGTCAATCCTAAAGCATGTTTCGCTGGAGAACAAGTTTTATTAGTCATACATAATGAGAATTTAATGAAATTTGTTTAAATAAAAAAAACATCTAACATTTTTTTAATGAAGAAATCAACCTGTATCGGTAATGGGAATCTAAAAAGTTGTGTACACAGTGTGACATGAGAATATTAAGCTTTTACCTAGAAAATTATGAAGTCATCTGTTAATCTGTTTGAAAAGTACTGGCGTATGTGTTTCTTTACATAAAACATGTAAATATATTTGTGTTTGTTAAAACGGTATTTAATATTCACTATTTCTTCATTTTTATTATACTTGAAAATTCTGTAAATGTTTATTGTTTTTTCCTTGAGACTTCCATCAGATAAAGCAATAAAATACATAAATCTTAAATCATTCCTATGTAAGAATTATGCTTTGTGCAAGGTAAAGAAAACAATTATGTTTATTATGATCATTTGTTTTTTTTACCTTTTTTTAATTCAAATCTTTACTGCCATGATGTTTTAGTGGTTTCGTGAGAATGACCCAACCACTGTATTGTTTTATATATTTAATATTTTTCTCTCATGTCATTCCAAGTCTGAATTAGTTTCTCCCACAAAACAAAAAAATAAAAGTTCAAAGAATACTCTGGCCATTCTTTCTTACATAATGAAACTAAATGGAAACTAGCATTCTTTCTGTTTTCCAATAATAAAAGAAACTCATTCACATTTTAAATGGTACGAGGGTGTGTAATGACCAAATGTTCATTTTTTACACATTTCCTCAATTTGAAAATGCCTCAATTTTTTTTTCTCATATTGCTCATTGAGACGACCGAGTTCTCTTGACTAAGGCAGTAAGGACGCAGGCGTCTCTTTAAGTCATTCCCACAATCGTGATTAGTCATCGTGTTTCCCTTTCTATGGATTAGTCATCTGCAGCGAGGCTATTCCCAACCAGCTGTCCTTTTAGTCCACAAACCCATTAGATGGAAGCGGTATCTTGTCGTTGGCTTAAAAGAATTCCCATAACCAGAATTGATCTATTTATCCTTTTTAACAAAACCCAGATCCATAAGTAAATCATTTTGAACACTTTCACTTATAAAGAGTTTGAACAAGAACACCGTGTGTGCAAATGTCAAAAAGCCGCATTAACAGAGCCTGTTCCGACATACCAGCTTCAGTGCAGAGCAGAACATTGTGTTCTGCTGTTACTCGGTTAAAAATCTCTTATACTAAATAAAAACTTTCAGTGATTTATTGGCTTGGGACACAAAACAAATAATTTCTGACTGTTTATCTGCCTAGCAAAACTTGTTTTGGCAGTATAAAATGGAAAAAATAAACCACATGAAATAGATTTTGAAAAACCCATCTTTGGTATTGTGTTGTGTCTAGGGAAGAGACATTATCTAAAATAACCTGAGACCCAAAATTGCTCCCTGACTTGCTATACCGGATGAATATTTGTATGCAGACAGGTGAACGCTTGGGATTTATCTAAAGACTTTAACCATGTCTGAAAATTCCACAAAGCCGTCTGCTAGACAGAAACTTTCAGCCTCGTCCTTTATCCAGCGCTAGTCTGTCTGGCAGCATTTTTAATCTTCTTTGAAAAGTTTTCAATCTACACACCTGTTCAGTGGTAGAAGACTTTTAAACGGGCTTTATTGCTTTCTCTAGCTGCTCTGGGTATAATGCTCATCTTGCCAGAAGTCGCCAGCTCTCCGTTGAAATGAATGGGATTGTGACGCTTTGTTGTTGTGCTGCTTGTACTATGAACGGTGACATTAGAGATCTGTTGTAATAAGGGATGTCTTTGATTAATGTTTGATTGGTTTTCGACCTTGTTTGAGGTTTGCGGCGTGATGCAATGCTGCTTAGACTAAAAGTGCATTCAACACAAACTGCACAGATATTTGACTGATGTTTGGCCTCCCTTAAAAGAATAGTTCACCCAAAAATGAAAATTCTGCCATCATTTACTTACCGTCAGGTTGTTCCAAACCTGGTTTAATGTCTTTGTTCTGTTGAACTCAAAGGAATATGTTTTAAAGAATGTCAGTAACCAGTAACAGATCTCATCCTCCATTTAATGCCATATTAGGGAAAACTATGAGAGTGGATGGGGAATGAGATCTGTTTTATTACTGACATTCTTCCAAATATCTTCCACTGCGTTTTGCACAACAAAGAAATGTATACAGGTTTGGAAGAATCTGAGGGTGAGTAAATGATGACAGAATTTTCATTTTTAGGTGAACTGTCCCTATAAGTCAAGGGTGTGTTTATTATGTATAATAACATGAAAAACTGTCATTGAGATATTAATTAAATATGAACACAGTTTTACAGCAAAACACTGTAAAATATTTTTTTATAGTTAAATGACATGTTTTTCATGGTATTATGATAATATAATCATATTATATCATGTTAAATAAAACATTTATATTAATTTGCATTAGTTAGCAAGTTAAAGTTGACTTAACGTTAAAACTATCGTTGAGATATTAATAAAAATGTTAACACTGTTTTACAGCAAAATACAATAAAGTTTTCTTTTTTAAAGTTAAATGACATGTTTTTCATGTTATATCAAGTTAAATAAAACATCTACATACATTTGCATTAGTTAGCAAGTTAAAGTTGACTAAACTTTAAAACTGTAATTGAGATATTAATAAAAATGTTAAAACTGTTTTACAGCAAAAATATTGTAAAATATTTATTTGTAAAGTTAAATTACATGTTTTTCATGGTATTATGACCATATTATATCAAGTTGAATAAAACATTTACATAGATTTGCATAAGCAAGCAAGTTAAAGTTGACTAAACGTTCAAGCTGTCATTGAGATATTAATACAAATGTTAACACTGGTTTACAGCAAAATACAATAAAATATTTTTTGTAAAGTTAAATGACATGTTTTCATGTTATATCATGTTAAATAAAACATCTACATACATTTGCATTAGTTAGCAAGTTAAAGTTGGCTAAACTTTAAAACTGTAATTGAGATATTAATAAAAATGTTAACACTGTTTAACAGCAAAAATACTGCAAAATACTGTAAAAACTTGTAACTTTTGTAGTCGTTTTCTTAAAAAATGTTTTTTTACCTTATCTCAAAAATACACAAAAATTCAGTCTGATGAAATGTAAAATTACATTGTCACATTGCATATGTTTTTACAATGTAACAATGCATATTTCCCTTTGAAACTCACACTTTTCTATATGAAATGAACACTCACATGTATCTAAAAAGGTAACGGCTCTGTTGCATCCTCTTGTCCTACATTCCATTCATGCATGCATGCTTTAGAAGTGTTCCATGTCCTTATGAAAATTATTCATATTTGTTTAGCCATTGTATAGCTGCCATACCATCTCCTCCATGTTCCCATCGCTAATTATAAGAATTAATGCTTCAACTTGCACTGCGTCCATTAGTGAACCTTTGGAGATGCTACTTGGCATTGTTCTTGCAACACAAAGGTCAAATATAGGAACAAAATGAACACCCCCATTTACATCGTAACGAGACACATGCTGAATCGGGACACTTTTGATGCATGGATTTGCTCCGTCTCCCTTTAGAAAGCGAGTGAGAAAAAACTCTTCTTAGTGATGTTGAGACTAACAATGAAGGCCAGTGATGGACTCTTATGGCGTGCGCTCTCTGTGATCTTGTTTCAAAGTCCGGTGCCAGAGTTTAATTGGCGGCTTTTTAACGGCGGATTTTGTTGCCTCTCTGAGTCGGATCTGCCGCGGCTTTGAGGAAGCTTAGCCGTCTTTTGTTGAAGAATCCAAAACAAATTTATACGACCGCTAATGGAGAACATTTCTTACAATCGTGAAAAACAGTCGACGGCACCTTAATAAGCACGGACTTTCCATACGGGCTATCACTCAATGGTTGGAGGCATCTCTGGTTTCAATAACACTCTATAAACACTTAAAACAACAGACCGAGTTTATAAACCAAGATAAAGGTCTGTTTTAAGCGTGCATGAACAGCAACAGATACACTTCAATTTGCCTCAACCAAAAGTGGACAGACAGAGTCGAACGAGGCTGTTTTGTCTGAGCGGCAGAAATGTTCAATACGTTGGCAGTCTATCTGCAGGCATCAGGCGGACACAGAGGGCGTTAAACCTCAGCTGACCACTGGCTGTCTCACAGACATCGACTGGCTCGCACGTTTCTATTGAACTTCTATGAGAGGCCCAGCGGGGGATCCGGTTGACTCTGGTTGCTACAGAGACTCCAGCGGACTGTCAGGAAATGACCCACAGAGCTCAGTCCTCTCCAGACTGGTCCGGTCCAAAACGTTTTGTTTGCGCCACAGAGCTCTTGGTGCCTTAACATTTAACACTGTCCTTTAACCAGCGTGTGTATTCCTGAGGGACAAAAAAGGCACACAGTGTCCTCTCATAAACTAGAAAATTCACTGCACATGTTATTTTTTGTGCTGTGTATCGTTTTTGCAGAAAGGTTTAAACAATTTTTTTATGAACCTTTAAAGTCCCAGTGAAATAAAAAATTACAATGCCTATTTTTTCATGCCAGTTTATCAATGTGGGTCATTCTCTTTTGAAAAAGTGTCTGCCCTCATAATCTTTCATTAAAGTCTGAGAATGCACTTCCTTCCTGTAGCCTAATGACTATCCATCTTAATGACACATGTTAGAGCGCTTGGGCGGAGCATCCATTAACTCCTCCCCTTTAACTGTCAGTCTGCTGCCAGTTCCATTTCAAAATGCCACGGCTGGAGTCAACGGAGTTAACGCGATTCTCTCTCAACGCTTCTGATATGGAAATACGCCAGAAAACGGAAGTAAAAATGATCGTAACTTCCTGTTCACGGGGACTTTACATTAGTCTGATGATGCATCTTACGCTACAAATTTTGGTCCAATCAAATGTTCTCTGGAAGCAGCGTCAATCTTGTGGAAAACTTTTGGCTACTCAAATGTATGACTTTGATGTAAGACGTTATTTAACAAATATATATATATTTTATATGTATCACATTAAATAATCTCAGATCACCCTTTGTGTGAACCTTGTGAACACCAACTAGTGGTGATGTTGCGAATTGCAAACAATGGCTCATTTCAATCCTCCTGCCATCCTTTCGAAGCACTATGGCGTATGCAGTCCAGTTTTTTGCTTCTTTGCTGAAGGAGATAACGTATTTACGATGGCGCTCTGTATAGCAGTTTGTCCGTTAAGGGCTACTGTAGAAACAACATTTACATTTACATTTATTCATATGGCAGACGCTTTTATCCAAAGTGACATACAAGTAGGGTGCAGTGGGCAGCTATCACTGCAGAGCAAACAGGGGTAAGGTGCCTTGCTCAAGGGCACTTCAGTCATTTCCTGGTGGCACTGAGAATTGAACAAGCAACCTTCTGGCTACGTGTCCAGCTCTCTTACCACTAGACCACAACTGAAACATTCATTTTGTAAGGTCTTTATACACTTCTGAAGACATAGTTATGCTATTATATTGAATTTCTGTCAATAGATCCTCCAAAGAATGGAAATTAGGAACATCGTCTCTAATAACAAATATTCCCTTTTTATAGTGATAAAAGTGTAGTCTTTGGCATATTGATTACTGTTTCTATTTTCATAATTTTACTACGAACAATTCTGTTTTAGGAAATGTCTGGTTATAGTTTGTACTAGAAATGCCAAAACAAGGTTGAATTTTGTAGTGTTGTCAATTTGTTTTGTTTCGTAGTAGCCTATGTTTGTTTTAACTGGAAAACAACCCTAACGGAAACAAAAATATATATAAACCACATTAGAAATACGACTTTTTCCATTTAAATAAACCATTAGCCTTCTCCATTAAAACCAGTAAAGAAATCCTATTGGCATTATTCCAGTAGGACAGGATTCCAAAAGAAACCATCGTACGTACCAGTAGACACCCTTATAGTTTCCATTAAAGCCAATACAATTCCCACTATAACCATTAAAGGTTTGGATCTACTTTTGTTTTTTCAGCAGGAAAACAGACATAAACTATAGAGAGTGAATTGTTAAATGTCAACCCCACAACGAATTGCTCAAGGGAATTTACCTCTTCAGCATGACTATGAGAAAAGAAAAACAAGTTTTTCTCCTCTCAAGTGTAACGTCAGCTGTTCTTTAACATTGTTATAGTGGCTGCCTGCACATTTTTTTCCAAAACAGGTGATCTTTGATTACAATCTTCCCTATTGCAATAATTTCACATATGCACTTTCATCCCTCGTCTCTGAGCTGTCACAGATGCTGCCCAGCGGGTAACAGAAGGGCCCGGGTGCCCATATTCCCTTATGACAAAACAGCCTGTGCCCACAGCTGATTCAATGAGAGAAGATCATCCATGCCAGCACAGATCTTACTGTACTATCTCTCGTCTGTGTTCAGATCACTGGATTCATTGCTACTTCAACACGGATTCAAGATACTTAAATTTAAAGCCAAATTTAACAATGTCTGTTTGTAAAAACCTGTTCATACGTTCAGTTGTCTGTTTCATGTTCGCTGGAGGAGAAATGAGTGTGGGAGAGACATTGCGTGTCTGACACAGACAACTGTGAGTTTAAATGAAGAGTAAACATCCAGCGAAGCCCTGCCAAACAAAGAGGTGCTGTTGCTTTCCTTACCAATTAGTCCTGTCTGTACGACTTCCTGGTAAATTGAGTTTCCTCTCTTCAACTCAGACATTTCTGGTGGCTTCTACACATCTTTTGCTTTTGTGTGTGTGTTCTCAACCTGCCTGCGACTGGCAAGAAATAACAGACGTACTTTCTAAGGATTCAATCTGAGGACTAAATAAGTGTAAAACCTTTGCATTTGTACAGATTTGACATATTTTTAGTTTTGCTTCGTTACTTTAGAAACTGAAGTAGAGTAGGAGACATTCTTTCCATTCCAACCCCTAATGCCGCATCTTTGGACATCATTATATACATTAAACATTTACATACAAATGCAAAACTATAACATTTATTGGATCTTTAAACTGAAGACATATAATATATGCAAGATAAACAATGCGAAGATAAATATGGGAAATCTTACATAATACATGAATAAAAAGTTTAAAATGTGGAGCGCTTACATAAAACACAGGCAAAAAACACGAAAGGCATCAAGGGCATATTAAGAAAACAAAAACCAAAAAAAACGAACACATTGACTTTCATCACTTGTATAACATACATATTGCAACACGTAGAGAAAAAATGACAAATTTACTGACAATGTCAGATGTGATTGTAAACAGAGCTGTGGTAAATACATTTATTAGTGAACATTAGATTACAAATAAATAAAACATGCACCCTTGCTGCAGATATCTCAGCTGACTAAAGTCTTTTTTCACAAGATTTAACAGAGTAACATTGCATGTTATAATAAATACTTTCAAAAATGTGAAAAAAGACGAGACACAACTCATTTATTTAGACTATAAAGGTATAAATAAGAAGGAGAAATTGCATAAATAAACATCAAGGAACAATAAGCATCTTCCATGTGGCCATGGAAAATAAATAAAGAGTAGAAGAATGTACATTATGAACATGACTCATGTCCAGATCATGGCGGTCAATAATAGAGATAGATGACTATAAACCATGTAATCTTCCTCTGTGTCCTCTTTATCGATCTCAGATAGAGCTATTGAGAGACACACAGTGGCTGTTGCAATAACGTAAAACACAAGAAAATGGAGGTACAGAGTCTTCCTGCATGGCTTTGAAAAGATTTTCTGCATCTTTCTCCCAAACCATCACAAAGCATGATGCTTTGCAATGCACGCAAGGTCAAATCTTAATAGCAAAAGGAGAGGATGGGATGGGGTTTTGAGGTGTTTATGCCTGAACAGACAGAAAGGGACTCTATGGAATGGTGCCCTACCTCTGCCTTCTATTAGCGGAGACAATCTCCTCTATTCTACTTTACAAAACAAAAGCGAGCGAAGAAACATTACCTAATCCCTTCTTATAAACAAAAATAGTGTCAAGCTTTTGGAAATGCGAAATGATTTGTCAATACCACACACAAAGCCGGGCTGGGGAAAGATGTTTCCAGTTTACGGCATTAGCTCGTGCTCAAGCTAATCATTTTACCGTATAAACATGTTTATAATAAACATAAAATCGCAAACATTCACATTTTTTCCGCATGAGATTTGCTAGACCTTCTGCGAACAGTACAAGGCTAGAATGAAGTTCTGCTTTGGAGACGTTTTACATACAAAGAAATCCTCTTGGAAAAGTGGCTTTATAGTATTTTTGTATTGGAAATAGTTTAACATAGAAAACAAGAACAAAACACAAGTCATGTCATTATCACATTGGTATGCGTAAAATGCAAAAAATTGAGTCCCTTTACACAAAGACGATAGTGCTCGGCAAGTTGACATGTTAGCTATGATGTTGCAAAGTCTCAGAAATTCATTACATTTGCCTCTACATTAGACTTTATGAGGGCATACTTTCACCAACCATATAAAACACACAACACACTTTCCGTTTGTTTCAAATACTTCAAAATATTTAACAGAAACATATCTATATATTAAAAAGATGAAGAATTCACAACAGGAACACGTCTGCCCCGCATTTGAAATATTAGTGGCATTTCATTTCTGTCCTCTGTATTGCAGCACTATGATGGGACCAGGTTCAGTCTTTTTGCTCCATCATGCGATAATCACAGAGCATTTGAGAGGCACAGACAACGGCGTGATTCACAAACCGAGTTTATGTCCACATGTCCCTTTCCACACGATTTGTCAATTCCGTCAGTCTAGACGGTTCCGCCTCTGATGCATAGACAGTGTAACCAATGCGGAAGAGCAGAACGTTCAGAGCTGTCTCGCATTCCTGAATCGCAATCCTTCCAGGGATTCTGGGTTAAAACCGAGTTTCTGAACATCTGCTTTCGAAAGTCTCCAGAAAACGTGCTGTGCCACTGAGTTGAAACACGCTTCTTGAATGAGTTGCAGCCGAGGAAGCCCATGCAAAGCCACATGCAGCACCAGCTCTCCGACAACGTGCCTCCTCGTATGGAAGGGAGTGTGGTTTTTGATAGGGGAGAAATGAAGGTGATCACGGTTGGGAAGGGTGGATTTTGCGGCCGGATTTAGCATCCTACTTACAGTTGCACGAGCCCGAGTGTTTGACTTCTAGGACGAGACCCAACGAGCATGCGGCCTGCCTCATAACGCACTCGCTCTGGTAGGTGATGTTGTCGCCGGCGCAAACGCTGTCGCCCGGGCGACTCTCGGGACACGATTCGTCGCACACCGAGCAGCGTCCTCGTCCCATTGTCTTCTCCCACAAGCACTTTCGTCCCTCCCGGCAATCGATGTCTTCGCACGACCTGGCATCTGCGGACGTTGGATTACAACAAGTTGAGCACAAAAATATGATATATGAATTTACAGTATAACCACAGCTTTCTTGATCCCCGCTCGGCAGCATTATTTTCACGAAAGAAACGTTAACTGCAGTCCTATTTCGCTCTTTAACTCGATGTGGTTTCAAGAGGTATTAAATAACAGAAAGCTGCAACGGTCAGAGCTAACCATGTGAAACATGAATGTGTTATTGCAACAGAAAACACAGTAATGGGAACCACATGTTTAGGAGAGTATTGTGCAAGCACGAGATTCAGTCCGATTCTCACCTATGCATTTCCCCTCATACGCCACTCCGATGGACCTTCCCAGGATGCAAGTGGCTCTTCTGAGATGGCAGGCGCTGGGGTAAACGATCCCATCGTTACCGCACAGGTACTGCTCGGGCGAGATCACTTCGGGGCAAAGCCGGTTGCAGGTTACGCAGTAGGCGTTGTTGGTCTGGTCCAGTACGCACGTCGAACTTCCAGGACAGCGCACGTCATTGCATGACTCTGTGTACGTAACACAGCTGACATTAATCAAGAGATGAGGTGGACAGTGACATACATCCTAGGTGACATCAGCGAAAGGAGTGAAAAGGTTTGACAACCTACTTTTGCATTTTCCTTGGTACTGAACGGTCAGGTCGGGATGTTTCTTGCATTTGGCCCTGAGGAGGGCACATTCGGTCCTGTACGTTTTCCCATCCGAGCCGCACACCGGTCCCTTCAAGGTGACGTTGGAGCAGTCTGGGGCGCACACACACCGCGGTTTATTCCTCTTGTTCATTTTGCACTTCTTTCCGGGACCACAGTCCACATTATCGCAAGTCTCTGTCGAATCAATACACAAGCACATAATCAAATGAGCAATTCATGCATTTGTTTTGTTTTGAACAGAATCAATCAAACATGACTAATGTTACGTTTATTTCCAGCAGATGGTACGGCACGGTTAGTCACTTAACAAGTTGCAGAGATGCACTGTATTTTTTCATGCCGTCGCATTCCATCCTCAATCTGCTTAATCTTTCCTGTCTGAAATCTTCACAGGCCACCAATCACATTCCTTCAGCTTCAGTTTAACATTTTACAGATGAGTATCGCCAGTTGCTTAAACGATGAAAACCGCAGAGCTTCTCTCTGGTTTTAATCTTAGGTGGTACCTTTGCAAGGTATACAGTTGGGTGCGCCGCCATTGAAGATCAGCCACCTGAAAAGGGTGTTGTTGGGCACATCTTCCTCTGTCCACGACGTGCCCAGTCGACCGCTCCTGCAGCAGTCCTCTCTGCTCATCCCTGACATGTACAGAACCTGGCATCTTCCGTTCTTGCCCTGCTGAAGCCAGCAGTTGCCGGCTGGAAAGATGTGATCTGTTACCACTTGACACATACAGAGAACTGTTGTGCTCATTTAAAGCACCAATACAAGAGAATGTGACCAATTAAAGCCAATTGGTGCCAAACTTAACCACTTGTTAGTGGTTATGACAGTTCTTGGTTAAATATTACACAAACAATGGGGAAAAGGGTTTAGCGGAGTTTGAAAAGTTACTTGGATTTCAGTTTTTAGCCTTCTAGACTATTCTGCCATCTGAAATCACTCAATCTCTTAAAACAAACTGGTTTTGATGCCTTGAAATGCCTTGAATAGACTGTTCCTAATTCTCCCAGACAGAATTGTAACGCACAAAGCTGCACTTATTGCATAAACTTTTCCCTTATTAACAAAATATCTTATTAATTATTAACATTATCACTTTAAGAAAAACTTTTTAATGACAGAGAGGCGGCTAGGTAAGAGTGGTTAACATTTCAAGGCTAAAAGTATCATTCGTAAAAACATTTTTTTCGCTTTACGCACGAAGTGTGCCAGTGCGCGCTCCTTAATGACGGCGATAAAGTCCAGATCAATGCACTAACGGCTTTAGCATTACTTAATATCTCTCATTCAGCCTTCGCAAAGAAAAAACTTCACTTTACCTTGAACTTTCTGCTGTTCCATGAAGTGTGCGAACCATATGAGAAGCGCGATCCCGCCTTGGCGGAGCTGCGGGAACTGTAGCATCCTCAGTATGAAGTGGAGACGCGCGTTGGAGAGAGAAGGAAAACGAGCTGACAGATGTTGCGCCGATGCTTTGCACTCAGTGACTGTCATACACACGGATTCAGTCTCGCTTTTTAAATCTATATGGGGTCTCTAGTTGGATGCCTGTGGTGGGCGGTCTTCATAGTTCATAGGGGGGGGCATTGTAATAGTTTGCCCACCGACATTTATCAGGTGACATTTGGACGTTTAGAAACTTTCTCTCCTCATTAGGAGCAGGATTTTGGGTGTGTGGGTTTTCGTAGGGTTTGATAATTTATTTGGAAATCTGGTTTAATGCGTGGAAATAATATTTTTATGTGATAGCTGTAAGTGGCATGTTTTAACATGCTTTGAAGTTTAGGGAATTTTGTGAAATTGACGACCACAGAATGAAAATTATACTTAAAGAGTTTGGTTCCAAAATGACATAACACCGTTTTAAAGAAAAATCAAAAATCATGTTTTTTTATTGTGCATTCCAATTGATATCAATCAAACTGCAGTTGGTTATTTTGATATACGACATTATAACTGAACAAAAATACAGCTAACCGACACAATAAAAACAGGATATCATAATAAAAAACATGATTATGAACATTTTTAAAAACGGACTTATCTCATTTCGGACCCAAACTCTTCATATGTCCTGACATGATTTATGATTAAACCTAAAAGTATTTCAACTAAAAGCATTAAATCCAAAAAGAACTGTTTCGTGGATGCGCAGGTGCCCTGAGATAACAAATAGGCTATTTTGCACTATCCTATTTTAAAAACTACAAAACACACAAAAAACTAATATTGGCAAGATGTTTAAACACTTATAGTTTACAAAAAACAAGACGATAGTAATATGTGCACTTGTGGGATTGCAACTTCTTCATGCAGTTGAGTTGGGTTCAGACGAAAAGCGATAATCTGTTAAAGTGGCCCATTATAGTGAATTTTGAGGGGCAATAATAAACTCAAGGACACGTTGGGTCTAATAGTAGTCGGGACAGTTGTTTGCTCGTCCCCTGGGGTCAAACCTGTGTATATATAGCACAACAATTCGCCTTCAAAGGAAGCTACCGGGGTGTTGCGTTACAGCCCGTCTACACCGTGAGCGACGCGACGCGACGCGACGTGACGCACTGGACACCGAGCTGCTGACATATGGCGCACTAGAGTGTAAAGAGTCATTGGTTTTAGTAGAAGCCTTGTTTTTGTCACCAAAGCCAAACGGGTGTTAGATTAAATGGAGAAACTACCACTACGAATAAATCGCAGTCATATGGGACAAATCACGTAATCCTGAACGTCTCAGGTGGAAATGTCCCTCTATCGGAATATTGGGAGTAGTGCACTCAGCCCGGGACTCCCACTTGCTCCCTCCACACGTTGTTCATAACAAAGAGTTGTGAACAACCGGTTCATACGTTGCACAGCTGTGGTCTGTGGTTGCAGATGTCACTGGGTTGATTGAATACCACACAGAATTGTCTTGCTCCACAAAAACACCCATCGGCTGTTTAATAAAGATAACACGTGCATTATTATGTACAATGGCTGCCACATACTGCTAACTACCCTATACAGTGTGTTACTTTTTTTACAGGGGCATATAAATAGCACGTTTTTAATCTAAAATATTCGACCTATTTAGCGTTTTAATATTTGCATAATCATCACTACTAGTCTATGGCTTGACGTGAATTTGGAGACATCTGCTGGTGGAATTGCATGACAAATAAAATGAGTGGATTTAAATGGCGCAGATTTTCTAACGAAACTTTATATTCTACAAAAAAACAAGAACAAAAAAACACGAATTTAAAGACTGTCAAAGTCGCAAAGTTTTAAAGACTCGCGTGATCCCTCGTGCTTCCTGGTCAGGAGTCAGCTGACTCGAGCGGAACCAATCGGACTTCTGCTCTGAGGAAGACACGCGCTGCAACTGTATCAAGTCTACATGTGTCCGTATCAAAAATACATACATGAATACCGAGGTAAGCCGTTTTAAATCCTTCACACAACTACTTATATAGTTATCTACGTGCAGAACGTAAATCAAAAACGAAATTACGTCATGTTTATTGACGATTACTTGATCGAGTTAGTTTCAAACTGCACATTAACTTAAGTGTTGTATATTTACATTGTTTTCGTTGTCAGGTGTCTATTCTGTACTTCGCAAAAAGTGCCGAATTAACGGGCCTTAAATCAGAGATTATCACTGTGTCGTCAAACGTCACATCTGAACAACTGTGGCAGCATTTAGAGGAGAAACATCCAAGGTACACGAGTCCATTTGAACTGCATTGGGATCAACAATGAAGTTAAAATATAACATTTGAGTTTCTTCATCTGTGTATAGTTTTGATCAAACATACTTGAATTTGAACACACTTCAAAGTTTGTCACGAGTGAATATGAGTACACGATAATTCTGTGTGTCCATTGATCAAATTCCTCGTGTACACAAAGTTCTGGAAGTGATGGGGATGAAGACGGTTTTACACGTTCTTGGGATACAAAATAGCAGACATTTCATAGCTTTATTAACTTTAATGTATTTATTTAGTGCTTCTCACAACTGTGCATTGTTTCAGAAAACACATGGCAGAACTGACAGTAGAGACATAAGGAAAACGAATATAGTACAAAGATTTTGCATAATTAGTTACTTGTTGTCCTATGGCGTGACAGCAAAAATTAAGAAAACAAATGGTTAAATATATATTATTTTATATGATTCATATTTTATAATATAAAATAGCTTAAGCTAGGTGTATCGTCATTGTTATGTTTACATTTTATTTCCTTTATGCATATGGCATAAATCCAGAAGTTGTTCCAAAGCAATATACGTTTTCTTATGTGCAGAAGAGAAAGAAAGATATTTTGAAGAATGTTTTTAACCAATCACTTCAGGGGCACTATTGACTTCTATAGGAGGAAGACAAACTATTATGGTAGTCTATGGTGCCCCAGAACTGATTGGTTTTCACATTCTTCCAAATATCTTCTATAGCTTCAGAACACCTTCAGGTTGAGTAAATGATGCGAGAAATGTTTTTTTTGGTCAAACTGTTATTTTATTGTATTTTTTTTTAATTGGTGAGCAAAAATACTTAACCTTTTAACTAACTATAAATATCATAAATAAATTATATAATTCAAAATAAATATTTACTACCAGATTTATCATAGTTCTGTTTTCAGTTTAATTGTAACACAAACGGTTAATAATATATTATTTTATATGATTAATATTTATAATATGAAATAGCCTAAGCTAGGTTTATCCTTGTTATTTTTTCTACATTTTTGCTCTCACACCATAGGACGCATTTATTTATGTCCTTTATAAATATAGCATAATTCATGTCTGTGTCGTCTTTCTGGTGACCAAAAGTATACTTCAGTTTTTATAAAACATAGCTTTGTCGTTAATCACAATAATGGGGTGTGACATGATTTCATTGTAATTATTGGTGCTTGTCATGGGGGGAGACGTGTGCTATTACTTTATTATTTTTTAGGTTTTCACCTGCTATATGATAAACGGATATAGATATTTACATCTCTTTGAGACACTGGTCTCTTTTACATCCGTTTTACTGCAACCACCCAAACCTTCTAGCAACCACATAGCAACGCGTCACCAGCATCAATCACATTCTTCACAAAATGTACAAACTGATCACTTCTGTTTGTCAGACTCACTGTTATACGGGATCAGGTGGTGCTGGCTGTGCGTCAGGAGTACGTGCCTTTGAGTGGGCAGCCCTTGACCCTCAGAGAGGGAGACGAGGTGGCTGTTATACCGCCCCTCAGTGGAGGGTAGCGGAAAAGAAAAGGTGTGCATCCAATATTTTTATGTGTCTGTCTGGATATGTCTGTCATTGTGTCTGATGTGATTTTTATGTATACAGGTATGGCTTTAAATGGTCGAGATGTCATTTCACTCACTACTGATAAGCTTTCTGCTGATGCTGTATCTGAATCTGTAACTTGTGCTTCCTGTGGAGCTATATCTATGTTCATTGGTATGTCTGTTTTGTATATTAAGTTTGAGCTTTGCCTCTGTTTACAACTGCCTTTATTACAAATGCATGCATTGTTTTATAATTCAATTTTATTGAAGGTACTACAAGAGATCATTTTGAGGGCATGAAAGTGGTACGCCTGGAATATGAAGCGTACGTTCCGATGGCAGAATTGGAACTTACGAGAATCTGCAGTGACATCAGGACAAAATGGCCGAGTGTCAGACACATCAATATACAACACAGACTGGGGTGCGTCTGAAATCTGTTCCGATAATGAGCATGTTAATTCGCCGAATGTCATTACGTACTGAGGACTCTATGTTTTGTGTCTCTTGTCCACAGTGTGGTGCCAGTAACGGAAGCAAGTGTTATAATTGGGATCTCATCGCCACACAGAAGTGATTCACTGGAGGCGGTGAAGTTTTGCATCGACACACTCAAAGCAACTGTGCCAATCTGGAAGAAGGTGTGAAAACATGTCATTCCGACTGCAAAGCACTTGTTGTTTCTGTATAATCCTGTGACACTATACGGAAATTAACTATGAAACCAAGCTTAAAGGAACAGTTCACCCAAAAATCACAATTCTGACAAAAATTACTCCAGAACAGAAAGAAAGATATTTGGAAGAATGTTTGTAACCAATCAGTTCTGGGGCACTATTGACTTCTATAGTAGGAAGACAAACTTCTATGGTAGTCTGTGGTGCCCCAGAACTGATTGGTTTACACATTCTTCCAAATATCTTCTATAGCTTCAGAACACCTTCAGGTTGAGTAAATGATGACAGAAATGTTATTTTTGGGTAAACTTTTTCTTAATATGTATTTGTTTTATTTAATTGGTGAGCAAAAATACTCAACCTATTAACTAAATACATAATTATAAATATCATAAATAAATTATAAAAATAAATATTTACGACCAGATTAATTATAGTTCTGTTTTCAGTTTAATTGTTGTTTTATAAATATGGGGAATGAACTTTTATTATTTTACTTTATATTTGATATGAGATTTAGTTTAAGTTAGCTATTTTTTTTTGTATTTTTTTTTGCTGCTATATAAGTTGAATGTTTTTTTATGTGTTTTTTTTTTTGTTATTTTATTTATTAGATTTATTTTTTGTTTAGCTAACCATTTTAGTGCCTACGCTTAAACTTATTTTAGGTTTCAACTTTTATGTTTTTAAAATAAGTTTAAGTTTATAAATAATAATCAGGGCAGCATCTTATTTAATTTCAGTAAACATCTCTCATATCTTGACATGACCTTGTTTACTAATAATGTAGAGAATACTTAATACTACCATACTGTTCCATGGCTCCAAATTTTTGGTCACTTAAACACCGTTTATTGTTTATATGTAGTGTTTATTGAAGTTATATATCCCATAAATTAAATAAGTGTAATTACTTTTCAGTTTATTTTTTCAGGGTTGAGGGCTTAGCTTGACATTACACTTAACATCAGTTTGAGTACTTGTGTTCAAAAAGAGCTACTGTACTTTTCATGTAACATTAGGTTAATCTGACGTTACATAATAGTCTATCTAACGTATTCAATAGTTCTAGTCAAAGCAAAATTAAAGGATTTTTCCCCTTGAACGTAAGATTTCTCCATTCATGGAAAGTGTCTAATCTAATGCTATAAAAAAAAGTACATATATGTATAGTATCATGCTAATTATTACCAGTCAAGTGTAATCATTTCTCTTCGTAAATAATGTTATAAAATGGCTTGGAACGTGTTTGTAATTATTTCCTTCTTTCAGGAAATATATGAGTCTGGGGAGCCTCGCTGGAAAGAGAACAAGGAGTGTTTGTGGGCAGATGGTGGAAAAGATCCCAAAAGTTAACTAGCAGATGAGTTACAGTACATCTCATTTAGCATCAAGAGGTTTTTATTGAAAAAATACACAGCTCAAAGTTCTTGTAACATTTCATTAATCAAAAATAAATGTTTTGATGAAATGAATAGAGTTGATTTTTCTTCTAAAGAATGACAAGTACTAAAGAGATACCAGTGCAAATACAACATGTAAACGTGAACAATAACACGATTCCCAACACGCATCACACCCTGATTCATGTGCCATAGTATTGTATTAGTGTATAATTCACCCATCAGTAGTACATCATTTCACATTTAATCCTGTGAATTTTGACGTCACATCTCACAAATAACGTTACGTTTTTAAAAACTGCAGTTAACAGAGAATGTTCAGATTACGTTCTTATTAATACTTAGAATTTGTGCAAGTATGGAGTCGGCGCCGGTACACAATACAACATCTGTACAACAGACCCCATCACATTTCCTCTCATTAGTGCAGTGACAGTTCACAGAACACTTCGCTTGTCTGCCATTGGTCAAACAAACAGATAGCTCCGCCCCAGAATCACCATATGGCTGTCGCGCCACACTCTTCACACTATCTGGTTATGAATGTCTTATGCTGGGGCCACACAGACACATTTTTTAAAATCTTATAAGAGTTTTAAACGGTGAGAGACCACAAACGTGAGGAGAAAAAAATCCAAGATTAAATCATTTTGCTCCCATAATGTGCGTCACAAAGAAAGCACACCACACACCCAACAGATTTTCAACCAGAGTCCTGACTGTGAACATGGGAAATCTCGAAAAATTCTCTCCAGATTTTAGAAGTTATTTATTATTTCACTATAAGCTTTGTTTATTATAAAAAATTGCTTAAGCAGCGTCGTCTCAAGAATTTAAGGTGGCACAGCACTAGATATAATTTTACTGCAATTAAAATATTGTTGTATTTATGTCTTGCAGGATTAAAAAAAGAATATTAATATCGTTTGGTAAAAAATAGCTGCTGAAATTATCCCCCGAAAGAGTCTACAGGCTCTACTAGATCCACTGGACCTATTTTTTCTGTTCCACCTTAAAGCATCCGCACACTGGGACTGCACTACCGTAACTTGCGCATAGCCTGGTTTTTATTGAATTGATTTGTAATTGCAATGATGGCTTTTGACAGATAATTGACAGATTAAGTAAAAGGGTTAGTTGAAGTGATCACTACGGTTGTTATACTTCTGTCAGCTGGCTGTCTCATAGGGTATTGTTTTGTTCCACGTGACAATCAACAGAGTTCATGTGCGTTTGAAACATTTGATCATATATTTGATAAAAAATAAATGATCAAATGTGTTGAGACAAGTGGGTTGCTATACTAGCGTGGTCAGTTTGAACTCCTCATATGCCAGCATATGACACCGCTAACCGTCTCAATGCCTCTGGTTATTATTTACAATAACTATAAGTAAAGGGTGACCTACACCTGAAATAGGATTTACAACACAGTATCCGCTCCAGTTACATGTGAACATCATAATACAGTAGACAGGCGGCGTCAGGTCCAATGTTCAAGCACATACAAGATAAACGTGATTCAAGTGCCACACATGTGAATGGCATCTGGTGTGAAGAAATTCTCATGTCAGACCTGAGTGAACTGAATTCACTAAAGGTTATCTTCCAGTTGCTGATCCTCTTCTCCCTTCTCCGCGTTCTTCATCAGTGGTTTATATTTCCTCTTGAAGAAGTTAAGCTGAGTAAAGAATGTGTTTTAATAAGGTGATTATGAACGTTGTACAAAAGCACTAAATAAATACAAAAAGGCGATACCTTCCAGAGCAATGCAACAGCAAGAGCCAATAATAACAGTCCGCCGATGGCGCTCCCCACGATGACGCCAACTGGAACGTCTCCTTTAGCTCCGGGTTTGCTCACTGTGACATCAACCTGCAAAGATCGTGAGTTCATGAGCTATAAAGTTAATTTTTTTGAATGCTAACTCTTTGATCAACCAAGTGCTGAATATAAAGAAAGCAGAAATAAATGCGTTTTAAAGGCAGGCTTTCGATTTCTCTTAGACGTTGTTGATGTTCAAATCACCAAAACAAACACACCCCTACCCCCTTCTTTCGATTTCGTCAGCGCTCGGCTCGTCCGTCCTGTGCACCTACTGCTGATTGGCTACACGGTTGTTTTGGTTCTCGGCCCGACTCAGTTGTCTAAAGCGTTATTCGGAAATCGGTCACCCCGCCTTTAAATGTACTGTGTCTACAATGTACTCGATTTAATCCACTTCCTCATATTTTTTATTCAGCCTCATGTCATTCAAAACCTTTATTCGAGTCTGAAGAACACGAAAGAAGATATTTTGAGAAATGTCTTGGTGGTTTCGGGTCCATACAGCGGAAGTCATTTGGGGCCAGTGGTGTTTGGTTATCGACATTTTTCAAAATATCTTCTTTTGTGTCCTGCAGAAGAAAGAAAGCAATATACGTTGTATATTGTGGGAAAAAATATGTTGTGGGATACAATATACACTGTTGTATTGTAGCTACTGATAAACGTTGACTGAAACATGCAACGTATTTAAAATAAGTGAGCAAACACCATACCTCCAGACGCTTCTGTTCAATGAACAGCAAGTCAGATTGAGATGTCTTTATCTCAGCTCCCACGGTAAGTAAGACGGATAGAAAATCAGCCTTGAATCGTACAAACATGGTGATGGTGAGACGTCGACATTTACGTCAAGTTACACACTGTAAGCCCAGTTTTACATCTGTGAAACCGATGATGTTACCTTTGCAAAAGTGCCGGTCCATATTTTGGTAGTGACATTGACGTAATAATCGCTCTTCTCCTTCAGATCCTTCAGGACACATTGCATTTCCTGACATGAAGCCGTTTTGCAGTTCTGCGCAACACATGACAGATACAGTTACACCTCTGAGGCTGGAAATTCAAGACATCCTGTTATTTGTACTGTGATCATTAGCCCTCCTATGAAAATAATACAAATCATTTGCGCACAAACAACTCTCACAGACGTTCATACTTCATTCATTAGGTTTTGCTTTGTAAGTCATAACCGATAAAGATGTCACTTCAAATGCACATGTTTTTAAAGCTCTCGAGTTCAGGAAAATGAGAGACAAACAGCCAGAAGCACTAACCAGATCCTTTGTTCCTCTAAAGCTCTCCTCCGTAATTCTGGCAGGAAAAGGCTTTTGGTTGATCTTAAATGGGTCAATCAGATGGTTGTCCGCACAGTGTATCTTTTCAGGCTGTTGCGTGAAATTGAAACAATATTTGGAATCGTAAAGTCAAATCATTCCCATGTGCTTTCAATCACGCGTGTTCTCATATTTGGACAGTTGAATAAATAGTGCGTTAAAGCACAAATGTGTCGCACACTGCCAATGTTTTACAAGGAGTTACTCACGGATGAAGTTTTAACCGAGGTGACATACAGAAGAGGATTTCCAGCTTTAGTGCTGATGGGCAGTGAGACGGCGAGGTACAGCAGGTTGACCGCGAGGGTTCCTGAAGAAACCTGCAGAAATGAAAGAGATCCCTTTGTCATAATAGCATTTATGTACAAGATGCTACTACTGTTTCTGCAGTTTATGATACGGACATTTGCAGTATTCATGGATTACCTGGATTGTTTTATCGACAGATTTTAAAGGGATAGTTCAACCAAAAATGTATGAATTTTTTCGTCATTTATTCACGGCCGTGTCATTTCAAACCTGCGTGACTTTCTTCTCCAGAACACAATAGAAGATATTTCGAAGAATGTTGGTAACCGTTGACCCCGTTGTATTGACTTCCATTTTAAAGCCACTGAGAAATTTCTCAAGATATCTCCTTTTGTATTCCACAGAAGACAGACATGTAGGAACACATTTCTTCACATTTGAAGGTGAAGAAAGAAAGAAGTCGTTTTCAGGTAAACTCTTCCTTCGATTCGCTAGTTGCACTGGATAGCACCGGTTAACTTTTGATATTTCTGGTTGACTAACACTTTATGGGAATAGGAGGATTTTGGGCTGGTAAATAAAGGTGTTTTTTTAGATAAAAAAATAAGAATGAAATTTATAGGCAGATCCTCTTTACATTGCTGAGCACTTTGTTAAGAAAAAACAACTCGATACGACCAGAAATTGTCTGCGGACTCTGGCGTCGCAGAAGCTCACCGGGGCCATCTTGTGCAACTAGCCCATAACACACTTTTTGAATACATCATTTTAATAATAATAAAAAATAAAAGTTTACAAATCAGTTTAAAATGGATTTCCAAGATAATAACTGGATATGTCCCATTGTATATTAGAGAGTGTTGTGCTAGTGTTTCATTCGAAAAAGATCAAATATTTGTTCATGACGTTTTAAAGCGAGCCGACAGATGGAGGTAGTGAGAACCTGTGAAGTTTATCAGTCAACAGTACACTCACCTTCAGATTAAAGTTAAAATCTGGACCAATGTCCCTGTAGGAGTTTATTGTGGTTGGGATTTCTTCCTCTTTTTCAAGTAAATAAACATTTATGTTTGCTTCTCTGAAACAAAAAGTAAAAACGTGAAATTATGTTACGTTTAAAGGAAATGTCAGTTTGGGGAAAGCAGAGAAAATTTCTCAATGATTGTAGCATTTACAATGACGCACAACTCGCATACGACGGGTTTGAAACTACTCTTGTGTTGTTTATGTTCTTATTCAAATGTGAAGCATCCTTGGTATACAGTATCTCTACTTTAAATGACTACATTAAGTTTTGACCGCACACAGGAACAATGTCAAAAGTGACAAAATAAATGTAACAATCCTTGGGTAATATCAACAATAATCCCTGCTTCCCCTAAATAATAATCCTTTTACTAAAGAAAAATGTTTTTATTGTAAAGTAATCTAAAATAAACAACGTAAACAGCACATGGTTAATATACTTAAAGAACAGTTCACCCAAAAATTAAAATTATGTCATCATTTTCTCACCCAAATCAGTATAAATTTCCTTGTGCTGATGAACACATGAATATTTTGAAGAATGCTTGTAACCAAACACTTCTTGGACACCATCGACTAACATTGCAGGAAAAATACTTAATATTGTTTTGTGTTCTTTTAAACACAAATGAAGATATTTTGAAGAATGTAGAACAGAAAACCATTGTGGGGCACTACTATGGTAGTCAATGGAGTCCAAGAACTGTTTGGGTACAAGCATTCTTCCAAATATCTTTCTCTGCGTTCAACCAAGCAAAGAAATTTATACAGAACGACTAGAGAGTGAGCAATTCATGACAGAATTTTCATTTTTGGGTGAAGTGTTCCTTAAAAAAATTGTTTTCATTTAAATAAAATAAAAGTTCGGCATGCATTTTATTTGAAAATGTTGACTTAGCAACACAGTACTTTTGAGGCAGTAAAATTATTAACTAAAAATAAATAATAATAATCTATAACTGGAATAAAAATAAATTAAACTTAAATAGCTAAAAAGAAAAACATTTACTATACACAATTAACAAAGTAATTAACACAAAAATATATAAAATAAAGCCAATTAAAAATATTTGGGGCGCTTTGTCATGATACAGTGGAGAGCTGACAGGAAGGCTTGGGGTGGCGATAGTAGAACAGGACCAGCAAAGGACGGTCAATACAAGAATCGAAGTCGGGTCACCATGAACGCTGCGGCGCCAGATGTCGGCACGCTAACCACAAGGCTGCCAATTTTAAATATGAATAAAACTGAAAGAAAGTGAAGCGGAGATGGAGGTGTGTGTTATAATCTGACCTGCTGAGGATGATCTCTGAGTTGTATTGGACAGGAACAGAGACAGAGATCTTGTTATCAGCAGGAGTTTCTTCTGTGCTGTCACTGCAGAATAAATCAATGTTTTATTAACAATAAAACCTGCAACTGCCTGTAAACGCTCAATTCAGTGTTGTTTTACCTCATAGCCTCAAAGACAACTTCAGCAGCTTTCTGTAGCTGATTCAGGTTAAAGTCGAAGCTGATGACAAATGAAACCTGGTGACAAAGAAATCAATGTGTTAGAATGGTGTCAGTCAGACATAAACACATAGGAACACTCAACTTGTAAATGTCTCACCGATTGATCTGTTCTCAGGGCTGGATAACTCACTTGGCAAACAACTGTGTCTGATTCTTTCATCAAAGTGCACTTTACCTCTGATCCATCTGTCTGAGAAAGATGAAACAATACAGTCATATGACCCAATTCCTTTAATCTAAGTTATTATTAAACTTGAAATTTTAAATTGAAATGTATGTAAATTGATGTTGTAATAGATCTTTGTGAAGGGATATTTCAAACAAAAAATATTTATTTATTTATTTTTCATCCCCATGTCATTCAAAACCTGTATGACTTTCTTTCTTCTGCAAAACACAAAAGAAGATATTTTGAAGAACGTTGATAACCAAACACCAAGACTTCCATTGTATTGACACAAAACCACAAAGACGTTTCTCAAAATATCTTCTTTTGTGTTCATCTGCAGGTTGTGAATGACACAAGTGTGTAGAAACAATGACAGAATTGTATTTTTGGGTGAAGTGCCCCTTTAATATAAACAATTAGAAATAAATAGTTCTGATGTCACGTACTATAGGTGTAACAGTGGCGTAGAACAGATTACTGGAGTAACTGGCAGATACTCTTGCATTGTAGGCGTTTTCCTTTCTGTTCATTACTGTCACAGTGAAAGACAATCTTTTATTGTTGTGGCTGACCACTAGTGGAGATTTGCTAGAAAGTAAACAAACAAACACAGAATAAAATTCAAGTGCAGTATAATAATCTCTTATAGCTGGAGATGCACCAATTTATCGGTCAAGATTCGATATTAAAGCATCCAATTAAAGCAAAATTTTCACAATATCAGCTATTATTACAGCCAATGATAAGGGCATATACATCCTGTCAATCAAAAGAGAACAGGAAAATGCTATGAATCTGTGCTCTGCATATGGAAAGTGTTAAGAAAAATCACCAGTTTGATGTTCAATATTAATAGTCATTATATGAATTAAAAACATTCAGAAAGTTACAAAAATCTAATACAATCTGTATCGGCAGATATCACTCTGAATAATCAGCTATTGGTGGAGAAATGGATTATGGGTTTATCTACTTTTATCAGTTGTTATGTTAAAAATGTTAATTCACTAAAATAAGAAAAGTGTGCACTTTGCAGGTCCAAAATGTGTTTATGACATAATTGCTGAGTTTTTATGTTGGCATGTTTACGTCACACAGTCCAGGGAATCTTACCCAAGATTATCTTCACTCTTCACACTCAGCACCAAATCACTGAAGCAGATGTCATCTCGTCCACAGTCCTTTGAGAACGGGATCTGAACCGAAAAAGAGCAACAACTCAGAAATAAATTCAGCATTCAAGGAAGTTGATGAAAAGTGTCCTGACTTAAGAAGTCCCTCTTCATTTTCCATTGTCAATCATTTTCATACCAGGACACATGTGCCGGTATTTAACAGTCCAGTTTTTTGTGCACATTATTGTTTACATACTGTAAATAACTCTACTTTCTAACAAAAAGTCCATATTCAGAATGCTGTCTCACATGAAGAGCAAGTTTAAACAAAACATATGATGAGAATGCTGATATCAAACATTATTAAAAAAGGCGACATGAAAATGAAGAACTGTCATTGAAGTGTCCCTATAAAACACAGAGGTTTGATCCACTCACAAAAAACTCCCATGCAGACAGACTAAAGGCGTCGAGAACGGGGTCCGCGTCCGGATACCCCAGAACTACATCCACACGCAGAGCGATTGAGTTCACAAGATCAGGGCTCTCCTGCACGTAGACTTCATGCTCTTCACACGTGTCCTGCACAGTGACGCTGATGTCCTTCTGCAAGACTCGATCCGAGTTACTGAATTGACCTCTTGAGCTCACACGAGACGACTGTAGATCAGCATCCAGTTTCAGATCGTACCTGATATCTGAATTTATATAACAAAAGGAATATGTGCACTTATCATCGTATGAAGTACTTTGCTTAAGTGTTTATTTTCATATCATCACCTTGGAATTATAAGGTTATATTTGCACACTGCAGTTTTGAGATATTGAGCTTTAAAGTGAATTCACTTTAAAACCTTTTTGTCTTCTAAAAGGTCCCAAAATGTACACAATGTAAAGAATAAACAACACATAATGTCAATTTGTTGTCACAGGATAATAATATGCAAATAACTCAAATATTAATTCCATGAAGTGGAGTGCAAATAAACTATAAATAAATAACTATATTACATTATAAATAAATTATTTTACTTGTTTTTCTTTGTCTAGGTTTTCAATACAAATATTTAATAACTTTTAAATCACTATTCATTTCCTTTACAAGATAAATGACCTAAGATGTCTGAAAAAAAATCTAAATGACGTGAGTTTATGTTTAAAACAAGGTTATTGTTATCTGAAAACAAGAAATAATATTATGTCATTTTGCTTTTCAAGTAAATGTATATTTATACTAGAACAAGACAGACATACCAAGTAGAAAATCTATTTTGGAGCGTGTGTCAATTGTAAACAAAAATTGCAAAAAATAAATGTATTTCTTAAAAGCATTTTTGTCTTGTTTTGCAGTATCTAAAAACTCTTAAATCAAGATCCATTTAAAATATTCAAGATTTCAAAATATAAGAATTAAGTTTATGTTTAAAAAAGGAAAAAAATCTATAAGTAAAATAAAATGAAAACAAAAAGGGTAAAACTATATTCAAATTATTTAATTTATTTTAATTTATTTTTAAATATTGTCTCAATAAACAAGTCTAAATATCACTTTCCTTCTGAAGTAAATGTTGATTTAAGATTTTTTTGATATTTTATAGAAAAGAAGACACAAATAGTAAAAAAGACAAAAAACTGTGTAGATTTCCAAACAACAGTATTAATCGAGGAAGGATTTTTGTATGAACACATTTTATAAGTATGATGACCCAGAGATCTGATCTGGCCAACATTGAGGGATTAAATGATATGCAGAACAACAGACATGGCCTCAATCCCCAAGAACTGTGGCGACATCTCTCCAAGACACTTGGAACAACTCTGGTGTACATGACCCTATTGTTGTGAGATTCAGATTCATTCTTACCAACAGCCTGTGGTTTTATCGGCCTGAACGCTGCGCTGAAACAGACTTTAGCCTTAAAGCAGGACACCTGCCTGCCGGCAAACCGACAGGGTTTACTCAATACACTGATCTTATCAGGAGTGAAGGAAACCTTTGCCGTGACCACCGCGATTCCTCTGCTCCTGCAATCACAAACATTACAAGAAGAGAGTTCAAATGATTTATAGGTTTTGGAACAAACAGGACAGTCACACAGAAAGTTGATGCGGTGGTGAAAGTGGGAATCCGCAGGACAGCTGTGGAGATTGTTGAATATCCCACCATGACTGAAGTTATCCGTGCAGCTGTTCCAACTCCATTGTTGAAGGTGGGCAGTAAATGAATTATTAGAAATTAGCATGGGGTCCAGTTACATAGGATCTAACCCTTCTGCCCCCGGACAAACTATGAAAATCAATGGTGTAATAATGGCTGACGTGATGAAATTCTCACCAGAGCTGGACCACCTTCCCAACACCCCCCACAGCGACATCTGGGATCGAGTCGCCGTTCATATCTGCACTGCCATCTAGAGCACGTCCGAAGAACCTGAATGTTCCGTCCACTTTGGATCCAAGAATTTTCTGAATTTATGAAAACAAGTTAAGACATTTGCTGTTTTTATGTGTTTTATGTATGATTACGTATTTATAGGAGTTTTACCTGTGAGCTTTGCTTTCTGATGGTTTTTCGATTTCCGTAGTAGATGTAAATGGCTCCTTGATCGTTGCCTTCCAAAGGAGCACCAACCACCACATCACTGAAACCATCCAGGTTCAGATCTGGGACAGCAGTGATGGCCATTCCAAACCGAGCGTTCTTTTGGGAGCTTTCCAAGAAACCCTGGTTACTTAAAATACCCTAAAAACAGAAGATGCTAATTCTAATAAGATTAATACTGTAAAAGGATTCTTATTGACTTTAGATCAACACATAAGGACTGAAGGTGGATGGATGTAATTTATGGCGTGGACCATCATGTTTTCGTTCTTTTGAAAAAACATTGACTAATACAAACAAATGTTTACAATCTGAATTATAAACTCTTCATTTCAATGAAAGTTCATTTGAGAATGTGAAGTGATGTAAAAATGTTTTAATCAACAATTAACCATGTGTGCCAGAAAAATAAAACCTGTAAAAAACAGGAAAAAAAACGAATATTTCGGCAACTGGGGCACCAGAAAAAAAAGTTTAATAATTGTTTTTGTTATTCATGTTATTTTACACCGAGCTGTAATGAAATATCATTTGATATTTGTTAATGCATTTTGAAAATGTAAAAATTCTGTAAAATAGATGTTTTCTTTAGGAAAATTGTGCATTGACATTTAACGCATGAATACTTCATGAGGATTCTACTTATACCTGATTTCCACAGTAATGATTTGTTGTTTCAACAACCATATTGTATCACCTTAAGTAGCTTCAACTTAAAAATAATAACATTTATAACATTTTTACCATAGCCTTAAATCCTTTGTTCATGCAAGACAAAAGTATAAATGACAAGAATAGCTCAGAAGTATGCATAAAGTGAATGGAAAAATTGAGTTGTGCAAACTACAGATAAAATTAAGTAAAGCTAACATACATTCCCAGTGTAATTAACCTAATATTATCAGTACAAATGCTGTGAGGAATACCCATAAGCCCTTGCAACTGAAACTTTGATTAATCATGTCTTCTTAAAATAATAAGCACTTTTGGGGCATTTATATAGATGTTAATTAGATGTACAACAAAGATGTATTTAGTATTACTGATCTTGATTTATTGTGTATAATCATTTTCTGTGAAGTTTCCATTCTTTGCTTTGGTAAGAATAGGCCCAGTCCAACCAATCGTATTTCTTCAAACCACGATAAGGAAGACACACATCAGATATGCAGTATGTTGTGTGCTTCTGAGAAGAATCATTCAATGAGTGAAATCAAATCAGTCAATAATTATATAATAATATTTGTTATAATAATATACTTCATTGTGCTATATGAACATTATACGGTATACTAATTAAATATTTAAGTACAGCCATATGAACTCGTGCTACATCATTTTTTTAAGTGAAGACGGTCAAGTGAAGATTTTTTGGTAATTTTGACTTAAAATCTCTAAATTGAATTTACTTAAAAACCATGATGCAATGGAAAAATTATGCATATATATTTTTTAAGTAAAGTCAACAAATAATTTTGACAGTGTACATTTTCTTAAAGAATTTACGGTTAATTGCTGTTTGAAGCAAACATGACTTTCTGACATTGTATGTCAATGTAAGGTCAGTGTAGCACATCTACAGGGCCGTACAGCTGAAGCACATCAACACTTACATTCACAAATCATAGTGAATATTATTGTGAATATAATGTAAATGTGAATAAAATGAAAAGTACCGTACATGAGAATATGCAAAGAAAAAGGTGACTAGCAGTAAGAATGGTCTCACCTTAGTAATAGAGAAGATGTAAACTCTCCCTGTTTCAAACGTCTCTTCACTCATGTACATTGGAGCTCCAACCAGCAGCACATCAGTCACACCATCAGCATCCACATCAACAGGACAGAGAACACTGCCGAAATAAGACCCGATCTACAAACCACACACACGTCAAATACACTTAACACTTAGTTTTTTCAGCTTGTATATGCTAGCTTTGAGATCATTTGTTAAACAACTTGCAATGCATTTCAAGTAGTATATTATAGTCTGAGAAAAAAGAAAATACTGTTCATGATCTTGCACTTATGGCTTGTTGAAATTTTATCCCATGAGCACTTTACATTGAGGGCCCTATCCTACACCGGCGCAGCACAAATGTTTTGGCCGACGTAGTTCTCATTTCCCCGTCCTGCTCCGCGTTGTTTAAATAGCAAATGCACTTGCCCTCATTTGTGTACCCATGGGCGTGTTGGTCTAAAAAAAAAAAGTGTTTCATGCGCTGAGTTGGCGCATTGCTATTTTGAGGAACTGACAATAGACTGAGCCATAAACCGACTCAAACCTGGCATAAAGTCAATGGCGCAATAATTTTTTTGTTTAAAAAAAGAGCGAAGTAGAAGAAAATGTGCCTGTAAAGAGGGAAGCCTAGCAGCACACAAACATGTCAAATCTAAAAAATAATGGAGCACAATGTAAAAGATTATTATTGTGTACATAAAGATAAAAATCCGTCTGGTCATGTAGATGATCTGCTCGTGCGCTTTAACCTCACCCACGAGCAGATGCGTTTCCTCTTTTGGAGAAGCGTCCAGTCATTGCTCTTGCAAATGCCGCCGTGAAAATAGTGAATCCGTCAAGGCGCTCTTAAAGAGAATGAGAGATGACACTCTGACTCGATTTATTTCTCGTTACGCACCCAAAAAACAGCCATTCCTCATTAAGAGAATAGGGACAATCCATTCAGACCATGCGCCCGGGTGCGCCAACCGTTTTCCCATCATTAAACCAGCAAAGTGGTTAAAGCCGTGCCCTTTAGACCATGCACTTAGATCGTGAAGATAGAGCCTTGAGACTATGACTTATAGCAAGAAGCATGGAATTGTAAAATATTTGCTAAACCAGGATAAACTTTATGCTTTGAGGCAACAATGCTTCACCGGTGATGAGTCATGAAGGTTTCGTGTACCTGGTCTCCTCTCTGTGAATCTATGATGACCGGCTGTTTCTTGCTGTCGAGGATGTAAACTACAACTTGTCCTTTATGAACAGCACGAGGAGCACCAGCCACAAAGAACTCAGAAGATCCGTCTGTTAGAGTGCTGACAGAGTAACCTGAACAGACAGCCGGGGAATCCAATTTAGCTCAGTGACATCAATATTATGTATGAGTACATACTTACATATAATATATAATGTACAGTATATGGAAGATTAATGTATTTAGTTGTTAATATACAGTAAAGATACATTTGGTGGAAATCATGCTGTCTTACCAAGTAATGAACAATGTTTTTGGTCCTCCAGCACGTCCTCAAATGCATTTCTGGGTAAAATGTTTGATCCCTGAGCAGTTTGGTGAACAACGGTGCCGATCCATTCATACGCTCCAACTGCACCCAGTAAGACCACATCCTACAACCCAGACTGAGAATGTTAACCACTTGGAGGCCGAACTTATGAAAAGACAACATTGATGGATCCCACGGAGAGAAAAAGAGCCGATACCTTATTTTTTGTCTGATGTGCACTGAAACCCACTTGGGACATTTCCATTGAGAAACCCCCAACAGCCTTTCCAACACCTGAATAAAAGAAAACAACAATAAAAGAGAAACTAAAAATCTCTACTACATGACCTTTTATGTAATTCTTTTATTTGTTGTTAATGCAAAGTACAATAGACACAATAGTACAATAAAGGACCTTCAATGTTGAATATTTGATCTCCAAGAGTTCCAACAATTTCTATAAGGGCTGCCTCCTCAGACACATCAAAGAAGTATTTCTCAATTGGAGAACTTGCTATTGACTTAATCTCAGCGATGAGTTTACTTGTTTCAATGTTATTCCTTGTGTAGTATCCCAGCATCTTTAGGAAAAAAGCAAAAATCATATTCAAATATAGTTTACCGTTCAAAAGCTTTGAAACTCTAAGTGACTCTTTACAGTGTATCTTTTCTACATCTTAAATAATAGTAAACTTATCAAAATTGGAATTTTGTTATGATACAAAGCATAAAAAAGAAATTCAAACTATATTTTGGTCTAGCATCTTGAAAGGAGACATCCTTTAGCCAACTTCTTGAGATCTCCTTGGACTATTGAATTTATATCAATTATGAACTCTCATTGGCTGCATTATTTTCATTACCTGGAGCAAGTCATCTATTTAAATTTTTTCTAAATAAAGTTTTGTTTTTTCTAATGAAAACCTTGCTTTGTTTACAAAAGTAATGTCAACATACATTACAGTGTCTTTAGGTTAAAATATTTTTAACATCATGAGCCACGTTTTAGCCAAGTGTTTCAAATCTTTTGAACAGTAGTGTATTTTGAATATAAATGTTAAAATACAGCATATTTCAATACATCAAGGCTGTATTGCTCACATATATTTTATAAACTAACCGCAATGCCAAAGCGAGTGATATTTTGCTTGTCACACGCTTGAATCACAGTGTCCCTCAGATTTCCATCATAGGACTCTCCATCAGTGACCACTACCATCACTTTTGTGGCACCAGGACGACCTCCGTTTTGGGGTAAGAATGCATTATTTCTATGAAATACAAACATATGCACTATGACAAAGTGATTGAAAGCTCCACAATTGTGCACTGTAAACCCAAATGTTCAGGATTTCCAATTCCCAGCATGCTTTGCTTCAAACTGCATAAGAAGAGTAAATAAAAAAATATGATTATTTATATGTTTTTAGTAAAGTTAAAGACTTGTTAGTGCTTAATGTTCACTTGTCTTAGATATTTAGAAGAGTTTGACACATTTTTCAGTTTTGTGCATGTGCCTAGCATTTGCGAAGCTACATCTGACCTGTAACATTGTGCTAATGCCAGTTCTGAGATCAGTTTCTTCTTGCTCATTTTGAATTGCATTAGTCAAGGTGTTTGTTATATGCATATAAAGACTAAGGGATATGCAAAGTAAAGAAACCGAAAGAATTTAGTTTAGTTAACTTAAAAATGCAATTTTGGTGTACTCAATTGTTTAAATTGCGTCTACTAATTTGAAGGTTCTCCTTACTTAAATCCTAGAACCTCTAAAACTCAAAAATATTTGAGTATTGCCAACTTATCCGGGTTTACAGTTTTGGTTGAATATAATAAGGGTCCAGAACTGTACTGTACTAAAGTCAAAAATGTTTTTGTATACTACGAATATATTTTCTCTTAGTAAGAGCCGTGGTTTTTCTGTTTACTGTATTTCATTCATGTTTGGGAGTTGGAGAGTCATGCCCACCTGGCAAATTCAATGGCTTGGAACGTGTTCGTTTGTGTTCCTTCCTTCTGCTGAATACTTGAAGCAGCAGTAATCATGGCCTCTTTTGTCTGATAGGAATTCAAATAGAAGTCGAATTTGGCATCAACACCATACTGCAGGACACTGACCTGTTGCAGAAGAAATTAGAAACGTACAAATGATTAAATACAGCAGACACATGTAGAAGCCCAGATCAAAAGCACATAAAGCATGTTTGCTCACCTGAGTGCTCTGAGGTCCAATATCTAAGCTTCCCAGCAGTTTCTTGAGGAAATCAACGATTGGTTGCCACGGGTATATGCTGTTAGATCCGTCCAAAACAATGGCAATATCCATAAGGGTGCCACACTCTGTTTGAAAGTGGAATAGGCCATCTTAATATTTTGCTACAAGAAGGTTAGTCATGGAACTCTATAGAGGCTATAGTTTTGTGTTCTAGCTTGAGTGACTAAAACTGATTTTCATAGTCAGTTCAGAGCCACTGACAATACAGTGTATGCCTCCTCTGCATCTCCTTTTCAAGGATTGAATGCTGTAGGCCAGGGGTCTTCAACTTCTTTTCTTTGAGGGCCAGATACCAAAAGTATAAATAGGATATGGCCAGTTTTTTAACATATCCTTATTTTTTATATTATTTTCTTTTTACTTTATTTACTGCATTTGTTACTTTTATGCTGTTTTTCGTTGCTAATACTTAGGTTAAAGGTCATATACAGTGTTGGGTGTAACTAGTTTCTAAGTAATTAGCTACTTTAATTTACTTGAAAAGTAAAGTAAAAGATTACTCAGATTTATTTTGTATTTATCTAACAGTTACTTCTGATGTAATTGAACTAAAAAATGTGTAATATAATCAATAGTGGAAATGACATCAAACTTTAAAATGTATACTTTAATGTATCCTTCTCACATTTGTATACTTTGGTCAGTTAATGAGAATAATTTAAGACGTTATTTATTATTTATTTGAATGAATTAAATAACCAGTTTCATGTCTATTCTCCTTGAATCAATTATAATCAAGGTTTATGTAGGATATAGATTAGAAGAAATGAAAAACCTTTTGGAGAGAGTCATTTATACAGTAATCTCATTACACTTTTGAATATGTAATTAGTAACTTGGAAGTAACGTACACAGCACTGGACATATATTAAAACATGCACACAATGCTCCTGAATGACATATCGTTTCTTGCTCCCTGACCCCTCTAAAAACAACACAGTTTGTCCCTTATCTGAGACTACCTTTCACTTTGTGTACCCTTCCAGCAGTTACTTTCAAGAGGACATGAGGCGTTTTGGAATGCGCCCAGCCTGAGGCGGTGGATTGTAAATAACATTAAGTCCTTAGACAGACCCATCAAATCGCTTTACAAGGTGCAAGTATATAGTTATGAGCCACGGGAATTACTTTTGTATTGAATGAAGGAGCGTTTTGGACTGGAAAGATGGAAAATCTCAGGACTTGCATTTCTTAAAGCACACTGTTTTTAAAGTCTCTCCACTGATTTGAAGTGTTAAGGCGGGCCAGATGATTGGTGGGCCGCTTTGACTCGCGGGCCGCCAGTTGAGTAGCCCTGCTGTAGGCAGTATTGTGCTCAAAACTCTTAACACACACCCGCCTCCATCCCCGGCACCACCTGCCTTGACCTGTTTACGGGATATTGTGCACATTGTAGCAGTTTCACTTGCATGCTCATCATCGCAGCATAAGCTTATCTAGTTAGACCAAAACTAGAGTTTGGAATCCAATATTTTTCCAAAATCATGTTTTTATTTTGTTTTATTGTGTTAGTTAGCTGTATTTTGATAGTTTTGCTATTGTGGCTTAAATCAAAACTAACCAACTGCAGTTTGATTGATATAAGTTGAAATTCACAATAAAAAACATGATTTTTGATATATTGAACAGTCATGAGCATTAACATGCTAAAAATGCATCCCAAGAGTTATCCTGACCGAACTGTTTATAGAGATTTATTTACTCTTGCACTAAACTGATGTGTGTTCTTACTTTGAACGGCTGGTGAGAATGCTGACTGGAGAGAAAACTGTGGGTTCACCTCCGCACATACGCCTGGGTAGAAGTACAGACTTCCACAGAGCTGTGCCCACAGAGGACCACATGTCTGCAACACACACAGAGTTTACGTCATGTAGGGTGACTGAAAACTCAAAGCAAAACATGTCAGACGGTTCAGGCACTCAAAGCTCATTTGTATATGGATTGGAAATATGCAGACAGGCGACACATAAGTACTTTAGAATTATCGCTCATTGTTAGCTGATTCAATATCTAATGCTACCAAACTCAACCCTGTAGTAGTGTTACAGCCTTAAGTGTCAGATGAAACAGTTCTTACCATAAATCCACCATTTTTTGTTGTACGGGTCAGAGTTAGTCCAAGACTCATGTTGATGTTGTTGCCATTGGAAACTGTTGGCAGGTTGACAAAATCTAAAAGCATATGAAACATGGTGATATTTGAAAGTTTGAGGTTTTGTTTTAACCTTAACTCACCACATCATGTTTAATCGATCTTTTAATTCAGATTAAAATGATCCAACAAACTCTTTAAGAACACAGTGTTTGATGATGTCACTTTACAAGTATGGGAAATGTTTGTTTACTTTGAAGATTAAGCGTCTGACAGCTGGTTCCAGGGTTCTTAAGGTCACACTTAGAGATGTCTCCCTTTTGGTTCTGAGAGTATCCCTTCAATGGAGAACCCACCAGGAGCCTGACGAACAACAAAAGATTTTACTCTGAAAAAAAACAAACTCAAACAACGGAAAACTCTTTGTCGGATGAACATCACACAGGAGTATCCTCATTATTTGTGCTATTCCTTCCGGTGACGCTGGTGTTGCAGAAATGATAAGCTTCCCCTGTAATGACCAGTGATAACACAGTAGGGTGTGTGTATCTGAATGTGTATCCAAGTTTATGTGTAGGTGCATGCTGCATTCTTATCCATTATAAATCCAAACACACCCACTAAATTACACAGACCGCCGCTACTACTGTAGGTCGCCTTAGCATGATAACATGTTCTGCTCAGACTAAACAGACTGAACAGTGACACAGAAGATTACATCACGTCCTGTGATTCAAAAAAACAACTAATGTAAGATGGTTTGATGTTCTTGGAACCACTTTCCTATGTTTTATTAATATCTATATCTTCACATTCTATTTAAGGCATAGTTCTAAAATAAAATGTCTGTCGTTGTTTGTTCACCTTTATGTCGTTCAAATACTTTATGACTGATGGCTCTTTTAGACTTTATGTGGAAAACAAAAGAAGATATTTTGAAAAATATGTTTTTTTGTTCATACAATGGAAGTCAAGGCACGCCAATGTTGTTTGGTTTATTCTTAAAAATGATCTTCTTTTACGTTCTGCTGAAGAAAGAAAGTCCTACGCGTTTGAAATGATATGAGGGCAATGTTTTGGCTGAACTATCCCTTAAACAAAGAAATATTTCCTCAATTATATATATTTTGTCATATCAATTTACCACACCACTGGGTGACAGAAAAAGATTAAATTTTGTTTAAAAATATGATTTTACTATCTACCGAATTGACAGATCAAAAATATTAAAGATTATCTGCAATTATTCTTTAACAGTATTCAAAATAAATCACTGAAATGTGTCATTTTTTGTAATCCACTCCCTATAATACTCCAGGGAAAACTCATAAAATCCTGTTTATACCGTGTTCTGAAATATCCTTTAAACCAATTCTGGGGCATTCCCAGGAAGTTTGCACATAGAGTACGTCACAATTAAAATCATTCTGAGTCAACCACAAGGGATACTGGGAAACAGCAAGTAATTGTTTGCATAGCCTACTAACTTAAGTTTCTGTGTTCCCTTATACTATAAGGGACTTGTAAATGTGTTTCCTAAAAAGGGATATGTGTGTGTTTTGGGTTCGGGCGAGTCAGATTAGTCTGAGCTAATGCCAAACTCACAATGAGAGGGATAACATCATCAGCATTCAAACCAGTGCACACTAAAGCATGAAACGCAACAACGATGATGTCCCCAACAGCCTACGCTAAAGCAGGAAATGGCTCATCTGACCTGTTGCACACCAGGGAGATTGTTTGGAAATGCTTGTAATAAAGGCCTGTCTAGACGCAGAAGAGGTTACCATGAATGAATGATGATAAATGCATAAAGTTGAAGGTAACCATTACAAATTATATGAAGCAACACTACCATTTGTTGTGGGCAGTTATTACAGAGGTGCCACATTATTATAATACAGATCCAGTTCCAGTCCATAAGACCGATTCGTGAACACAGTATTCTCCTAAAAATCAGACTGATCTTGCAGGAAATCAAATTGGTGTCTCCAAAAATAGAGGGAAATACTGTTCTGCTCAAACAGTTAAAAGACATAAGTTAACACAATAGATCTGAAGATTTGTGTAGCAGCTGTGTGTCCTGTTTAATATATCCCAGTTGCTCATACGTTGTTTGTAACCATTAGAGGAAGTACTGGACAGTGTAGATTAAATATTACTAAGTGAAAATGTGCTATATTGCATACTAAGGAAAGCTGTTTTATCGACAGGACTGAGAGAAGGCATTTGTTTTCTTGCAGATAGTTTTCTTAGGGAACTTGGCCTCTTTGTGATACACGGATGCAGATAAATTTAACGACAACATGAAGTCTGTTTGTTCAGTACTGCATATATTGAGACGAGTGGACTCATGATAGAAAAGAGTCATCAGTATCCGAGTGTAAATTCACACCTATAGTAAATGCAACAGCACTGTAGCTTCCTACCAAAATAGAATGTTTGTATAAATTCATACCGTCTCATTTGTCTCAAAACAGTTGCTGAACCGTCTCAAAAATGCCCGCCCATCATCTACTCACCCTCATTTCAAACCCGTATGACTTTCTTTTGCAAGAACACAAAAGAAGATATTTTGAAGAATGTTGTTAACGGGACCCCTTTCACTTTCATTTGTTTTGTGTCTGTACAATAAGTGAATGGGTGCCGGCGCTGCTCGGTTACCAACTTTGTTAAAAATATCTTCTTTTGTGTTCTTCTTAATAATGTCAAACAGGTTTGAAACGACAAGAGTGTTTGAAAAATATGACACATTTTTTTCATATTTTATGCTTTAAAATTGTAAAACAAAACATAAAATTACGGAAAAAGACTACAAATCAAGAACGGGCCACAAGAACGGGCAAAACATGTAATTTTATAGGGAAAACCCTTTATTTTACAGTTGATTTCTGGCACCCCAGCTGTGCCCAACTTTCTGTTTCAGTTTTTTTCAACAAAATGTTATTTTTTACAGTTTATTTTTAGAAATACGGTCAAAAAACGATAAAATTACAGAAAAGACAGTAAATTTAAAAAAAAGATGGTGTAAACAATATCCTTATATCCTGTAACTTAACGATACGTTTTTTTCAGGGGAGGGGCTTTAGTAAGACCGTGTCCAGACCTGACACGGCGCAATGCGACAGAAGACAATTGAATGCATTAGAACCAACCTATTGTCAGTTTAAATTTGTCAACACTCAGCGCGGTGTGACGCAACAATCCCATTAAAACAAGTCGTGTTTCGTGTCGCGCCGGTTGAGTCAGGTGTAGGCACAGTGTAAGGCTTTTTCTTGATAATGATTATTATGTTCTTAAAATCTAGTTTTTGTACGAATCGTACGATTTCATACCAATTATTCACATCATAGAATAGCTACGAATTACTGAGATCATGCTGTTGTATCTTATAAATCTTACCATTTTCCTTGACTGTTGCTGAACTGTTGCAAAGTGTAACCAAACTGTTCTGACGACACCCCTGAGAAGATCTTGGCTCCAGAAGTACCCACATTAAAACCCTGAGAGATGTCAATGCTACAATCTGTAAAACATTGGAAAAAAACCTGAATTTACCACGTCCCACGTAGAGCAACATTTACAGAACCATCAAACAAAAAGAGAACATTAAAAAAGTGTGATGCAAGATGTTTTTCAACCAGGTTACTTTGTTAACTGTACTGAGTACTGTGGACATGCCACAGCAAAAGATCTCAAAACGTGATGGATAGACTGACTGTGTTTGAACTCATTAAGATTGTAAACAATATTTAGTCACTCAAACCCAGGGATGAATTGTGAAAGAGGCAAAGCTATTGCATTACACCCTCATTTGCTAAAAATCACAACTTCTTAGCAACATCAGGGGGAAGTTTACCATACACTTGGTCGACAGCCACTAGAGGCAATGTTGAGCTGGTCATAATTCGATTGTCTGAATATGTTTTCTTATAACTGTACATGTATCTATGGAGCTTGTCAATCGACATCTCGTTGAATGTTGCGCCATCTTGGGAGAATAGCTGCTAGTGCGTTCAACGCAATGTTTTTTCTTGTTTGACTAGGAAATATAACCATGGTCGGTCGGTCTTGCTGTGTTAAAAACTGCAATAGCATTTCGTAGAGTCGTTCAGGAAAAGCCCATGGTTCTTTCACTTCCAAATTCTCCATATATCAAACACAACAAGTGACGGTACATATCAAAACCATAACAGCAGTGGAGTATTATCCTTCCAAGATGGCGGCGCCTGCAATATAGAGCCTGACGTCAGCTTCACATTCTATATATAAAGGATTCGGCTGAACTTTATTAACAGGAGCTGTATGATACATGTTCTAGCCTGTAAACAGCTTAAAACCTATTGTCCTTAACAATTTTGGGATATGACAGTTTATACCTTTTAATCGATGTATTATAAATGACAAAGTTGTCACGCTGAACATCAGAAAGTAACCTAAATGGTGGACGGATAAGGTAAGGGTGAGGACCAGCACACAACCAGCTAAAACCAGCTCAAAGCAGCTACCATGCTACAAAAAATACCTAATACAATATGCGGTTTCAACAGGGATGTTTCAATTGACCTGCAGAGACTCAGAGATCCAGAAACATGTCTTTACACGCAGCAGTAATCTGTAGTTTTCAGCAGCGCCTGTTCATGCACGCAAACGTCGCTTTGTATTACGGTTTCAATATGATATTCACTATTGAATAGAAAAAAGTGTAAGCAAGAGAGCCATACATAAAAGAGCAGACAAGTTACTATATGACAGAATCCTCCATTCATTAGTTGGGAAACTTGAATTTAAAGAGACAGACATAGTCAGTGCACAAAGAGAGCCAGTGTGCATATAGCACATGTGAAACAAGACAGAAGAATTATGTCATGAAGAACAAAAAAAAAGAGAGGTCAGATTGTGGGGTTACAGAGAGGAAATGCAGTTCCAGTCCACTGCTTACTTTCATGATCAGAAAGCCAGATTTGGTGCTGATCTTTGACGCCATTCAGAATACAACGAGCAACACTATTTCTAAGCATTCTTTAGTGTTTTTATTGTGACACATTTTGCGGTTGACGTCTTGGCCATGTTGACATATAGAGATGTTTAACTCCAAATTGTATGAAATGCGTTGAAATTGCATTGACAGTGACGTCAAATCACAGAATATCATACCTTAACAAACTGATATAACTATTTATTTTCCACACAAACGTTAATGTCTCGTTTCTTATCTTTCACTGTAGCCTATGCATTATGATACAAATTGCAACTCTTTTAATTAACCCAAAACTTCCTTTTAAAGCGTTCAAGCAACTCGCAATGATGCTACATCAATCCAGATATCCAAAATAAACGCTCGTGTAAGGGTACTTACACAAAAAGAGGAGGAACAGCAGAAAATCCATAATATTATCCATCATCCTGTGTGTCTGCATCCAGTCCAGAGTGAGCGCGTGAGTGAGTGCACGCGCGCGTGTTGTGTGTGTGAAACAGCGGTGCAGCGGAGGAAGGGTTTGAATTAAACGTCACTTACATTTGCGGACATTTACCAAACACGTGTAACCCCTTCAAACTTAGACAAAAATATTAAGTTAAGATGTTGCTCAGACTGATTTGATAAAATGTGTAGCCTAATAATGACACGTTTACCGTTGTTATCATTGAGTAATGTGATATAGGACATTATGTGTGTGTGAAAGAGGCATGACAGGAAAGAGATAAAGTCTTAATAAAAATGTTATAAAGTAAAAATTGTAGTAATAAAGTCACATACGTTATATAAATTGAATGCATCTATATCTTCAGACAAATCAAGCACACAAAAATTTGTTTGTTAGATTGGAAGTGTACAGCCTATAGCTATATATAAACCTTTAGACATCAGTGTGTAGAGGAACTAACTTCATACATCCATCAAAACCACATTGAACCAGATGGTTAAGTGTAAGAAGGTTAAAAGTCAAAATGGTTCTGAGGTAAAGCATTGCACACCATCACTTAACTGCTTTGTTATTCTAAGACATTTTGGGACATATGTAATGGATAAGCACTGAATTGAATAGCTATTCGATATTTAACGTAATAAAGAAGTACAAATAGATAAACTGAAAATAGAAATACAAATAAGATTTGAAGAATTGAATCTGCCTTCAGGGCTTGGATGATCACGACAGTAGCCATTCATACGATTTATACAAAGAGGAGATGCCAAAGATCCCATATTTACTCTCTACATGCTCTCATCTTCACCAGAGAGACGGATAAAGTTAAAGGACACTTTATCATCATAAAACATATGGAGGATTTGCAGGGGTGTGGTTGGGTGAAAATTCCTTAAAGTATCACAAATGACCATAACACGTACAACACAAGGAGGAGCATTTGTGGAATTTGGGTCCTTTTTTACATGCATGGGCCTGTCAATGCGGTTTAGAACAGCAGAAAAAAACACAATCACAAAACAGAAAAAACAGGTTAACCATGACGAGTAACTCAAAACATTACTCTTTAACTTAATAAACAAATAGCCTATACTATTCATAGTTAAGAAAAGTAGGATTCTGTCATAATAATGATCTTCTGTAGGGAGCACTGAAAATAGTTTTTATTACATAACATATTTCATTAATTGGATATGTGTACAAAACAAATACAGTTTATCAGCAAGAAATCCAGAATTTTATTTAAATTGCTCTTGTAGATCTAAAGGCATGTTAGAACGAGAATAAGAATGACACAGAGATTCACAAACAAAGAATATAGCCTCAGGCAAAGGTTTCTTAAGGTTCTGTGTGGTGTCTTAAACATAACTCTGCTCTGCTGCGTGCACAGACGTACATGCTTCCATCCTGATCTGTTCAAACTAAAGCCAAAAATGCAAATGCTTAAAAGGCTCAATCCTGAGATGTATTGAAATAAATTCGCACTGCAGGACTGGTTTGGATTTAACTCTCGAATAATATCAAACTGAATATCAGTTAAACCTTAAAGGACTGTGTGTACCATATCAGCACATGTGTGCAACTGGTACATACAATTTATAGCAGACTAAAAGACTCCCAGTTTGTTGAAGGAGCATTAATATATTAATTCAAGTTTTTCACATGAGGGCAGCATGAACTCTAGATCCTGTTATGCTGAATTCTCACGCAGTCCTTCTTCTTCTGCCTCTTCCTGTTCAGTTTTCTGTGGCAACTGCTTTCTCTTGAAGAAGCCAAGCTGGTGAAACATAAGTATGATACACAGTTTTTAACTCTTTCTCTACAACAATCTTTGTATAGTTTTAGTTGTTCAGTTTATGATAAATATACCTTCCACAAAATCACAGTAACCAGAGCAAGAAGGATCAGCCCGCCGATGATGCTTCCTATGATAATACCGATGGGAATATCTCCACTGGCTCCTTCTTTACTCACAGTAACTCTTATCTGCAATATAGAATCAGAAAAGAGGACATGAAACCTAATGAAGACCAAGCAGGAATCATAAACCTATAACATTACAATCCCTTTGTAAAAGAGTAAGATTCCTCAGATGGTAAAGTGATAGTTCACCAAGAAAATTCTGTCATTAATGACTTTTTTCTTCTGCAAAACACAGAAGAAGACATTTTGAAGAATGTTGGCAGCACTGGACCCATTCGCTTTTATTGTACGGACAGAAAACTAATGCAAGTCAATGGGTGCTGTCAATGTTCGATTACCAACAGTCTTCAAATTATCCTACTTTTTTCCCACACCTTGAACTTTTTTTGCAAGAGTAATGGTGAAGTAGATGAAACTTTGCAGATGGACCTTTAAGGATCTGGCGTTCTGCAGTCCCCACCAGAATTTTATTCAAAATGTATTTGTATCAGCATAAGCTGATATTTTAAACAGCCTTGATCATATCAAAAGAACGAGATTATGAAACACACCTGTTGTTGTTTATGGGTGATGACTATTAGATCAGGTTGAGATGTTTCTATCTCAGCATCTCCAACCACTGTAAGTGTCTGAAAATCAGCCTATTAAACAACACATAGAGAGATAAGCTCATCATCTGCATAGTAACAACATATAAACAAAGGCTAGGTAAAGACAAAACTCTGCTTACAAAGGCAAATGTGCCATTCCAGAGCCTGGCAGTGATGTTAATAAAGTAGTTGCTCTTCATTTCCAAGTCTTTGAGAAGACAAGTCATTGTCTCACACTTTGCAGCCTTACAATTCTGGAAATTGAAAAGTGTAAATTGGTGTAAGAATGCCCTTACACAGCAAAATTCACCGTTTCAATAAATGTTGAAATTAACACTCACAGTGTTTATATAATACATAATCCAATGTGGATAATATATACACTGTGAGAGTTAGTTTGTCCTTTTGTCCTTTTGTAACACTGGTGATTTTGCTGTGTATTATGTATTTTACATATAAACATACACAAATGTTGGGTATTAATGTTTTTTGTACTGTACAAACTTTATATTCTATCCCCTCAAACAGGGGTTCTCCACCTTATTGACTCCAAGGCCCGCATTGAATTCAACAATATTCAAAGGCCCCCTCCCTCCCACTCACAAAAAACTCTAACTTTTTCCCAATAAAACACCTTAAAGCTTGACTTTAACTGGAAATGGCCAAATTACCAGACATATGTTGGTTTTAAGATTTTCAAAAATGTATTTCAATCCTTATTTTTTCTAATTTTAAATTATTTGTCGTGTTGAGGGCTCCTTGGATGTCAACTGGGACCCCCTTGTAGGCCACGCCCCCCCCCCCCCGTTGAGAACCCCTGCCCTAAACCCAACCATCACATAAAACTTTCAAATAAACATCATTTATAAACTGTTATACATATTGGGTCCAAAAAACTACTGGTAAGGAGGGCATTTGGTTTCTGTAGGGTTTAAGAGGAATCCGGGACCACATATTGCACACACACTAACCAGTTCTTTTGTTCCTCTAAAGCTCTCTTTAGTAAAGCTGGCAGTGTGTGTTTTCTCACCGATCTTCAACGGGTCAACCAGACTGCTGGCGTCACACTGCACATTTCCAACCTGATCAAAAAATGTAACTTTTAAACAGAGTCTCGTTTAGATTGAGGCATGATGGGTAGTTAACATAATATTTTCATCAATATAGTCTCTGAACTATTGATAACATTGTGTTCCCTTTCTGTCGGTCTCTCGACGTTGTGTCGAGAACGACAGATGGGGTTCGTCCTTGAGAACCAATCAACTCTGACTACTATAGAAAAGGCCAATGAAATTTGGCGAATGAAATTTGCATGCCGGACTCCGCCCCCGGATATCCGGTATAAAAGGAAGCCGGCGTGCAGCATTCATTTACCTTTTGTTCTTCAGAGCCTTCACTCTTGAGTACAACTTTGGATTCAAAATCCTCTACAAACTACACTGCTGGTGCTACGACGTGTTGCAGCGGATCGTCCCTACCTGCAGCGACCTTCCCCTGGGCGTCTCGGCGGTTCCGGAGGTGTAAGAGATCTTCTAAAAAGTCCTTTTCAGGACTGACTGAGCATTCTCCAGCGCGGCATGTCCCGCTGTTCTCTTGGGTGCGGCACCCTCATCGAGGAGGGGGATGGACACGATCGCTGTGTTAGGTGTCTGGGCGTCCAGCACACTGAAGCAGCGTTCGTTGACACATCTGCCCGCACTGCGGGCAGATTGTCTTTCAGAAGTTGCGGTCACGGGTGGCTGTCTTCCTACGGGAACCAGCCACCATTTCGTTCGCTACCTGGGCTGTGACATCTGTGGCTACGGCCCTGATGACCACCCACGTTAGCAGCGTTAGTGATATGGGGAACTCTGCGAACGTAAACCCGCCAGCCAAGTGCTCACGGGCCGATCGCACCCCGATTCGCTCTTCTAAACGTTCCCCAACCGGCGGTGGCATACCGTCCGGATCCTCACGCACACACTCGGAAACGATGTGTGACGTAGATGAGACGTCGCTCGCAGCATCGGAGGGAGACTGGCATCCGGCTCTGACGAATCTGAGCTCCACCCCCGGGTCGAGTTCTAGAGGAAGCAGAAGTGATGCCACCCGTGCTAACCCGGGGATGCGTGGTTCCTGGGGTCGGAACGCGGTGCAAACCGCGCCCACCCCGGGTTCCATGTTTTTCCCGGAAGTGCATGAGGAGCTGTGTAAAACTTGGAACGCTCCACGGACCGTTCCAGTGAAACCAGCTCCGGCTCCCTTACTTCCCTCGATGGTGTGGCAGCCACGTCCGCCCGCGGTGCACCTGTGCCGCGGACGGCTACCACCTGGTGGGAATCGGCCACACCTACCGCCCAAAGCACGCAGACTTCGGCATCACGGTGTCGAAGGCTTGCGATGCCGCGGGCCAGGCTGCCTCTCTCTACGCCATGGCCATCCTGCAGGTCCGCCAGGCCTAGGTGTTGAGAGAGCTCCACGAGGGTAAGGCCGACCCGGGTATAATGCAGGATCTCCGTGCCACCGCTGGCAGCGCTCTACGGGCGACCAAGGCGGTGGCACGGGCCCTGGGTCGGACGATGTCCACGGTAGTGGTCCAGGAGAGACACCCCCGGTTATACCTTGTGCAGAGGAGTGACACCAAGGAAGTCCGCTTTCTTGATGCACCCATCTCGCAGGGTGGGTTGTTGGTAACACCGTCGAGGACTGTGCTCAGCAGTTTTTGACGGTGAAGCAGACAGTGGCAATAAGCCACATTTTTTCACGCCGCGACTCGGCCGCCTAGAGGCCTCCGAGATCCCGCGTGACGTCTGCTGCCCTTCAACCCAGGACCCCTTCGACATCGGCTCCGGTTCCTGTGCCCCCACTGGCGGCACCCCGGTAGCAGAGGTCGAGGGGGAAACCTCCACCCCGTCAGCTACCTTCTCGCGAGAAGGGACACTGACGGGAAGACCCCAGGGAGGACAACTTCGGGCCCGAACCTTCACAGCCACGGCTCTGATCGGTCGGTACGGGACGACTCCTGCCTCGTCACCTAAGCCGGGCCCTTATCAGGGCCTGGCGCCCACTTACTCACAGAGTTTTCCGTTCTCCCCGGGTGTACTTACAGCCGATCGCACACTCCACTGGACTGTGCTCGGCGAACCGACCTCACACCCTGGCGAGGTGTGAGGTCGTACACATACGACAGCTGTCACCACTCTCAACCGACAGTGCGTGCCGTTGTCCCGCCAGGCAGGTAAAAAGGCGGAGCCAACCTTCCCTCCGGGGACCCTCCGCCAGCCGACGAACCACCCCCTGTGGGAATGATGAAGCAGACCGTCCCCTTGGTCACCCTGTCACAGTCCCTGGGAGCTCGAGAGCTGCCCACACTGTCTCGCTGGCCTTGCGGGCGGTCCGTCTTGGTTACTCGATCCAGTTCGCCAGAGACTCTCCCAAGTTTCAGGGCATCATCTCTCCCTCTCTCAGAGGCAGGGACGCCTCTGTACTTCGGGTAGAGGTCACCACCCTTCTGGCAAACAGGCATCGAGCTCGTCCCTCTAAACCAAGATGTTCAGTGGGTCACGACCCGCACTTCATCGTTCCCAAGAAAGACAGTGGGTTGCGCCCAAATGTCTGCGTACCCGGAACAGAGCACCTTCACAAGCTGCCGTTCAGGGTGCTCACACAGAGGCGCGTCCAGACATCTATCAGGTGTCAGGATTGGTTCGCGGCAATCGACCTGAAGGGCGCTTACTTTCATGTCTCGGTCCTCCTCGACACCAGCCGTTCCCACGGTTCTCGTGCGAGAGGCGGGCATATCAGTACAGAGTCCTCCCTTTCGGTCTGTCCCTGACCGCCCTTTCTCCCTTAGGGGAAGAAGGTGAGCGGGTACTAAACTACCTCAGCGACTGGCCTACCCTGGCACACTCGCGAGATCTGTTGTGTACAGTAAGGGACCTGGTGCTCCGGCACCTAGATCGATTGGGACTCCAGGTCAACCAAGAGAGGGGCAAGCTCTCCTCATTGCAGAGCATCCTCTCTCTTGGTATGGAACTCAACTCTGTCACCACGGCGGCGCTACTGTCCGCAGTTGCGCCCAACCAGTGTTGAACTGTTTGAAATGAACATTTTAGACAGACAGCGGTCCCCCTGAAACAATTCAGAGGCTCCTGGGACACATGGCGTCCTCGCGGGTTAATACCCCTCGGGTTGATGCACATGTGACCGCTCCAACACTGGTTTCAGAGTCGAGTTCCGAGGAGAGCGTGGCACACTGGCAGCAGGCGCATGGTGATGCCGCCCTGCTGCCAACGCACCATAACCCCTAGTCTTAGGACTTTTTCGACGGACTCAGGTCCCTCTGGGCAGGTTATGAGGCAGGTCGTGGTGACGGCTGACGTCTCCCTGCAGGGGTGCGGTGCAGTGTGCAACGAGCACGCAGGTGGGGTGTTGGACGAACCCCCGCCTGCGCTGGCATATCAATTGCCAAGAGTTGTGGGCTGTGCTAATTGCACTGAGCAGGCTACGGCCTCTCGTGCAAGACATGCACGTGCTGGTCCGAGGACAGCACTATAGCTGTAGCGAACACAGATCGTCTGGGTGGCGTTCGCTCACAGCAGCTAACACAACTTGCTCGACGCCTCCTCCGGTGGAGTCAACATGTGACCCGCTCCCTGCGGGCCACACACACCCCGAGCAAACTGAACTAGACAGCCTACGTGCTCTCTCGCCAGTTTATGCCTCGTGGAGAGTGGCGACTTCACCCCCGCGCACCAGCTCATTTGGAGGCTGTTCGGGTAGGCCCAGGTAAACCTGTTCACCTCCCGTAACACCACCATTTGCCCGCTTGATATTCCTGCCCTCGGCACGGATATCCTTGCGCACAGCTGACCGCGGGATGGGCGGAAGCACACCTTCCCCCCCAGGAGCCTCCTTGCACAGACGCTGTGCAAGGTCAGGGAGCAGGAGCACCAGGTGTTATTGGTTACACCACACCGGTCTAACCGCACTTGGCTTCAGAGCTAATGCTCTGGACAGCGACTCCCCCTGAACCATTCCCCTGACAGAGGACCTGCTCTCTCAGGGGAGGGACACGTTCTGGCATCCCGGATCAGACCTCTGGAAACACCCATGTCTGGTCTCTAGACGGGACGAGAAGATCCTGAGATGGCTACTCCCCCTCCATGGCAGAGACCATCACCCAGGCTAGGGCCCCATCTACTAGGCGGTTTCACGCCTCTAGACGGCGCCTCTTCTCGTCCTGGTGTCTCTCTCAAGGAGAAAGACCCACTGAGGTGCTCGATCAGGATTGTGTTTTCCTTCTTACGAGACTGGAGACTAACATCTCCCCTCCACACTGAATGTGTATGTAGTCGCTCTTGCCACTCATCACGACTCAGTCGGTGGAAAGAGTCTAGGGCAACACGACCTGGTCATCAGGTTCCTAACGGGCGCGAGAGGGCGGAATCCGCCTCACCTCCGCTCCATACCCTCTTGGGACCCTAAGTGGTCCTGGGGAGCCTCAGGGCCCCCCAAGAGCCCCTCGGAGGTTCCGATCTTCCTCACTGAGTAAGACGGCCCTCCTGACGGCGCTCACTTCCTTCAGGGTAGGGGACCACCGAGCATCCTCCGTGTCCCCGGATTGCCTTAAATTCGGCCCTGGATACTCTCACGCTAGCTTGAGACCCAGGCCCGGATGCGTGCCCAAGAAGTTCCCACTACTCCCTCCGGGGCCAAGTGGTGAACTTGCAGGCGCTCCCCATAGGGGAGGAAGACCCAACCCGATCAGTGTTGTGTCCAGTACATGCTGGACCGCACGCAGAGCTCTGTAGCTCTGACCAGCTCCGTGTCTGTTGGAGGACAGCAGAAAGGGAAGGCTGTCTCCAAACAGAGGCTGGCGCACTGGGTCGTGGACGCCGTTACGACGACATTCCGATCTCAGAATCTCCCATGCCCATTGGCAGTGAGGGCTCACTCCACACGGAGTTCAGCCACCTCCTGGGCACTGGCAGAAGCGCCTCTCTAGCAGACATCTGTAGAGCTGCGGGTTGGGCTATGCCCAAACACCTTCGCAAAGGTTAACAACCTTCGCGTAAACCCGGTGTCAGCCCACGTCCTGCGTGGCGACATGTAGGACTGGCATCCGGGGGGGCGTATGCCTGCGAAAGCACCATCCCACCCTCCAAGAGGTTGGGTCAGTGTGCTATCTACCCTTTTCCTCTTACCCAACCTTGGCTAAGAGAATTGGTACCTCACCAGCCTCCCTTCTTACCCACTCCTTGGTTAAGAACAGGCATTCCATCCATCACTAAGCACTTCCTCGGGGTTGGCTGAGCAGAGCAGCCTTCCCCCTTAGGCCGGGACATTCTTGACCTACCACTTAGTTCTAACCGGACCTGTGCTTTCAGACGCAGTAACACCCCCTCCGTGGGCTGTTCCGTCTGCTATACCCTCATGACACTGGTTCCCACACTCGGTAACCCATGAGCTTCCCCAGGTGGACCTCCACCTCGCGGTTAACTACCCAGTCCGCACGTTCCATGCGTTCTCCTCCTAGGACGAGACCATACTTATCCACCAATTTCCTCCCCACGGGTAGGAGGTGGCCTCTGCAGCGCTTCTCTGCTTAAGAGTGCGCTTTCCCGGTGTAAACCGATCCGGACGGCCTCTCGCCTGTAGAGAGCTAAGGCCCCGTTCATGAAAGTTACCGGTCAGGGCTGTATCCATCTTTCTCGAAAGCTCTGGAACCCCCCGACCACCACACTGGAAGGTTACAAGTTTCGCGAAGCTTCGAGCTGACACGCCCAGGCTTGTTACCGTCGCTTCGCTGAGATTGTGACGCGATACAGCGTTTGTGGCGTTTTCCATACATAACCCCATCTGTCGTTCTCGACACAACGTCGAGAGACCGACAGAAAGGGAACGTCTTGGTTACGTATGTAACCTCAGTTCCCTGATGGAGGGAACGAGACGTTGTGTCCCTTATGCCACAAACCTGTATCGTTTCTGTTGCAGTTTGAGAGCCTCTCAGGCTCTTCAGAACAAGAGGTAAATGAATGCTGCACGCCGGCTTCCTTTTATACCGGATATCCGGGGGCGGAGTCCGGCATGCAAATTTCATTCGCCAAATTTCATTGGCCTTTTCTATAGTAGTCAGAGTTGATTGGTTCTCAAGGACGAACCCTATCTGTCGTTCTCGACACAACGTCTCGTTCCCTCCATCAGGGAACTGAGGTTACAGACGTAACCAAGACGTTTCATGTCAAACACCCTACATTTATGTAGCATTACTGTATGAAAACACTTTTTTTATACAAAGTGCTCAATAAAACCTCTGGTAACTGGTAACCATTAAGTTTAATACAGAGTCATACTTACAAGTGCGGTTTTGACTGAGGTCACATATAATAGAGGATTTCCAGTTTTGGTGCTGGTGGGTAGAGAGACAGTCAGAACAGCCTGGTTGATCGGGAAGGTTCCAGTTGAAACCTGCGGAAAGACTCTGTTTAAAGCTCTACTACGACATACGTGGAGGGACTAAAGTCAAATACGTGTTATATATAAGTTAAATATATATAGTTTAGAGTTTACTCACTTTTAATGAGATGTCAAAAAGTGGGCCGATGTCATTAAAATCAGAGACTGTATTTTTGACTTGATGTTCCGCGCCAACCACACAAAAATCCAAGTTCATGTCTCTGTTAAAATAAAAAGAAAACTAAGAAAATAACAACATGACTGCATTTTTGACCAAACTCTAATAATATGATGCTGGAGGGTTGCTAAAAGGGGTTGGTACGTTGTTCTGAGTGTATTTAGTGTGTTGCATCAGCTCATTTTCAATGCATGTAGGCATGCCAATTATTATTAAGGCTTGTAATTTTTATGTTTTTTTGGTTTGTAGTAAAACCCATAGTAACCCCAAATTTACTATCATGTTATCAGGAAAAACATAATTTTATCTTGATATGTCTATTCAAATCTAGAGTAATACAAATAGTTTTCAAGCTGAAAGAAAACATGGTTACTACACTGTGATAAAACCAGTATGACCATACATTTTTTGTTTTTATATATGTTTACAGCGGCCGTGCAATAGCGTTTCATGCCGTTTCAATGTTAAACGTGCTGTCTTCTCGTACTTATTGTGGTCAAGTTGTCAAAAACGAGTTGGGCGTATTAAGTAGTATTTCTGTGCTCGATACACTCCCCCAGCGATCGTACAGGTTTCAAAATGTTTTTTACGAACATATAAAACTGTTTTGTAACAAATTTTCTTAGTCCGTTACTGGACAATTCTCCCAAAAAGGCAAGCGGCACGGCCACACGGCAGCAAGGAGAGCAGGATCTTGTCGCTTTCACTTGTAAGCAGGAGAGAGAGCATACGTTCGCGAAGTTCATGTGTTTGTTTGTTCACTGCATTTGGGTGATGAATGTTATATAAACTGTGGATATAATGCTGGATTTGGAGATTATTTGAAACTGATATATGGAGCTGTCTCAGCACTCAAAGATACCGGAAATGCGGTGAGTGAAACGGATGTCTGTTTGGTTGACAATGGGTGTGCACGTGCTTTAGTTCAGCCTACCCCTCCCCCCCGCACACGGCAAATGTTTTCGGAAACAATCGTAGAGCTGTATCTATCTTTTATAAATGTGATCAAACTAAATACTCTTCCAAGATACAAAGTATGCAATACTACTCTTTAGGTACTCAAGATTAATATGAGATTGGCAGAAACCCTGTGTGTTACGCCCACTTTAACCTGCATTAAGTATAACAGGACAGGAAATTGGCCCATATAACAACAAGATCGTCATCATTGGCAGAATTACTGATTTTTAGAGATTGAACTCTGACCTGGTGAGAAGGATTTCAGAGTCATATTGGATTGGGGTGATGACAGAGACCTTGTTATCTGATGTCACTTCCTCCTCACTGTCACTGGAGAGTATTATTCATGATTATTCACAAATCACATGCGTTACTTCACAAAATTTAAAGCGGTAATGTGTTAAAGCTACAGCTTTCTGTACCTGTGTGCTTCAAAATTCACAACAGCATTTTTCTGTAGTTGATTCAGGTTAAAGTCAAAGCTGATCTTAAATGATACCTGAGAAACAAACACACACGCACATACATTACAAGATTTATTTACTCTCTAAAATGTCTACTCCACATATCTTAAAGCTAGCGGTTGTCATATGTAGCTGTTATAACATATTTAAAGGCAAGATATTTGTAAAATATTTGTGAAGACGAACACACGCACGCACGCACACAAACACACACACACACACAAATGTGCGCGCGCACACACACACACACTTACTGTTTGTCCTGTTGTCAGGGTTGGATATCCAACTTGGCAGTCAAGTGAATTTTGTTTTGAGGTGCATTTCACTTCTGTGTTGTCATTCTACAAACACAAGCATGATTCACAAATAAGATTTACGTCTGTATATAAATAGGGATTTAAACTGATAACATACATGTGAAACTAATGCACATACAGGTGGTGTGAAGGAGGCATAGAACAGGTTACTGGAGAAGTTTGCAGATAGTCTTGTATTGTAAGCATTTTCTTTTTTGTTTAATACGGTCACAGTGAAAGAGAGTCTTCTTCTCTCCTGGCTCACTAGCAGTGAGGATGAACTGCAAAACACAATAAACAGGTCTTAAAACTTCTAAAAATAACTACACACAAGACTGGGCAGGGTCTAAATTTCAGGGTTCTTTAATAACATATCGCATCTGTCCCTGGTGGTAATAGGTTATTTCCCACATCTTAACTCTTAAAGGGATGATCCAAAATGCATGTCATCATTTACTAGTTGACTAAAGTATTTTTCCAATAACATCTTTAAAGTCTGTTGGAAGAAATGTAGCACACCAGTTTTAACGACATAGACTGTTCATAGCTAGATTGAATTAAGATGTCAATTTTAACAGTGTGAAGACAACATGTGTTTGAAAAAATGGCCTTTAAATTATATTTTAGAGTCACCTTGGAACATCATCAGCTTTCACAGTCAGCTTCAGGTCACTAATACATTTGTCATCAGAGCCACAATCTTTTTCAAAAGGGACCTAAGCAGAGAGAACATTTGAGCAAGGTGTACATACTTAAAATTGAATGTTATTTTATTAAATTTGGTAAAATCTTACAAAAAATTCCCACGCTTTAGGGCGGAATGCATCCAGGACAGGTCCGGTATCTGGATTCTGTGGACTGATGTCCACCCGCAATGCAATTGCACTGACAAAATCTGAAGTATCCTATGGACATATTACATTTAAAATGTATTAATAGTAATTTGTGTTTTATAATAGAGCATAATATGTAAATGTGTATTCTAAACAGCTATATAAATATAGACAGATATCTTATTAATGGACAACACTAACCTGCACATTGACGTTATGATCGATACACTTTTTCGTTTTAGAAACACTAATAGCATTCTGGGTAACACGCTCCGAGTTATCAAACTGAGCTCTTGAGACGTCTATAGATGATTGTAGGTCAGCATCCAGAGTCAGATTGTACTTAATGTCTGTTTCAACCAAGAAAGAAAATATGCAAGTTTAGGAGCCATCTCATTACGTAGCATGTTAACTGTCACCCGTTCCGTATACGGGACACCTAAGTTTGAGTCAATATTGTGCATGTTATCTCTAATTGAATAACGACAAACTATATATCATTAAAAAGGTCTATGACTCTAGAATACATATTTCTTTTGTGTTTTTTCTGATAATATATGTATGGAGAGTAATTGATTATTTTCTATAAAGAGTGTTCTATAAAGAGTTTTTATCCTTTTGCGACCCCCATTTTTTTTATGTATTTTTAATCAAAGAAAAACATTGACTTTTTTTTACAATTAAGCAAGTTAAAAGTATGTCAAGCTAGTATTATGTTGGGTCACGAGAGCAAGAACCAAGGGGTGGACTGGCTGGAACACCAAGAATTTTCCCGTAGGGATGCTCATGTGAACAGCCTCCGGAACACGACCGCAAACATACCGGGGGAACCAGAACACAATTGCAAACGGCTGTTACTAGCCACTAGCCAAACCAAAAAACAAACAAAAGACTGGAAGTTATCTTTGGGCCAGACATGTGTGCCCCATGAAAACCTCTGTAATCAAAACATGAAAATGCACATCCTCTAGTGGCTATATCCTTCTGTGATGACGTTCCGTAGACAGGCTTGGGCAGAACATCTGTTAACTCCTCCCCTTTGACTGTCAATCTGCTGCCAATTTCATTTCAAAATGAATCGACTGTTTTTATACATCGGAACAATTTGCAGTGGAAAACCCGAGCCACGCTCACTATTTTTGTCATTTGATTTTACATTTCACTTGGAAATACTTCCGAATGCAGTATGTGTCCTTCATCCATATGTGTTCAGTATTAATCCTAAACATAATGTTTGAGTTGGGAATTTGGAAATTGATCGCTACATAAATATGTAGAAGGCTTGCTTACTTACTTATTGAACCCTCCTCTGCGGGTTTAAACGTTGCCGTGAAACAGACCTTAGCAACAAAACAAGAAACCCTCTTTCCACCAAACAGACAGGGTTTACTCAGAATACTGATCTTCTCGAGGTTGAAGGAGACGGTTGTCGTGACAGACGCCACTGCCTTTGACCTGAGATCAGAAATACAATCAACATTGCAATTCCAAACCAATCATTTACGAGATCTTTAAATACACACAGAGACCATTTACCAGAGCTGCACAGCCATCCCATATCCTCCCACTGAAATATCAGGGATTGTGTCACCGTTCATATCTCCATGGCCATGTAATGACCGTCCAAAGAACCTAATATTTTGGCCTAGTTTGGATCCAAGTATTTTCTGAAGAACATTATCACAACTGGTTAAAATGTTAATTCAGTTTCAGTTGTCATTATTCCATCTCTGCTGAACCCGACCCATATGTCATGCAACGTCATTTGTCAACAGTCCATTCTACCTGTGAGCTTTGCTTTCTGATGGATTTTTGATCTCCATAGTAGATGTAAATGGCTCCTTGGCCATTGTCTTCCAGAGGAGCACCGACCACCACATCACTGAAACCATCCAGGTTCAGATCTGGGACAGCAGTGATGGCCATTCCAAACCGAGCATTCTGCAATGGGGAGGAACCCTCTAAAGTGCCCTGGCTGCTTAAGTTGCCCTGAGGAAAAGAATTGATTTGTAGACATTTCTTTTGATTCAAATTGAAATTGCTATTGAGTTATTGATGTATGGACAGTATATCTACTGGATATCACCTTAGTAATAGAGAAGATGTAAACTCTCCCTGTTTCAAACGTCTCTTCACTCATGTACATTGGAGCTCCAACCAGCAGCACATCAGTCACACCATCAGCATCCACATCAACAGGACAGAGAACACTGCCGAAATAAGACCCGATCTACAAACCACACACTCGTCAAATAGATATTACCCTACAACATCGTCTAATAAAATCTGTATAGTAAAACCAACTATTTCAAAGTTTAAAAAACCATGACATCAAAATTTTTATGGATATGTCAATTAACTTTGGGGTATTTTATTTGCCAGTTTACTCCTAAAAGTTGACAAATATATAATTGTACAAATTTAAAATTTCCAAGAAAACAGAACAAATATTAATGACTCAGCCTACACTTACAGTCTTATCAACATTTTTGTCCGATTAAAGGCTACCTAGAATGAGACTCCTCCCCCAATACCACCAACCTACTGAAGTCAACACAAAGTGATTTCAGAAGATAAGTAAACAGAAAAACGAGCGTACCTGATATCCGATCTGTGAATATACGACAACAGGCTGTGTCTTTTGGTCAATGGTGTAAACTACAACTTGTCCTCTATGCATGGCGCGAGGAGCACCAGCCACATAAAACTCAGAAGATCCTTCTGTTAGAGTGCTGACAGAGTAACCTAAACAGACAGCAGGGGAAATTAATCACAACGAAAAGACCAATACGTACATGTTGATGTTTTAAGAGTGTTGGGAAGGTGTGTTGTGCCCGTTGCTCAACTGATCAAGCAAGGTTAACAGAACCAAGGTCGTGGATTTCGTTTCCAGGTTACAGATAAGGGGTGTCAGAACACACACTATATTGACACGAACTGTGATATTAAAAACTATGACTATCGATACTGTGTTCATTTTTCATATACAATACATCAATACATAAGTGTCGTAAATAATTTGGCGCCTGTTGGAAAGTGTAAGGGCCGCAATAGCTACAAACTCTCTCTCTCTATTCCATATAATCAAATTTTTTGTGTAATTTGTTTACCAAAAGAAAAATCACAAAATAAACAACTATAAATATTACATTTTCATTTTAGCACTTGGCAGATGCTTTTATCCAAAGTGATGTGCATTGGATTATCCTGTAGATTTTGTTTCTAAGTATTTGCAATCCCATGGGATTGAACCCAAAACCTTGGTGTTGAAAGCTTATGCTCTTACCGCTGAGCTAGAGGAAAGCTAATAAATATTAAATAGACTGATAGCATTATTTGTTCATTTAAATAGATACCATAATAATAGCGCTATACAAGTAATTCGGCATCAATAACTGGAAAGTAAAAAGCCGATATCGTAACATCCTTAGTACACACATACTATAGATAAATGTGCATCTGATAGAACTGTAAATTGCTTTAGATAAAAGCTTTCAAATCTGCAAATATAATGACACATTTATAGTCCAGCACATATCCTGCTGTGATGCTTTTGTGGAGGAAAACGTTAAAGACTATAAACTCTATTGTAAAGATATGTCTGGCTTATTTTTCCTCACCGAGCAATGAACTGTGGTTTCTATCCTTCAGAACGTCCTCAAAAGCCTTTTTAGGGAAAATGTGTGATTTCTGCCCATTCTGATGGACAACAGTCCCACTCCAACCGTATGCTCCAACGGCACCCAACATGATCACATTCTGTAGGATATGGTATATGGTCAAGCATTTATTTTGAATCACGTGTTATTTTTGGATGCTGAATCAACAGATTCAGAGATAGTTCACAATATCAGTCATGGGCACCTTCTCATTGGTCTGGTGTGCACTGAATCCAACTTGGGACATTTCCATCTGGAAATCTTCTCCTTGGCTGGTGCCTGGATTAAAAAAGAAGATAGGAAAGAATATGATGCAACCTCTCTTTTTCAAAGCGATGGAAGACCCACGGAATACCGTATATCCCATTGCATTCTGGGATACAAGATGAATGTTTACCTTCAATGTTAAATATTCTGTCCCCAAGAGTTCCTACAATGTTGATAAGCGCTTGCTCCGATGACACATTGAACATATGGTTTTCTGTAGGGGCGCTAGCAATCAATTCAATCTCCTTGACGAATTTCTGAATATCTGCACTTGCTTTGAGAATCTGTGTGAATTCATAGATGAGAATAATTACTTGCTGTGCACTTTTAAAAATAAAGGTGCTTAAAAGGTTCTTCACAGCGAAGAACCATTTTTGGTCTCACAAAGAACCATTTATTCAAAGGATCTTTAAAAAAAACATCTCTCCCTTACTTTTTTATAATCTGAAGAAACTTTTTTCGCTACGAAGAACCTTTTTTGTAACAGAAAGGTTCTTCAGATGGGTTCTTTATGGAACCAAAAGGTTTGTCGCAGAACCCTTTGAAGCACCTTTTAGAGTGTGGTTGGTGGAATTATTTTTATGAGGAAAATTATTTGAAAACTCCTTTTAAAAGGGCTAATGCACTTACATCAATAATACGTCAAGTGAGTATTTGAAAATAAAAGAATATAGTTTGTGTTCACTCATACTCACAGCAATGCCAAAGCGAATGATGCCATCCTTATTACATCTGTCAATGACTTCTTGACCTCTTTCACCATCAAAAGATTCTCCATCTGTAACTATAACCATCACCTTAGTGGCATCTGGACGGCCTCCGTTTTCTGGGCGAAAAGCCTCTTTTCTGAAACACAAACATTAAATATTAGCTAAAATACAATTCAAATCAGGCTGCTTTTAGAAATCAAAGGGAATAGTGTACCTGACATTGTCAATTGCGGCGAAAGTGTTTGTTTCTAGCCCGGTTTTCTGTTTGATATCGGTTACATTAGAAATGACTTTGTTTTTGTTTTGGTCAGAGCTAAATTTGTAGTATGTAGCCACATTTTCTGAATACTGCATAATGCTGACCTAAAAACAAACAATATACAAATTAAATCAGGTCATGAAAGACAACTATTTGAAAACAGGTCAGGAAAACAGAACTCACTCGTGTTTGATCTGGTCCGATATTAAGATTCTCCAAAAGTTTTGTGAGAAAATTTGTGACATCAGGCCAAGGGTAAATACTGTTTGATCCGTCTAAAACAATGGCAACATCCATTGGCCCACCACACGCTGAAAAATAAATTATTACAAAGTATTAATAAAAGTATTTTGTAAGCTCCTCAAAATTAAAAAAAGAGCTGTTAAATGTGTCTTTTACTCTGAATGGCTGGTGAAAAGGCCGGCTGAGGAGAAAACTGTGAGTTCACTTCAGCACAGATTCCTGGGTAAAAATATTGACTGCCACATGTCTGAGCCCACAGAGGACCACATGCCTGAAAAATACATGATACAATACATGATCCACTCATTTGTTGAAGGTATTTTTGTAAAACTGTCACATAACCGTTTTAAAAGAACATTTCACCCCAAAATGAAAAGAAGATATTTTGAAGAATGTTGGTGACCAAACAACATTGACCACCATTGACATCAATTGTATGGACACTAGGGATGTAACCGTTTCAAAGTCCCACTGTACAATAACACCTCGGTATAACGTCCACGGAACGATATTTATTGCAATATATAAAATGACAAATGATGACTTGGAAACGTGCCGTAAGCATCCTCTTTTCTTTATCTTCAAATCATAACTGTTACTAGACGTATGTGTTATAGTATGAGATGGGTCAAATGACCAAAAAATCCCCTTTATAAAATAGAATAATTGCACCAGATGGACCATGCCAAAGGTAGCCATCTATAATTTTTTCTACATTCTCTATGTTAGGAAGAACTATCATTTCATACAGTCATGTGACCACGATAATATTGAGACAGTTTTGCTATTGCGATAATATTGCTATATCCCTAATGGGCACATTTCCCCCGAAAAATTATTTTCTCTTCCACAGAAGTAAGAGTCATATACATGTGTTGAATGACACGTGGGTGGATAAATGGTTTTCAAAATATCCAAATTTACTCACTTGTTTCTATTGACTACTTCAAGTAGACTTTATTGGTGGAACAATATAAGAAATTGTAAGTTGCTACTAGTTTGCAAGACTGTATAGGTCTAAAAATACCATCATTCATCATGTTTAGAAGCTTTCTGACACAAGGTAATCTTCTCTTTTCTGCCCCATGACGTTGTCAAATGGTGAACATTCACTTGCAGTCATTTTCACACCCACTATCACAGTTTGGGTGTAGAAGAATGGCATTCAAAGTATACTTTCGATAAGCGCATAGACTGCCACAGTTTCCTTCCTACCATAAATGCGTTTCCTTTAGTTATTGGAGTGAAGGTCAGGCCCAGACTCATGTTGATGTTTACACTCTTCACACCATCTATGCTGAAAGAGTCTGGAAAGAGACAAAGACTGTCAACAGATGAGCACATATTCAACACTTATAAATAGACGAGTCAGTTTCAATGTGCTTTGAGGTTGTCGAATGGTGTGAAACTTTAGGCTCCTAATGAATACAAGGCATTGCTGGGGTTCACAGTCTTTTTTTAAGTAAGTTTTAACATAAAATAAAAAGAGATTTACTTTGAATGTTTAGTTTCTCACAGCGAGCACTATTGATCTCACACTTGTAGATGTCTCCTTTTCTATTGTTAGGGTATCCACTCCAGGGAGAACCCACCAGCAGCCTGAAGGGGAATAAATTCACAGAAACAACAAAAACATTAGATGCGTAACTAAAGCACAAAAGTTGTTTTTTGTGAGTACTTGAAGATGTCAAAAGCATCTGTTTCATTGAAAGATGGTGTATGCTGCATTAGTTCCTGGTTTAACAGGCAGGAATAAGTCATTTAGTTTCATGTCTCAGTTGTTGAGACGGTTTATGTTTCCTTTTTACCACTTAGGTGATCACGTACTTTGTCTCGATTCTCAAATACATAAGTTTGATGGTGCACCAGCCATAACCACAGTGTGAAAGCCAGTAGACGAGTTTGAAAGCAACGTTTCTGGTGTGAATGGATGCCATTACCATTTTCCTTGACTGTTGCTGAACTGTTGTACATTGTATCCAAATTCTTCATCTTCAGGACCTGAGAAGATTTGAGCACCTGCAGTCCCCACATTAAAACTCTGAGTTTGAGCGATGCAGACACCTATGATAAAGTATGAAGTGGATCTTTAGTCTAGTTTCACACACACACACAAACAGTATCATACGGTATTGTGTCATTTTGTCACACTTTATTTTGATGAGCCATTTTAGGGTTAGTGGAATAAGTAGTTCAAACGTAACTTATGGTCTTAACATTTTTTTTTGAGGGACTGTCATAGTAAAGTGTTCGCAGATGATAGAGACAGTTTGCTAATACTTTGCTGACTGAAGAAAAACATGTATAATGTAAAAAAACTTTTATTTTTTACTTGAAAAACAGAAAACTGTCAAATTACAGGAAAAGACTGCAAATTCACACGAAAAAACAGGGGAAAAGTGTTAGTCACTTGCAATTGTATAAATATATTGTAGCGAGAAGCCAGGACGGGAGCCGTGAGGCGGGGCCGGTGGCGTGAGTGATAGCTGTGCGCGCACCAGTCCCGTATCTCCCACGGAGGAGTTCGGGAGCATAAAAGGATGAATCGACAGGACTGCCGGCGAGAGAGGACCGGGCCCGGACATGTGGTCTACGTTTGTATTTATGTTCTTGTGGTCTTTTACTTCCATGTTATTGTGTGTTTGCTTTGATAACACTATATCTAAATGTTTGGCGGTTCTTGCCTCTTTCCTTACTTTTATTGAACCGTATTACATGTATCAATTGAACTCTTGAAATATAGTGTTACCTATAATTTCCATTTAATCAACACGGTATACTTAAAAAAGCAATGATTATTATAAAGGTGCACTGTTAAAAAGAAATCCCGTAAAAAATGGACAAAGTACTTGAAGGAAATGACCAGTACATTTTCTTTTCTTTTATGGACATTTCCGTTAATCCTAAAATCCAATTTAATGCAGTGCGAAATGTAAAATACAGGTAAAACAACGGTTAAAATGAATACAGAATATTCCTTCATTTTAATACAGCATTTTGTCTCCTATTTTAACAGATTTCTTTAAGAGTCTGAACACCCAACCCTTTTTAGACTTCACCCTCAACACACCCTCACAACAAACTCTGAAACTTTTAGTCATGGACAGATTTAAATTGACATCTAAGAGATATACACACTTCTAAATTGTGCCAACAGTTTCATCATTTACATTTACATTTTACATCATGAAATCATGCAGCGTAAAAAAGACATAAAAAATGATAATATTCTGGGAGTTAAGTGCCAGAAAAAACAACTTGTTTCCATCTTCCTTCTATGATTTGACATTTTTACCACATTTCAAAATTATATTAAAAAGTTGTAAAAGAAAACAGCTAACTTTTGTTTCAAATGTAAACAGCTATAGTACATACTCAATAAATGTCCATCCTTCAACCAGATTTTTTTTGTCAAAAGAAATACTACACTGAAAAAATATAAACAATGATTTAACATTAGACAACATGCATACAACGGGTACTCACTCTGAAAGAAAAGCAGTATCCAAACTTTATCCATTTGATCCATTGCTTATTGAGAAAGGACAGCAGATACTAATGTGTGCAGTCTCACAGTCAGACGGAAACAACCCGTAATGGCTCAAGACTAAATTTACTATAAGAGGATGTGGTCATATACCAGATCAGATTTGCTTGTGTTTAAACATATCTTATTAAACAAATGACCGGAATTTAAAATTTACATCTGTCACTACGCAGATGACAGAATTGAGTTATTTCAGAATTGTATATGTTTCTTTATTTTATTAAATTATGAAGATAAAAAGTTTCTTTTTGTCCACTCTGATTGGCCGGATATGAGTGTGGGCTGGTGTAAGGGGCCGGGTTAAGTGGATTAGTAATGTCTTTAGTGTGAGTGTCTCCCGGAGACCATGACACACACACACACACCCTCACACAAACAATGATTAACCCAATGATTAAGTGATATTATGTCCCAGACGGTTTACCTTACTGACACAGTTTTAAAGCGAACAGGAAATGTTTTAGAAGTATTGCAGATCATTGTCTGTAACCTTACTGGCTGCTGAAAGTGAACTAAGTCACATGGTACATTATACATTATGTTTCAGTTGTTTCCTGGCTGAATACATTGTTTTATTATTATAGATCAATCAAATTAGGCACCTCATTCATTTCATGCAATTGGAAAGGGAAATTACAAAATAAAAGCTTTTCACCATACTGATAGGTCACTTAGCATTTTTGTTTTTTTATCCCATGATTGTCTATATACTGCATAGCTGAGTGAATTGTCACATCCATACTGGATTGTCACATGCAAAATGATCCATTTTCCTCAAAAATCGGCACATTTAAAAAAATACAATAGCTATTTTATGGTCTCCGGAGAGCCATCCCTTCTTCATTTGATTGGTATTATGCGCTTCTGGTTTGTGCATTTCACTTCACAGAAATTTGTCAAAGTATATTGTCTCTCAATAATGTACATCCTTTTTTGTCACATCCATAACACTCGACTATTTCCCTCTTTAAAATAGTAAATTCGTACAAAGATTGATATTTTTCTGATGTCTGGCTGCTTTCATCATGGGTTTACTAAAATATAAACAGCTGATTCAATATTTTGGTAACAAAAGCAATCTCTAAAAATATTTTTTTTCATACACTACACTTGGAATGGCCATTTTGCTAAAAAATGTATTATTACATCGATGCCTCAGAAAATGTTTATTATTGTTGATCATAAAAGACTGTTGATAATGGTTACACTATAGTGTGTTAGTATGTGGATGACATCATTTAAGTATAGACGGTTTCATCTGATGCATGCGCATGCCCGAAGTTAACTTCCGGTCTGGGTTTGGTCATAATATTACAATTTATTACATATCTAATTTGTATTCATAAGAATTGATATATATATATATATATATAATTTGCCCTCATTGACTGTTGACCATGGAACGTGAATGGGGCACATTTTGAAGTGAACTACTCCTTTAATATTTTTTGTATATTAATGGTATTAAATTAATTTAAAACTACTCAACAGTTACAGATTCTTTGTGGAGGTCTACCGGAAGTGAAGTTTGGGACATATTACGTTTATGTTGTTACCCCTGAAACCATCTATACTGTATATTCCTACAGTATATAAATGAAAACACACACAAACATCTCTCATTAACTTTTGAAATTAGAAAATAAGCATTTATTTTGTACTGCGCATGATTTTCGGACAGTTTGTGCAATGCTTCTTAGCTTCGTGGTGAAGAGTATGTACAAAATGACAAACCAGTGCATTACACAGAAACTTCACAGCAGAGTGACTGACATAGCCAACGTTTTTTATGTGCATGAAACACGAACACTGATTGATCATATATACAATTGAATCTCATGGCTGGCAGGAACTATGTAAATCATAAAGAAAACATACGGTGATAAAATGATAACAGTGGAACTTAGCCAAAAGTAAAACTGTGAAACGTGAAAAAAAGTATGAAAAAAAAGTACAATGAGGTACTGTGTGACTTAAGAAACAACTTCCCCTGAAACTCCTGAAGCAATTATTGGCAACATTGCTTTTAGACATAATGGGGAACAAAAAGAACTCTGCCACAAAGTTACTTTGGTTTAACAGTAACAACATTGGCTTACTGTTTCAGTAATAAATGTTTTTCATAATTTATCAAGACTTGAATGTGTGTAAGAGATATGCAGAATTAATACTCATAGACCCACTGCATTACATTAAGGCACTCATATACTTACATACAACACAATATCTGTCATTTAGTCATACTGTGTTTAGTTACCGGCAACATACTGCTAAATTTGTGATTCATGTTTCTATAGTATTTCACATTCAATTTCCCCTACGAGACCATACATTAAAATAATGTCTTTATTTTTTTTATAAGGAATAACACTCGCCCTCATGCCGTTTCAAACACGTATGGTTTTCCTTGGAACATAAATATCTCTGCTGTCTTTCTAAAACCTCGTATCTCCATGTTTTGTGGTTTTTATTCTTTGCCACAAATCATTATTATTAGTCACCCTTTATGTTTGTCTCTAGGTTTTGCAAATATCTAACCCATAAAAAGGATTAAAAAGTGCTTGTCAACTCTGACAACACAGTATGTCATCTCTTAAGAAGTACAGTGTTTTTTCCGTTTCTTTAATCAGCGATCATTTTAGATTTATAACTTTTATCAGGGACTGTCAGGTTAAAGGTAATACAAAGTACATTTTGAAAATGTACTACGTTTCAAGATACTTTGTAATATCTTATTTGCTCCAGCAATAAGAAGAAAAACATCTAAACAAGAAAATTTTCATTTTTGGGCACTTTAACCCTTTGAGATTTCTTGTTTGGTGAAGTAATTCTTTTTTGATATTTACATATGGCAAGAACTAAACATGACATGTAAATGACTGTCCAATTTTATGATTCCAGACACTTAATATCTGGAATACCTGAGAAATGTCTTCAGTAAGCTACTTCCGGTGTCGCACAGATGATGCAATCGCTTTTATAAAGCAGTTCATTTATCACTATATTGCAAACATAACTTTATATACACTATAAGCTTTACATTTACAGTACAAATAGACCATTTGTCTTTCATTTGCGGTTGAAGACAAAAAGTGTGAAAAACATCAGTGCCAAACACCTACTTTGTGAACTAAGAGGAATGTGCAGATTTGTACACGCCTATGACAAAATACAAATGAAAACAAAAGCTTGAACTCAAAAACATCTCTGTACAGTGCCTAAAAAAGCTCTAGAACTAAATTGAAACAGATCTCCATACGAAGTTATGTTTCTGATTTGGTGTGTAAAGTCAAGACTGGTTCTTGAGATCTGCTAATGATGGATATAAATGTGGGCTTTTTGTAGGCTGGTGGGATGTCATTTTTTATTAATAAATGTATTTTTATCTATCCATTTGGCAGAAGCTTTTATCCAAAGGGACTAACATTGATTATACTTTTGTGTCTGAGTATGTGCAATCCCCGCAATCAAACCTTATGACCTTGGCGTTGCTAGCGCCACGCTCTAACCACTGAGCTAGACCTTATTTTTTAGTTGATAGACCTCCTGTGTTTTGCTTTGGAAGCTTGACGATTTGGCAACATGTTCACCAATCTCGAGGTACGGGACTTCACATTTGGCTCATCGGCTGAATTTTGCAGTGAGGACATGAAGATAATTCAAGCAAAATGTTGGGTTCTCCTAGGTCAACTATAAGACGTAGGGATCTTTTGTGAACCTCGACGTACAGTGATCATCAGATTTATGAAAGATGAATGTGATCTTGATGATGTTTGCTGGCTGTGTCGTATGAGTTGACCTGAGAAATGGCATCTAAAGATCTGTGGGCCTCAAATCTATTCCTTCATATCTTCTTTCATGTCTTCTTTCATGTCTTCTACTGATTTTCTCTTGAAGAATCCCGCCTGCAGAAAAACGCGTTTATCATTCAACATGACAGTTGATGGGCGAAAGATTTAGCCTAACAAGTACAAGTCAAAGGGGAGAAGTTAACTTAACACAAATAACAATACATACCTTCCATAAAGCGAAGATAACAAGAGCAAGTATTAAAAGTCCTAGAAGAATACTTAAAATAATAATCCACAGTGGGATTCCACTTCGTATGTCTTTTGTTACTTGAATCTTGACCTGTGAAGATAAACAGTACCAACAGTCATGATTTCAAAACCAAATGTAGGAACACTAGCAGTCAGTGTGGTTTATTCAGCTTTTTATTGACTTCCTCTGTTTCATGGTAAGTAAGGTTTATCCGGTTAGTGTGGTCTAGTTAGCCCTTACTGTGAGACGTCATGACTACCATTCTTTTGAGTTTGAAGACTTGGCCTTAACTTTGGCCTTTATAACACAATGATGTAGTATGCTTTCTGTCTTGAGACCTGTTAGACTTGTGGCTATTAAGAACGTTTCTCTGGCCTTGCTCTGGAAGAACATCTTAAATTTGCTTCTTAAATAAAAAATATACCAGAAAAGTTTGAAGCTTAAAGAATAGTAACTATTTCAAAGGAGGTTTGGTACATGATTGTCAGGGGAAAAAGGAGAACTAACAGTCACCTTGTTTTCTGTAGTGAATGTTTTCATATAAAAGCAGTTTTGCCTTTTGTTTCAGTGTTAGGGAATTCTACATTAATATGTAGATACTCTATATCAGACAATATATTCGTTATTGGCATCCAATTTTAAAGAATTATCGGTTATCCGCCAAATTTACATATCGGTGCATCCCTAGTATGTACTGTATCTAAAGCTGCAACAATGCAAAACTGTGAAAAGCGCTTTAGGACTATACTTTGAATTGAACTGATCCCTGTTGAAAAAAACAAATATGATGGTAAGGTAGGTTTCGAAGCATGGTAGCTGGTTTGTGCTAGTTTAAGATGGTCCTGAGCTGGTTAAGGATCATCTTAAACCAGCTCAGAACTGTTTTAAACCAGCACATGACCATCTTAATCCAGCACATGACCATTTCAAACCAGCACATGACCAGCTAAAGCTCAGCACATGATGACCGTTTTAAACCAGCACATGACCAGCTAAGGCACAGCACATGACCAGTTTAAACCAGCACAGGACCATCTTAAACCAGAACATGACCAGCTTAATCCAGCACATGACCACCCTAATCCAGCACATGACTAACTAAGGCACAGCACATGACCAGTTTAAACCAACACATGACCAGCATAATCCACCACATGACCAGCTAAAGGCCAGAACATAACCAGCTAAAACCAGCACATGATCATCTTGAACCAGCACATGACCAGCTAACGTCCAGCACATGACCAGCTTAATTCAGTACATGACAAGTTTAAACCAGCACATGACCAGCTAACGTCCAGCACATGACCATTTTAAACCAGCACAAACCAGCTACCATGCTTCATTTACGCAAAAAGTCAATATTTTACACCCCATGTATAATTCTACAGCCAGAGCCGTTGTCACACATACCTCTCGGGTCAAAACGTTCTCATTTAACACAAACAGCTCAGTGTTTTTACTCTGGAGCGAAGCATCAACTGCCATGTAGATACTGGAAAATTCTCCCTAGATGTTTAAAAAAAGATACATGCCATTAGCAATGTGTTTTACTGAATTATATTGAGATGTCCATGTAAAAGACAGGCGAGACGGTCTTACTTTGATGAAGGTAGGTCTCCACACTCGAAATGTGACGTTGATCTGGTTGAAGTCTGCAGGCGGGATGAAGCAGCTAAATGATTTGCAGGGGTTTCTTTCTTCTTTACAACTCTGAACGATGGAGAAAAAGATCAACTCGTTTTTGGCATTGATCTTTCATTACTACTGTACTCATTAATATCCACAGGACTGTTTACTCACCAAAAGATAAACGCTCAAGGTTTCTTTTTTAGTGGTCACCGTGTGAGGCTTGTCAGGATTGATGTTCAATGGGTTAATCAACTTTTTGGCATCACACTGGATGTTCTGTAAGCATAAAATGAGGTAGTTGATGTATTGTTGAGTAAGGGTGAAGTCGTCTGTGCCGATAATAGATTAGAGGAAACACCCACAGCTGTATGTTTGAGATGCGTGAAGTACAGCAGCCAGTTTTCTCCAGATGTGTGATACGGGAACGTTATTGTGAGCTGCAGTGGAGGAGTCAGCATTTCTTTGTCTCTCTCGATCTGTTGAGTAAAATCAGGGAGTGAAATCTAGATTGCGAATACCCACAAATTCCAAAACTAGCACTGCATCTGAAGTGTATTTATATTTTGAATTTTGGTCCTTTAGTTCCTGTTGCTTCATGGGATGTAATAGTATCCAACTGTTTTTTGCATTTTAAAGTTTCAGTCATTTTGAAAGTATTGAAGAAGAGCCTTTTTCGGACACAGGGCAGATTATTTTATCGAAGATGACTCCTAGTCATATAAAACATTTCCATGAATACCATTTAACAGACAAGGTTCTCTTTTTGACTTCCTCAATCTATTCTCTCTCTATACCACATCAATGGCTAGAGGACAAGGACCTGCAGGAGACCAGGAGGATCTTACCGTGTAGCTGATTTTAACCTCATCTCCGATGACGCTTGTGTGGTTGAAGACACTGGCTATCCTCTCCTTCTCTTTTAATATAATGTAGTCCTCCTTCATATACTTGTTACTAGAGAATACGTAAAAAGAACAATTCAAGAAAAGTCAAAGCCAAGAGGTCACCACATGTGGTGAATTGATTTATACTGTAGATGAATGACTGAATAATAGTTATAAGTAAATAGTAAATGTTAAAAAACACAATGATTTATTTTCTTTACTGTTTTTGCACTTTTGTTTTAGTTCGACACAGTTTGTTGTAGGCTGGTATAAATATAAAGCATTAAATGTGACTTTCGGCACTTACGCAGTGAACCGCAAGTTGGCTTCGTGCTTCACAGGAATGACGATGCTCACAAAGTTGTCTTTCAGTTCAGAATCTGGCTCTTCACTATCACTTTAAAAAATTAAAATGGACATTAAACGTCACTATTCCGTTTCCTATTTACCCGTGTGTCAAAACAGAAAAAAATGGATGGACGTCATTCTTACGTGGTCGCAGTAACATTGATAACAATGTCCTTACGAATATTAGAAGGATTGGGCTCGAACTGGATTTTGAATTTCTCCTGTTGGATGAACGCAAACAGAATTAACGAAAAGCATTCAGTTTTAATGGTAGTTTAATATCAGTGGCGAATCTTACCATTATATTTGCTTGGAGAAAAGGATATCCAACGGCACATACTATTCTGGTATTATTTGGCTCACAGTCCTTCTCCTTAGGCTGCGAAGAGGGTAAACGAAAATAAATAAAAATGAGATACCACAAGTGGACTCAATATAAGCCTCCACCATTGCGATCAGAAGAAATATTTAAATATTGAGACTTCTGCTCCATTCACAACTGGTACTTGCACAGACTTGAAAGATATATTTTAATCGTATATTTTCTTGTTTTATCAAAATGTCTTCGATAAACAGAGTAAAACCCACCTCAACTTTGACATAGTTGATGTTCTCTGTGTGGCTCAGCGAGATCTTGGTGTTGTAAGCGATATCTCCACTATTATGGACCTCGATGTTGACATAGAACTTCTCCTGCTTGTTCTTTATGAGAAGACTACAGAAATAAATCAATAAGAGATGCTCAATTCAGTCGATGTACATCCAGTGTTCAAGTATTGTTTTCATTGCCTCCCAGACCAATTAGCTTTGGAGGCTGACATGAATCATGCTTAAAGTTCATTTACTGTAGATGATCATTTACAATCAATGCATATTGTGCTTTGCTGCAGCTCTCAAATGACATCATTGGATTGTGTGTGTTGTGTAACCAGACACAGCACAATTTCGTTCATTTGAATGAGCAAATATGTAAACAAGATTTAAGAGCTATGGTTGAAAGTAGGATCGGACACAATATTCTTTCATCGTATAGAACTGAGGACCTCATGGACTCATCAAAACAGTAACGTGGTCAATGTATTTTTTTGGGGGGGGCTTAAAATCTTAAAATGGGGGTCCACTAAAATGTGTACTTTATAAAAATAGGTGCTTCAAAAGTTTTTCACAGTGATACCGTAGAAGAACCATTTACTCAAAGGTTCTTATAAACATAATTTCTTTCTTACCCTTTTATAAAGTCTAAAAACATTCTTCTACCATGAAGAACCTTTCAAGCAAAAGTGGCTCTTTTGAATTGTGAATTTTAAATGAATGCAGAATTGTTATATTTGAGTAAACTATTGCTTTTAGCATGGTTCTGTCCGTTCAAAAAAACTGGTTCGCTGATTCAATTCAACACAAGAGGGCAGTAGAAAACTATAAATGTAATAAACAGATGGAAAATACAATATGAATCTCTCACTGTACAAAAAAAAAAACACGGCCAAGGTATTCTTTAATAAATGGGCTGCAATACACACGATCATATAAAGATTAAAATGATCCAACAATAAAATCTATTAATAATACCTTGAGAGGTCAGCCGTGGCTTTGAGGTGTAGATTAGCGACACACTTGTCCTTGTTTCCACAGTCGACCAAAGCAATCTAAAATAAACAAGAACATTAAGAAAAAAAAGAATAAAAGATTTACATCAATGTGCTTCAACGACCCTAAAAAGATCTACATTATGTCATCAAAAGAATGAGTCATCTGAAGTTTTTATGAAATGTGTGCTGTTTTATGGAATTTCCTGGCAATGTTTAATTGAATATTAAAAGAATTAATAAGCATTACGCCAAATGTTTTTCGCAGTTCTCTGTGTCAGGAATTGCTTTCGTGCTTCAGTGCTTTTACTACAAAGCAGACACAAGTGAAGAGATGTGGAGGGAGTAACATTGGCTGATGTCTCCTGGAAAACATACTTCCTTCAGATAATCTTATCTCATTGTCTGCATGCTAAGCTGTCTGTTTGGGTATTAGTGTGTACGTGTAGAGAGAGAAAGAGATATAAAAACTTCCGAAAACATTGGGTTATATAACAAACATGCAGCTGTCCTCAGTGACTGCAACTGACTGTATGTTACAAACTTTTCTATCTATGTAAGTGTTTTTTAGAAATTGTTTTAGCCAACACACCCTTGTCACCAAAATTGTTCACTTTAACAGCCCCCTAAAATTTTAAGTAATGTGAACCTCTAAAAATTGTAATTTAGTTTAGACCCCGAGCCACCCAGATCTGCTCATTCTTTTTAATGAGCATTATAACTGTAGCGGCCGGTTTAGCGGTTTCTGGGCTGTAAACATTGTGCTCAATGCCCTCGAGACTTACACTTATTAACTGTAAACCAGCATCTCTGCAATAAACAAACTTATACAGCAGGAAAGTGAGAAAGGCATCTTACAGTCTTGTTAATTGATGTTGGTAACTCCCCATCCAGGACTGGACCTTTATCCTCATCCACTAACCCGAATTCCAGTATGACCATAATGGGATCCCTGAAATCCAGTTTATCCTGTAGGGGAACAATAAAAAATGTTGCCAAAGTTTCTTAAATGGTTCTAAATGGATTCGCTCACGAGCATCCTTAATGTGCAACTGACAGTATGGCAGTGGTGTAATTTTTTTTATAAAAATTGTATTTCTTTATTTATTTTATGTTAATTAAATGTATTAATATTTTTTTACTTATTTATATAGAATTGATTTATTTATAGTTATTTTAAATCTTTGCATGAAAAGGTTCTCTTAAATTTGAATCTTGCAATTTCCAAGTACTCCGGGAATCTGTGTAGGTACCCCAGGGCTACATATAACTGATTTGTGGTTTTCCTATGTATGTTTTATGTTGTCCCTGTACTGTATATCATCCTTCTTTTAAAGGTCAGAGGTCAGCTATGCACTGACTTGGGATGTGATGCAGTCTCTCAACAGAGAGGGGATTTTTACTGTTTAACACAGGCCTTTGATCAGAGAACTTCTGGCTTTTATTAAACTCGAGTCCTCTCAGATTTAGTCGCTTTGTTTTATGCTCTTTATCTACCGAGAAACGAGCAAACAAGATACACAGTTCAAAATCAAAGGAATTGGTTATATAAGTGGGTCTGTTTGCTTCACAAAGTACAACAATATTTCATTTCGATGTTCGAAGAGATTATAAGTATTATAAAAAAAGTATCGTGAAGTATTATATATAAAGTATCATAAAGATTTATCAATAAAGTATCATGAAGTATTATAAACAAAGTGTAATAAAATATTATAAATAAAGTATTATAAAAATGGTATAGTGTAGTATTATAGATAAAGTAATGTAAAGTATTATAAACAAAGTATTGTTTAGTATTAACAATAAAGTATTACAAAGTATTATAACAGTTTTGAACGAAGTATCATGAAGTGTTACAAAGAAGGAACCATGAAGTATTATAAGGAAAGTATCATGAAGTATTATAAGTAAAGTATCGTGAAGTATTATAAATAAAGTTTTATGAAGTATTATTCTATTTTTAAAACTAAGTTTTTAAAATTTTAAAATAGAGAATGTGATAAAAAAATGAAAGAATAACATTGGATCAATAACAATCATAATTTACGAGATTTTTTTTAAATGAATACTTTAAGAATTACTTGAACAGGTCAACTTAATTCTCGAAATCCCCAAACAACACAGTGGCATAATAGCAAAAGGGAGGTACAGTAGCTCTGTTCGTAAAGGTACTGCTTACTGGTTCGTGTGAATGAGAAGACTGATTTACTTGCCGACGTGTAGAAGGTGTGATCTCTGCAAAGTCTTTCAATAATAGACTCGTTTCTCTGCAACCTTCTGTCTTCTGTTTCATTGAAACGTGCTCTGGAGATCGCTCTCAGAGAATCCAGCATTAAACTGTACCTGATATCTGAATCACAAAATGTGTGGAAATGTGAAGTACAATATGAAGGAAAAGAATGCGGTCAATAGAAATGTGTGTCACTCATGCACGCCCTTTCCTTACCAGTTCCTGTGTTCTTATCTTTCTCAGACTTGATTCGATACCGAAAGCACACTCTGATCTTCACACATACTGTGTTCTTCCCATGAACCTGACATGTCTGTTGCAGATTGATCTTACTTGGGTCGAAGGTCATCTTTGCAAAAAGTTCCGCGACATCTCGAGACCTGGAATAGACACATAACATTTTCACAAGATGCTCATGTAAAATGAACGATGCTGTGAGAATAAATAGGCGTTTTGCTTTATTCTCTACAACAACAGCTGATTCATGGATCAAAAATCGACTTCCATCCAAGTTAAATCCTCAAGTGTTAAAAAATGAAACTCCTAAAAGGTTGGGTGGTGTAGCGTGGAGTGTAAAGCTGGCAGAGGTCAATAAATTTCATGGCGTCACTCTACATTTGCTGGCTCTTAACTTTGGGGTATGTTATGAACATTCAGGAATCAGGGAGTGACTCTGATCTCTGTTGTGTGATCAAGGTTAAAAAACCCTGCCAAGAGATTACTTTGTAGTTGGAGACCCTCGCAGACAATTTTAGAGTCAAAGTTTGAGAAGAAACATGGTCGTAGAAGAGGGACATTACCCCTGATGGACAAGTTATGGTAGTGTGGGATATTTAGGCTTTGGTTCAAATTTGAAACTGCTGCTGCGGGTGGGAACGGGGAAACTAGACATCCAGAGGGTAGTGTTCAAGTTACATACAGACCCAGTGGCCTAACTTTGTTTTGAAAATGGGGGGGGACAAAGGCGAAAAAACAATACTTTATTAAATTGTTTCTGTAATACATTTTCGACCCCCTGGCTCTGACAGTGTTTGGCTCTAAAACTGTCATTTGGGGAAGGTCACTTGGCTGTGGTGGTTCAATACACTTAAAAACTGTTTATTTCGATGACCAATAATGTCCATTTATGCTTAAGCAAGCGCCGCAAGTATGGATGATGCGTTTCTGGAGTCACGGCTCTCTGTCTTCCGCAACTATAACTTACGAGTTCGAGCAACGGGAGATGTTGAGAAAGCACGCTTCCAGCATTTTCCACAAGTTTTGGATGTTAATGGTCCTAAACAATTGCTTCTGCAACCGCAAGCATTTCTTAATTTCTTTCAAAAAGTGGTGGGGACATGTCCCACCAGCAAATTACGCCTACGTACAGCCCAAAGTCATGCTAAATAATATAATGCAATGCATTATAATAAAATATAATATAACAACATCCTCTTTTATAATGTATAATATAGCATAATATGTGTCAAAAATAAAATGCCTTTGTTAAAGTCCCCATGTAATCAAAATCAAGTTTTTTTGGCTTCAAGTATAAATATTTAAGCATTAAGAATTTCTTTAAACTATTGTGTTCCAAACCTTGGCCAAGTTCACATTTAGAAGATATAAGCTTTCGAAACAACTACTCAATTCCACCAAAACGGATCAACGATTCTTATGACAACATTTCGTACAAAGCTTCTCATCAAATTTTTATGTCCCACCCTAATTTCTTTTTTTGAATGTCAATGTAATGAACAAAGCTGCACTTTTCAAGACAACTCAATGGGGTGTCGTGAACGTGACATACTGTGCAAACAGAAAAAAAGTTACACTTACCAATAAAGTGCAGCTCCTCCTATTCCACCGATGGTAACATCTATAATACCGTCATCATTCAAATCCATGATGCCGTGAATTGACTGACCAAAGAACTTCATTTTTTCTCCATCCCCTCCAGCAGCAATGCGCTAAACACACATAAAGAGACGATATAAAGTCTTAAGGGTGATATGATTTTCGTGTGAATCTGTCTCTCGGTTTTGGAAAGCATTTAATACCGTTTACCGTGAAAAAATAATAACATTTTTAGCATTATTGTTTTAATTTCTCTGAAATCACAGTAGCTTATAAAATAAAATACATAGATAAGCAGTGGCATTTAATAAATCATAATTAATTTGTGAAATAATTTAAATAGTCATTTAGTTTCTTAAATGCTTAAGATACTATTACCGTGCGTATACCGCATACCATGATAAATCCCTCAATTTTAAGCACATGTGTACTTAGTTTCTACTTCTGCTGCACAGCACTGGCAAGTTCTGCTAACATCTTAAACTTATTGGACAGAAGTACTGCCCCTAAACCTTAAAGTTGAGTCTGGTTAGGACACATTCCGAGTAATGGGTATTGGTCGTTTATATTTTTATCGCATTCTTTACCTGTACGTATTTCTTCTTTATGGACTTCTGTGAACCATGGTAAATATACACCGCCCCTCTGTGGTCGTTCTCCAGTGGTGATCCAATCACTATGTCATTGAAGCCATCCAGGTTGAGGTCGGGTACAGCAGCAATCGCGGTGCCGAATCGTGCACCGCACGGCTCATTTTTACTCTCGGTTTTACAGTTACTGCGCGAGTGAGCCATACAGCACGTCTGATTGACTGGCTTCAAGGTCATCTCATGTTCAAACAGCCCCTCCTATGAAGATAACAAGAAGATAGATGACTTGAATGCCCAGAATAGTGCTCATCTTGTGGGCCCCTGGCTTTGTGGTTAAAGATTAGGTTTGAACTCTGCACTATTGCCCAACTACTGGAATTGTGTCTACACAACAAAGCATGAATAACTGTAGAGTATGTTCGAGTATTGTGTGAACTTTGTGTTTTGCCCATCTAAAATTTTGTTCTTGTTGAAAAAACAATCGTTTGACTGGTTCAATGTAAAAACTGACAAGAAGCAAAGACTGCAGGAGGAATATCAATATCATCCTGGCTTTCACTATTAAATCCATTAAAAAAAAAACTGACCAATGGGCAAACTACCAAAAATAAAAGAAATCGCTGCATTTAATCCACCGTTTGGACGCTCCCTGGAGCAGGTGTTCTGCAGGGGCTGGTATTTTGCTGGAGATTTTACAGTTTCATTAGATTTCCATTCCCACAATGCCAAGCTACCGCCCTCGCTCTCATTCCAACCCATTCCGTGTTCTGGGACCACTTATCTCAGACTGAACACATGCACAACACACAATCCCAGAACACTACACACACTCAGTGCCACAAGACAGATACAGATTTACAGCTCCCAGAGAGGAATGGCAGCACCGCTCTCCTCCACATATGTTTTCAGTATGTGGAATGGGGCATATCACACGCTTGTGTGGATGGATGAAAGACACCCACACATACACACCTCATTGAGCTTGTAGACATAGACTTGACCTTGTTCATCTCTCTCTGGGCCCATATACATCGGAGCTCCTACCAGAAGAATGTCTGTGTAATTGTCACGATCGATGTCATGCGTCTGGAGAACACTGCCGAAATATGAACCGATCTGAGAACGAGATACAATTTATATTACCACTGAGAATGAGACACAGGCATGAATACATTTTGTATCATTGTGTTGGAAATTAATTAACATGTTTCAAAAACATTTACACAGCAGGAGGGTCATTATAACAAAACTTCACACATTTTTATGAACCTAAATTGTTAGGACCATGAAAATACTTTGCATCGTGAGACTATTATTATGACGTTTAAAAAAAAATTATAATGATGTTTTTCACACTTTTCAAGTCTTAACTGTGGCTCCCCCCTTGGGCCATATCGGTATTGCAGTGGGAGCAAGGCTTAAGCTCATCAATATATTATCACAACAACATAGTTTTTTTTGCAAAAAGATTTGTGTAATGACTGTTTATGTTCTGTAACACATTATGGTGTAATTTGTATAGATTGCAAATACATTATACATATTATAATCTTATATAAGAATAAGATAACTAAATTTTGTAATAGCCCACATTAAAAAATACTGTAAAATACCATTGAACCTAATAAATTGTAGTATATTTTAGTATTATAAAATATATAAATGAGGTTAAAGTTTGCAGTAAAAACATGCGCTTAGCATGTTGCTAACATGATGTCAACATAATTAGTATGTTTACTATCATGACGCTAACGGGATAAGCATGTTGCTCTCATGATGCTAACATGAATAGGATGTTTTTAGCATGATGCTAAAGCGATTAGCATGTTTGCTAGCATGATATGCATGTTGCTAGCATGACATTAACATGATTAGCATGTTTGCTCAAATGATTAGCTTGTTGCTAACATGCTGTTAGCAAGATTATCATGTTTACTAACATGCAACAAGCAATATACTAATCTCACAGAGAATAAAAGTTTGTGTTTACATAATATAAGTCTGAGTACTGCGCATATTAATTTTGTATTTATAAATAAATACATGTATATATATTTAGAAAATTTACCAATAATTTAATTTACATATTTATTTTTTGATATATGCATGTATATGTTTATGTTTATAAATTCAAAATGATTATGCAGAGTACACAGACAAATATTATTTAAACATAAACTTTATTTTGATCACATTAATCATGATTAACTGTTTGAAAGCCCTAATTTTAGTAACGATTATTCTAATATATATTTCATAACATTTTACAGAATATCAGGCTTTTGCATGTTTTTGTGATTGTCAGAAATGTAAGATGAATTTTTACTTTTAATTACTGTTGACTGCATTTCTATTAGTATTGTAGTTTTTAAATATGTGATTAGTTTTTGCAAAGACGCTCTCTGTTTATAATTCAAAAAGACTTTGTGCACAGACGCTAACGACAAAGTCATGGCATTCAGCTGCTGTTTGTAACCAAACACTGCCAGCATTTTTTTAAACTAAAAAAGCGCTTTTGTCAATTTTTTTGGTCAAAAAAGACCTCAAGTGTGTTCATGGCCTTATGTATTTCTGGATGAAACACTAGCTTTGCCAAAAAACTTCGGAATGCAATGATAATGATAAGAACTCAGATACCTGCTCTCCTTTCAGCGTCTGTGTAGTAGTGACATTTTCCCCATCAAAGCGGTACACTATGACACGACCGCTGTGGTTAAAACGTGGCGCTCCTGTGATGTACAGCACTCCGTTTGGTGTGTATGCTGACTGCACGTCGTAACCTGCAACCAAAACCACAGCTTACCCTTCACCACCACCACCCCCAACAACACCTCCACTACCTTAAATAAGACACTGACAGTCATGTGAACACTGTCCGTGAATGAGAAACAGCAGAGACTACAATCATAAACTGTTTAATTACCAGGGACACAGAATAAACCCACATGACTTATTGTTATTCTTACTACTAGAATCAGCATTTGGGAAACGTTTCAAATTTGCTTCTGCGCAGTTTATTCTCTAAACACGTTGACCAGATAAGTCATTTCGAGTTCTGCAGGCATTGTTTCGGTCTGAAGCGACATCCTTAAAAGGGGAAACGACGAGAGCGGGTGAGTATTTATGAGACGGTAGCAGTCCTTTACAATGTTGAGAAAAGGGTCCTTGTTTATTAACTGCCTCTTCTTTCTCCTACCATTGCTGTGAAGGATATAAAGTTCTTGATATGCTTACAAAAACTTTATTGTTAATTATGTGCTACCAAAGAAGATTTTTCATCTACTGTGTGCAAGAAATTCAGGAAAACGCCATATGCAGAAATACGCTAATTTACAAAAAATGAAAAGGCCACGGCCAGGGATCTGACATTTGCTCCTGTACACAGAGCTCACTTGTGCGACGCGGGTTTGAATCCCACTTGAAATATTTCAGTTCTTACCTACGTATTCGACCATGCCTTCAAGTCTTTTTGCAGAAGGATGATGGAAGGCTGTTTTTTTGGGAACAACAAACTCCTTTCCAGCTTGCATCACTACGGTGCCATTCCAGTCAAAAGCCCCAACAGCTCCCAGCATCACACCTGCCTGAGAAAGACATCCGTCAAAACAAACCCATGCGCGAACCATTTCCTCACATGTAGATGATTGTACACGTGGGCATGAAGTTAAAATAATAAGTTTTTGTGGCGTGTCAACCATCCATGTGTACTGCACACACATAGTAGTTGTTCAGGATGGTTCACCCAAAATACATTTTTTGTCTTTACTTGATAAAAGTTGTATCATATGGTATCATGTACATATGAAGAAATGTAAGAACCTCTAAACTTACTCCATTAATCTATTTGTATGGAAAATCTTCCAATTGTACGTTATAAATAACTCATTTTGTACCGCACAAAAGAGGGTCACACAGGTTTGGGACAACATGAGGGTAGGTAAATAAGGACAAATTGATTAACTTAGATTTTTACCCCACTTTTATTTGCCCCATCTGTAAGTCGCTTTGGATAAAATCGTCTGCTAAATGACTAAATGTAACTAAAGTAACAGTGAGATCTCTCTAAACATCCGTTTCACATCTTTGCTTGTTTCCTCCGAGGTCTGCATGAGGTGCATGAACGGCAGAAATCCACATTGAGCGCACAATACCACATCTAACTTATATCACCGCATCTTCATGAAGACAGGCTTGAAGTGTATGGTTGATATGACTGACACTTACTTTAGACGTGTGAGCGCTGAACCCTGCCTGAGACATTTCCATCTCAAAGGAGGATGTGTGGTTCCCTGTTGTGGCTGTTAAATGAACACACTTGTTTTAAGGATTGATTACGTTTCAGCAGACATCAAGAATTTTTCTGGTATTTACATTTCCATTTCTACACTGTAAAAAAAAATCTGGCAGCTGGGGCGCATGGTATAAACCGTAAAAGAACAATTTTTCCCAGTAAAATAATATGGTTTCCCTGTTTTTGTGTAAATGTGCGTTCCTTTTCTGTGATTTTAAGTTTTCTGTAAAACCTGTAAAAATAACAGGAAACATTTTGTAAAATTACAGCTTTTTACAATTTATGTTATTTTTTCCTTATTTACATTTGTAAAAGGAAAAATAGGTTGAATTGTTGTGTAGTTGCTAGGGGGTTGCTACTTAAGTGTACGTAAGTCTATGTATAGTCGGGGTAGTTTTCAAATATGACTAAATACACAGAATATAGACTTTTCACGACATGAAGTATTTATTTCTATTGTGATGTATCGTGCGTTACCTTCCAAGGCGAAGATCTTGCTTCCTAGCGCATCGACAATATTTACTAACGCCCCTTCATCCGACACATTGAAGAAATGATCACTTTTTTGGTTGCTAGCAATGGATTCGATTTCATTCATAAACTTCTTCAAATCTTCAAGACTTTTATTTTGTCGATTATAGTCACCGAGGACCTGCAACGATACAGTAAGTGCATGTTAAAATGTTACACCAAATTCAGTCTGCTGATTCTGAATCAAGTATTTTTTATTACACATGGATGAAAGACTTACAGCGATGGCAAACCTTTCGATACCATCATCTTCACACTTATTAATGACTCTTGTTAAATCGTGGCCGTCATGCGACTCTCCGTCTGTGACAATCACCATGACTTTTTTGACGCCTGGTCTCGCTCCTCGCTCCACCGTAAATGCCTCTTCCCTTTACAGGATAAACAACTTGTCAGTGTGTTTCATGAGCTCAAACTTTTAAACAACTTCTCGCATTATAATAAAAGCTTTAAACAATGTTTGTGCTATTCTGGGCAATGTGGCGTGATTATTATGAGAGATTATTTGGAAACCAAGGTGCATACCTTGCTTTGTCGATGCCTAGAGCCGTCATGGTTTTGTGTCCGGTTCTTTGTAAGATCAATTTAGCTTCCTTAACAAGGTCATTTGTGTTGTTGTACTGGCTTAGGTTAAATACGTGGCCAAAATCATCTCCATACGACACGATGCCCACCTAAAGAAATGAAAGTGAAACGTCAGACAAACTTGGGTGCTCCTCAGACACACACGTCTCTAACTGTGCTAATATCTGTGTGTGTGCTCAAAACGTGATGTCATCCTCTCAATAAAGTTAAGAGAACATTAATTTAACTGTGGAATATGCGGTTTTCCCCCGCTCAACATTCTGAAGCTGTATTTTCCAGCGTTGTGCTCAAGAAAGATGTAATTTCCTTAAAGTATAACCAACCAGTATGGTGTCTCCATAGAAACTCTTTGTTTTGTCTTTCCAGAAACAATTATTTTAGTATCAACTGATCATAGTTCCACTGTGTCTGACTAACTGAACACAGTTTTGATAAGATACTGTAAAAATTGCATTTGTTTTGTAACCACACAAATCCTAAAAATCTTAAAATCCTTTATTTAGATATATAATAATTTATAATGCAGTATAATTTTACAGATGCATTTTATGCTGTTTTATCATTTTCGTGTTCACAAAACCTTTCTGCCATGTACTGATCATTTCGCAAAACGTATCAACGCTTGTTAAAAGGTCTAGATTGGGATTATAGCGGTGAGTTCGAGAATTACAACCAATCTCTCAGTCCAAACAAAAAGATGTTGTCGGCTGTGACATCGTGTCTTCTCATGTTGACGCAGGGAAGAGATCATGCGGCATTAGAAAGACTGTAGAAAGAGTAGGGTCTCATTTATGACATTAAAATAAAGAGTCTGTGGATTTGAAGTATAAAAAGAGGGATAAAAGTCAGGCAGGAGCTTTGACCTGTGTTAATATTATAAAGACTTTCCAGCAGAGATGTTAAGGGCCCGCGGAACTAAGGCGTTTAGCAGAGATACTCATAGATATCTATGGAGATTATACTTTTTCAGCAGAGAGAAGTTGGAGAGAAAGATCTTCTTAAAATCTCCTCTGAGGAGCTTGCTTTGATTCGTATCAGTTTGTGAGTAACGTTGGTTTTCTGTTTGTAAGAACCAAGATATGTTGTTGTTGTAATGTTAGCTGCCATGGTTCGACATGGCAAGAACCCAATTGCAGGCAGAGACAGATGGGACACGGAGAGTGAGAGGATCACTAAGGTCCAACCCCTCTCTCCACAAAGAACCTTAGACTATGTCATGGCTCCGCCCTAAGATCAAGAATAAACAAGACAAGATGGCGGAACCATGACAGTTAGCTGTGTGACGAAGCAGTTTTGAACGTCATTGTTTAACTGGAACATCTGTCTTGCTTGTGTATAGGCCTACTTGCGTCGTCTTCGCTTATTTTATCCAGTTGCATTATTAGAGCTAGCTAACAGAAAATAGCAAAACTGCTAAAGGCGTTTGATCTGACAGCTAAATAGCAGTTCAAAGTAAGTTAGTAGACATTTTAACCCCCTTTGTTAAGTCAGGGACAACCGGACTATGTACCGCCGGGTAGAGGGAGATAAACGCACTTTGTAGAGTTGGTTGTCCATTTAGGGCTACTGTACAAAACATATCCAACGAATTCAATGTATGTAGGGCCGCTCTGTATATAGATAGAAATAGTTTATTCTGAGGTAATAAAAACATAACTGTTCATTATGTAATATATAATCACCTATGAAGTGCTCGTTTGTATATTATATTGATTTTCTGTCAATAGATCATCAAAAAAATCCCATACTGCTCCTTTAAAAGCACTGCCTGTTTCATTTTAGTTTATTTCCATTTGACACATAAACTTCTTAAGTCTTAAGTTCCTTTTACATTTTGATTCAGTTCTAAATGATCTGTAAGTTGCATTTCATTCTAACATTTGTGTAGTGTTAAAACTGAAACAGGAAGTGCCTATGGACCAGCATTGTTTCCATTGTTTACAGAAAAGAGCGGCCAAGATACTTTATTAATTGTTTTATTATAGTTTGTGTTATAGTTATTAAAATGTATAACAATATTGTATTCTATGTATTATATATATTTTGTAACGTCCTGTTGCTATTTTACTTATGTCATCTGCATTAAAGGGACAGTTCACCCAAAAATAAAAAATATTTCATTCACTCATCCTTTTGTCATTTTAAACCAGTTGGACTTTTTTCTTCTGTAGAACACAAAAGAAGATATTTTGCTCAACTTTGGTAACCAAACAACGACTGTACCCATTGACATGCATTTGTTTTGTGTCCATATAATAGAAGTGAATGGGTATCGCCATTGTTCAGTTACCAACATTCTTCAGAATATCATGAAGAATATGCAGAAGAAATAAAATTATACATGTTTGAAATGAAAAGAGTAAAATGATGAGGGAATATTCGTTTTTGTTGAACTATCCCTTTAATATATTTACTGTGAAGCTGCTTTGCAGCAATGCAAAATAGTGAGCAAAAGGCAATTGATGAATACTTTTGAATTTTTCCCCATTTTAGTTCTGTGACTGAAAGCTATTCATGTTTGGACCGACATAAGGGAAAGTAACTGATGAAAGAAATGTCATTTTTTTTAATTGAAGCCTTGATCTACCAACACAGTCTGCGGATATGTTTTTTTCCTCTAAATTGCAGATTATCATGATAATGATTCTAATATCTAGAAAAACATACCCGTGCTGGTCCAATTTCAATGTTCTGTAGAAACTTGACCAGGAATTCAGTGATGTGTTCCCAGGGGAAAATGCTGTTGGAACCATCCAGCACTATTACAATATCCATCTCCTGCTTGCACTCTGAAACATGACACACACAAAAACAAACTCAAACACCTTCATTACGATTAAACTTGTGAGAAAATCCATTTCACTTTACACATGTGTAAAATCCCCAGGGGCGGCCGACTGCCAAAAGCCTCCATTGGTTTAAACAGGAAACTTTCTGTATATTACACAGCTCAGTAAAAATCCAAACTGAAGCCGTGCACGTTACATAAACATTACATAAAAACGTTCCGAATCAAACACTTTGAAAGGAATTAAATTGAAAGTGACATTGACCTTCCGGTGGCATACGGAAAGTGATGACTAACCTTGGGCTATGCTGTTTTTCCAGTCACTGCGTATGAAAGAAATCTTTGAAAAACTGAAATTATGTGACAGCTCATAAGAGACGCAAAATAGCTTCTACATCTACTTTATAATTTATTATTATACGACTCGCTATAATACTTAAAGTCCCCGTGAACCGGAAGTTGCGATCGTTTTCACTTCTGTATTATGACACATTTCCGAGTGAAAAGGAATTTCAAAGGAGAAAATGAGTGGGCGTGGCTTGGGTTTTCGCTGCGAATTGATTGGATGTTTAAACATTTACACTTTGATCCAAAGCGACTTACAAGTTGGGTAAACAATGGAAGCAATTGGGTCAACATTAGGGCAACAAAAAGCATAAGTGCACCAAAAACATGTTTCACAAGGCTTACTACAGTGTACAGAACTAAAATATAAATGTAGACAGATAGATAGAGTAGAAAAGATATAGAAATCAAGAATGAATCTAACATTTTTAAAAACAGCTGTGATTTGTAAAAACTGCTGTAACATTGATTTCGAAATGAAATTGGCAGTAGACTGACAGCTGAAGGGGAGGAGTTAACGGATGCTCTGGCCGAGCCCTCTCATTTACGTCATTTCAGGGCGGAAGTGCATTTTCAGATTTCACATGAATTTAAAAAAGAAAATGACCCACATTGCTAAGCTATTTACTACAAACGCTGCAATATTTCATGAAAAAATAAGAATCGTCGTTGTTAATTTCACTGGGACTTTAACTATGGTTGGTCAACAACGGCATTCTGTGGTCATAATCGTACCAAAATAATATATAACTATAATCTAAAAATGTAATCTTTAATTTAACACCACGATCAAAATGTATTAAATTCAAATTTCATGTCCATTTACAGTGTGTACAGTGTTTACAGTTACAGTAGTCATGTACTGTAATAAATAATGTTCAGTGTGAACATCATTATCGTAATACAGTTTTTCCCCTCATGGAAAGAGAAAGAGATTCGATGTTGCTATGATACCTCATAGGCTGTGTTTATGATGAGTCACTGGTTCTGCTGTGTGTTTAGGGATGTCAAATCTTCTAAACATTCTCCTAACATGGTTATGCGGGGCAGGAAAAGGGGCCAGTGGTTTACTCGGATGGAATGTGCTAATGTACACTTGAATCACTAGCGTGTAGTGGACTTCTGATATGAGGTAGCAAAGTCTGCTTTCATGTTTCAGTTCCAATAGATGTTACTCATGGAAAACTAACTCTTATTAATAGACACCCACTTCTCAGACCATTAGTCAACAAATACTGATTAAAACCCAATAAAGACACAACAGTATGGCTTTAAAGTTCACAGATCATTATTTCTAGTCAGTTTGAGATGTTGTTTATGATAATGCGTTGTTACAGCGTTAAATCACAGCAACTTTTTCAACATCACATTTCATTTGTTGAATTTTCTCGTAAGTGTACTTGTATATGTGGTTTATAAGGACACATGTGTATAACCATGTAAACATGAGGGAACACTTAATGTCCTCATAAACTCAATCGCTTAAAAAAGTGGCGCTGGTTAGGTTTAGGATAGTTAGGTTCGGGTCAATGTAAAAACCACATATACAAGTATGTGTGCAAGAGTGTGAGTTTGTGTCGTACCTCGTACAGTTGGAGCGATGGAGTTGAGAACTTTGAAGGAGGAGCTCACATTAGAACAGATGCCTGTTATGTACTGCTGCTTTCCACACATGTATCCATATTGAGGACCACAGGCCTAAAATGAAGGAACAATGAATAAAAACAGAAAGATGATTGATGAGATTTACCTATGCTCTTTTAATGTATACCTAACAAATTCCCATTCTAATTCAGATTCAATCCTATTAGATCAAATAAGAATCGAGTATCCAGCGTATGAAATGAATAAATGAAATAGAGAAAACTCCCATTGATCTCATTAAGATTGGCTCCAAATTACAATTGAAGGGGCAATAGCATTCCTTTAGGATTTTTGTTCCATTGGTATCATTTTGTACATTACAATCACATATGATAAGGAGATAGTTGAAAATTCTCTACCAAAGAACAGATTTAGTGTAACATTTTGGGTCTGTATTTACAAAGATTCACTGGAAGAACTGTTTCCATAAACCTGTGTTTTTTTAATGTAATAATTTAAAAGAGTCTCTGATCATGCACTGTTGGGTAAGTAAAGTTGCTAAAATAATAATATGAACATTGCAGACCGAATACATGGGCAGATGTTCCCTACCAGAAATCCATTGCCGTCTGGATTAACCACCAGCGTTGTTCCCATAGTCATGTTTTCCTTGACTTCATGTATGTTCGGAATTGTTGTGTTTTCTGTTACAAAAACAATGAGAAAGCAAGTGAAGTGAAATTAAAGAAAAACAAACAAAATCCCCCTATGATGTTTACTTGCGCGTGTGTATTGCAAGTTTGCGCAAAATATCCTAGAAAACGGCGTTCACTTGGGAAAACACATTTCTGCCTCACAAACATGAAAAACAAATGTGAACCAGACACTTTCTTTTTTTTGGTCTGTCAAGCCCACAAATTGAAACGGTACCATTATTTCAAACCTAACCAAAGTTAATAAACTGCTTTTTAAAGCTAACATTAAGTCAGAAATTGTATCTACTATTTTGACCCTTTACCCCAGCAACGTTAATAGGAATTATAGTAAATAAAAACCCAGAGGCAGAAATTCAAGCACTGTCTGTTTAGAGTCAGAATTCCTGTCAAATGTCTCGTGCATTACAGTAGAGCCCTTGAGGAATCGAAAAAGACATGCAACATTATATTTAAGCTATCTGCTGAGGGATTATATCATTATGTGTAGATTACACATTCAAATATTTGTTGGATCACTTCCTGTCCAGACTTCCTCTGAGAGTCAGATATTCAAGAGGTCACACACACATGCACGCACGTACACACACACATGTCTGGTTTACTATCTCAATGGGGACAGTCCATAGGCATAATGTTTCATACTGTAAAAGCTGTATATTTTATCCCCTAACCTTACCCCTAAACCTAAAGATCGTTTAGGTCCCCTAAAAACATGTCCACGCACACACACTCGCAAAAAGCACACACACACACAGACAGATGGAAACACTACAGGCTTAAAAGACTTACACATTTCTATTAAAGTCTACTTAATAAAAATTCAACATTTATGTCATAAATGCACATTTGCACTGGTCTTATGATTCATGGATTTGTGTTACTTAAAATGTCAAATAAAAATATTAAATTTTATATGTTTCTAAACATCTTTCTCAACTCGCATGTTATTTTTTTAACTTCTCATCCACGTGTCAAATAGAGACGATCATTTATAATCCGTTCCTCCTGAAAATCCAGTTTAGACCAAAAATTGGCGAACACCATTCAGTCTCTGCACCAATGTTCTTATTGCGGCACTTCAAGATTGCCATGTCCTTGGGATGAATTGCTTATTTTCCTTATTTTCAAGTAGTTTCAACATCTGCTAAATGTAATATGATGTCTGTATTAGGTACCAAAACAAATGTAAATGAGCCATAAGTTGGCAAAAGTGTCCTTAAACAGTTTCATTATAGACTGGTGTTGTGCCCCACAGCAATCTTCATTCATTTCCAGAATAACGTCTCCAGAATAGAGAAACTGTCCACAGCTGTTCCTCAGTGCATCTGTTACAGTCATGTGGTATCAATCAAACTCTTAGCACTCACACAACTGTCTCTAAATGGTTTTAAATGAAATGATCACACCCGTTCTTGAATTTCGAAAGGTGGGAGAGGAACATTAACTCCAATATCCTGCCATCAATTTGACAGTAATTATTTAAGATGCAGTTGTTTTGATGTGAACTCACGACATGCTTCCTTGGAATAACATGCTCGGATGAATCTTGCAATGAGAACAGGAAAAGGTATTAAGAAATCAAATTCGGTTAACCAATAATGAATTCATGATGATTTTGAGAAATGCACTGATGAAACACCACGTTTGAATGTATTTGTACCATTTCCCTTAGCTGGAAGTGTTACTTTAAAAAAAGAAGAAGAGAAAGGTTAGTTTACATCATTCTAAGGTTCTGAGCACCTTATTTAGTCTGTTAACTTTAAGTGAAACCAAAGCAGTGTGTCTTTCAGGGTGTAGCCTACTTTGGAAAAATGTCTGTTAGTAGCCTGTTTGAAGCTGTCAAAATACTAATTCAGGAAGTATGACACAATTTCAGGCCAATTGAGGTAATGTCTGTTAGACCTTCCTTTTACAGGTTTCCTGGCAATCCAAAGGCACACAGAAAGGCAGACAGTCAACAATCCGTAAAAAACTACGGACAGAGAGTACACAGAAAATCCACAAAAATAACTTTCAGAGGTTATGATGCCAAAATATACAGTAACCAAGAGACTTCTCACCTGACAGCATGAATTTTTCACAACTAGAGTTTCTGTTTTGGCCAACAGGACACCTGTAGACGTCTCCGGTACGTTTTGCCGGCTGTCCGGTCAATGGAGAACCAATCAGAACCCTTCAGAAAAAAAGCAGAAGGGAAGGATAGTAGTAAGCAGGCTCTTTTAACTTCAACCACAAGAAAAACCCTTGGGATTTGTGAGAAAGTGGAAGCCAAAGTGCAGTCGATTCGCCAGTTTTCCAGTGGGAAAGTAAAGCATAACTTAAATATGCGCATTGCTTATTTTTAATACTACAGTTCAATGGAACATATGTGAAATGTCACTGGGAAGCAAAGATTTTCTCTTTTCTGTCACCAGAACAATAAAAACTTTAAAGTTAATGTGATTTGGACAGATAAATGATGCATTTAACCTCACAAAACTGGTTGTAATTTATGTAGTTTGGCATGCAATAACATTTGTGTTATTTTTTCCTATGGTTATGTTTCGTTTCAGTCTGTGGTCTATATGAGTGCACTTATCTAAATAGAGAACATTCGCCGGGTTCAGGTTCTAGTGGTGTATCTGACAGCAGTGCTAAAACTAGACAACCTTCTTCAAGCATGTAAACAACTCAAGTCATTAACATTCCTGTAGCCAAATGGACCCTGACAAGTGGGCACAACCAGAAACCCCGTGTAATCTTGCCTGCATTAAAAATTCATTCCAACTATGTTTACAAATATTACATCTTTGACTTTTTCTTCAGTTTTTGAGGATCAGATGTAAAAGTTCTTTAAAATCAGCCATCAGCTTAATAGTTTGTATTAGAATGTTTAATGATAAAAAGTGAATTTGTTTGCTAATGTTGTGCTCGCTGACTAGCTTGCTAATACCATTTGAGGTGATGAATGAATTGAGTTTATGCTACGCCCTTTTTTTGCGATTTTTTTCTTGCACACCATGCAAACGGTGGGATTTTGTTCCTTACTTCTTTTCTGGAAACCGAACTATTCCCATTTTTCAGATTCTACATTCTTTTACATTATTATTCCATCACGTGTCTTTTCCAGATTTCACCTGATGTCACCATTTTTAAAATGATGAGTTATGTGTCACATGGTCTCATGTAACACAAGGTCAAGGAACTTTGGTCGCTTTCCTTGGACAGGGCCTGAACAAGAGACCATGTGACTGAATTGCAAAACAACAAATAACATTCCGTTTTGTGTCGCATCATGTTTAGAGGCGTGGCATTGTCCCCGCAGAAACAGACTGGTGTTAATTCACGAACGAATCAAAAGTTAACAGCAACAACAATGATTGTAAGTTTATGCCTGTAGAAAGATTCAAGTAGGGAAGGAAGGAGTCGGGAACCGGAAGACATTTTCAAACATTTAATAAAGTTATATAACAGCCGGCGGCCCCTCACGGACGACCGCTGGCGAACAACACAGTAAAACATAAGAACATCAATACAAACACTTCGGGCCCGGACCTCTCTCTTCGAAGGTCCGGTCGCTCGTTCTCTTATATGCTCCCATCTCCTCCGTGATTCGAGCCCGGTGTGCGCAGCTGGCGCTCATTCACAATTACTCACCAGACTCGAACCGCGGTCTCGCCCCCGCCTACTCCACTACAATGCCGTGCATTATTTAAAAAATTAAGCGTTAAGTCGATCGTACTGAATTCTTATTGCAACTGATGTAACCACGATAGTTTACTTCTTCGATCAGGTTGCTTCGTGTTGTGAAGCCATGCTACACGCGCTGAGCCTTTGTTTTTCACTACTCGTGAGATGTAAAGTAGACCTTAAATGATCTATTGGTAACTTTGGCATATTATAAGAATAATAAATGTTCAACATTTTTTGATGACCACTTTTGTGGTCTCATCTTACTCATAAAATCTTACATTCAATATAATACACAGCAGGGTTGCACGGTTTTCATGAAGGTTGCCTCATGCCATGTGTATGATTTGTCTTGAGTTTTTTATATACAGTAGCTAGTTATACATATAATAAAAAAGTATTTAAAACGGTTTTCATCTAGATCTATATGTTCAGGAAATGTAGTTTCTTTTGTGGATTTGAATGATGAATAACCACAATATTGCACAGTACGACTATACTACTTGGTACTGTGATACGTCTGCTGGTACAGTATCGAAAGATATGTTTATGGTAGATAACCGTACTGCCCAGTGCTACCACGAGTAGACCATTGTCAAGATTTCCTGCACGAGTGAGTCAGACCACCTGCAAGAAGTTTATATAAAGCTGTCTCAGGGTTTCTCCCGAGGAGAGAGATTAAACCTTTACAAGCAGTGTGAAAATGTGCTTGTAAGCCAACTGAGAAAGAGAGATCACAGATGTTTGATACAACAGAGACTTCGCTGAGGGAACTGTTTTATACAGTAGGGAGTCATTTCCATTTGGCTGTATACTTAATGGAGTTAGCTGGCCGGAGCACATTAGCTAGATTTCTTCATTAAAATAAAAGCAAGCTAAGAGAAATGGCTCTAGCTCTGGATGGTACAGTTACAGAACTACATATTCCTTGCTGCGAATAACAGAATCAATGTTATAAATGCATTAAAATGCAATAGTCACATTTGTAAAATAGTGAACAAGTTTCAAGCGGTTTTAGGATGGTATACGATTAGTCCCACCATAAACCCATGTCATTTACTTTGATACATAAAGGTTCTGAAGGTTTATAAAACGTTCCAAAAAAGAACCAATCAGTCGAAGGGTCTAAAAAAGCGCAATTTCTGTTGGCCGGAATCCTTTACGTCACTTCAATGGTCCTACTGCCGAATGCAACTGAAAATGCCCCGGCACAATGTTGTTTCACAGGTTACTGCCCTTCGTTCCTATAACCGAGTGTTCAGCATTATTTCGCACCTTTATTTTTAGGAGTGCTGGTCAAGCCAGTGTTTTTATGTTTGGCCTAGCCAAGCAAGTCAAATACATCACACCTCTATTTGAAGCAGAAACATACTTTACACGACTTTAACACGTCATTAGTTATTTTAAACAATAAGCAAACTTACCACTTTCCCTCACTGTTCTCAAACTGTTGGACGGTATATCCAAACATGTCCTCTATTGGTCCACTGAACGACATCCTGTTCTTCTCATCCACGTTGAAACATGACAAGAATGGCAGCACGACTACAAAGAAAAACATACATTAATGAATGGCACATCACTATCTGACTTTGTTCAATAAGACAAAGGGTCAATTTTTTCCTCACACAGGTCCTTGTGAATTATTAAGGTAAATAAATTTGTGTGAAAACCCAAGACCATGTTGCTAAAGTTTTCTGGGTGGTTGCTAGGGTGAGACCACAAGGTCTCTTTAATATCATGGTCACTCGATATAAGTCGTTTCTCAATTCCAAGAACGCAAAGAATGGACTTGTGTTCTCGTGGAGTCCGACCTTGCAATGCAGCCTTGGAAGAACGAACTCGAATGGACACGATTTCTGGGACTTCAGTATGCACAAGTCTCCATTTGATGCGCGCAAGTTGGGCTTGTTGGGAACGCTGAGTAAGACCTTCCAAATGTATACCCAAGTAAGGTGAGCGTACCTCAGTACAATTGCTTTGAACCTGATGTTCCAAATATGGTAAGAAGCATTACATTTCCGTCACACGCTTGCAGTATTCGACCAATCACTACGCACTTGTTAACTGGCCAATCATAGCACACCCCGCTTTTCAGAGCGATGAGTTTTGTAAGAAATCTGTGCGTTTCACAGAGGCGAGGCAAAGAGGAGATATAAACATGCACAGTATGTGGAAAATACTGTGTTTTTGAACCATAAATCGTGTATACACATTGCATTACATCTAAAACAAATGAAGATATTCGTATTAGCCGTGTCATTCGACACCTTTAAACCTAAAATCAATAACTTTTGTCTCTCTATCCCCATCTCTGTTTGAAACAACACTGATCTTGAACGTACAAGCTTAATAAGTTTTTGTTCGTTTTTGATCCCAACATGTTTTTACGTCTAACCAAGTATCCCTGACACAATTTGAGGTTTGATAAATAAACTTTGCAAAATGTCCCACTGTTTTCCTTAGGGATAGGGGGGTATGGAAATGGAACAGTGATGTTTACCTTAGGAAGAACCATCAAAGTTGTTTTTCTAGTTTATTATTATTTTTTATTTAATACTTGGAACGGAATTATGCCCACAAACATACATTTTTTTAGTTCAATTCACAATCAGTTGTCTTCTTTTCCTTTATATAATCCTCTTCCCAAACATGCTCAGTAGTGCCGTGTTTGCCCGGTTGTGTGAGAACGACACATCTTAAATCTGCTGGGAGCAATACACGCATACAGTAGTGGGCAGAGGAATTTCACAAAGCAATGCCGAGCAGCGGTCCTGACCTTCCAGACAATGTTCTCTTCATGAAGACCACCAGAGTCTGTCTTTCACTACTGTATTTAAAAGCTAGAGCTAAATATAGTGTTTAAATGCTTCATTGTATTACGGCCACAGAGAGTCTTTCACATGCTGTGTGCAATGGAATTTCAGTCATGATTTATTCAATTCTTGAATTTGGGAGGGAATTGTGAAAATTGGCAAATCACTGCGGCGGTGAAGTTTCTGGATATGTTTGAGATCACAGCCAGACATTCAAACAGAAAGCCACTTGTGCCCACTTATGTTCATTGTCGATAACGTCACGTTTCGAGCTGATGAATTTAGAATAATACGTAGGCCAGTGTAAGGAGTCAACTCTAGCACTGCACATCAAAGAGAGGGATTTGTGTTCTCTGTTAATGCCAGAAGACTCAACATAGGAAACAGAAGAGACTGTGTACGTCCATTGACACGCCTTATAAGAATGTCCAAAAGCAAATTAACAGTGAAAAAGATTTCCAGACAAGCTTCCAAACCCTGTTTCCATTGAGTCTAGCTTTTTAAGAGGTTATGTGTGATGAGTGACCATCTGACTATTTATACACTTATGATGGGTAAGACATAAGCAATGTGTTTGGAAAAAGGAAGAGAAGGAAGAAACTTGGGAGAGCAGCGTCGATGAGGAGACTGGAGAAGAGTAGCAAGGATCATACATTACTCATTAGAGATGTAAGAAAGTGTGAGCGCTTGTTTGTGATTTGTAAGTTAGATAAATTTGTTTCTTCTGCAGTCTAGACATTATAAATGTGTTTTAAAAAGAAGATGAAACAGAAACTCAAGACGATGAAGACAAATATGAAGAAGTTGAGAAGATAAAAGAAGTCGATAAAGAAAAATAAGAAGATGATGAAAGAGAAAGATGTTCAGAGACATGCAAATGTTTGTTATGAACGATTGCTTGTTTGTACGGGTGAGATTTTAAAGCTGGATAAAGCAAAATAGTTTTTGCAAGAAAGTTTCTATTTTCTTATAGACATCTATGAGATTAATAGGTGAGCAAATGTAAACTTTCTTAAAGGGACAGTTCACCCAAAAATGGATTCTGTAATCATTTACTCCAAATCTGTGTACATATTTCTTTGTTTTGGTAAACACAGAGAAAGATATTTGGAAGAATGCTTGTATGTTGTAACCAAACAGTTTTTGGCCCCCATTGACTACCATAGTAGGGAAAATTGCTTTATACATATATTTGTTCTGTTAAACACAAAAGAAGATATTTCGAAGAATCTAGGAAAGTAAAGCTTGCCTGTAGCTCAGTGGTAAGAGCATTGCGTTAACAACGCAAGGTTGTGGGATCGATCCCAGGGGATTGCAAATACCTATGTAAAATGTATAGGATAAAGCAATGTAAGTCGCTTTAGATAAAAGTGTATGCCAAATGCCCAAATGTAAACAGTATGGGGCACTTTTGACTACTATAGTAATTTTCCTAATATGATAGTCAAAGGTGGCCAAGAACTGTTTGGTTAAAAGCATTCTTCTAAACATCTGTCTCTGTCTTCAAACATAAATGACAAAAAACAGATTTGAAACAACTCGAGGGTGAATAAATGATGACAGAATTTACATTTTTTATCCAGAGAAAATAAATCTCACTCCGCGAATGAGATTCAAAAACGATATAAACACAATTTAAGGGTCAGATTTGCTGCCATGAAATCAAAACTCTACAACTATTATTGAATACAGAAACTCTAACCATGAAATGTGTCAACATCCAGATTATTTGATCTATTATATCAGTTATAGTTACGGTTTCATACTCTTTCTTTTTTTAACAAATGTCTCATTTGTTTCTATTTTTATATTTTTAGGGAAACATGATGTCAGGAACGGTAGACAGAACCCAAGTGCAGGCAGTCGAAGGGTTAACAAAAAGACTTTTAAGAGAACACAAAAACCTGCGATGGGGAAAACACGGCAGAAATCAAAACAAGAAAACAAACCAAAAACTTCCCGGAAAGAGGACAAAGCAAACAAGGTCCAAGAATACTCCAAATAATAAATCCACAAACAACAGGGCATGGTAAACAGCAACAGGGTAATCCAAAACCATCAGGGAGGGTAACACAAGGCAAGAAAAGATACGACAATGAACCGACACAGGACTGGGAATAAACTGGACTAATAAAGGGGAAAACAAATGAGAGACAAGACTTAACATTAAAGGAGGCTGGCGGGAAGGTAACGGAACAGGTGAGGGAGATGAAACAGTAATGGGACACTAACAAGGGGGCGGAGTTAAACAAAAGACAGGGAATGTCAAAACATACTGACACGTGTCTCCACGCAAGACATAACACACACACAAGACATGGTACTGTCACGACCCTGTCCACAAGGCTCGAAAATTCAGGACAGGATCCTGACACATGAACACCATCTTATCTTCTAAACTACAAAACATCAAACTCTGAGAAATTAACTTCCTCTGGTTAGAGACAGGCCAACCCATGGTCTTCTTCTTTCTTGATCTTGGTCGGTTGTTTAGTTTTGCAGATAAGCCAAATAACCAGAAATAATTTTCTTAACAATCTACACAACCAACATGTTTTGAAGTGCAAGACGAGAATGAAACAGACACAAAATAATAAAACAAGAACCTTATTAGAGGCGCCTTTTTAGGCCAGAGTTGGATTTGCGAGAAAGATAAACAGAATGAATTTCCTTTTCCAATCGACTGACTCTGTAAACAAACACGCCAGGAGCCAAAGGCAAAGGGACAGCTGGTTTCCTCCTTGACCACGTCCTTCTTCTGACACTGACAAACAGGCCCTGGTATGAACCTGACTCTTCTCTTAATGAAGTGGCTGTTTGTGATGTGGAGCTGAGATGAAAGGGAAAAACGTCCTGCTGAGATTTAATGCAGGATGCACAAGGCACACAGCAAGCAAACGCTTCGCAAACACGCCACAATTCGTACACACAGTGCTTTTGCAACACACAGGGACATTTGCAAAAAAGTGCTCGGTTTTATCTGGTTTTATTCATTTCAGTTCGTTTCATGCTAGTAATGAACGAGATTTTCACTGAAACATCAGTCCACCGGTCTACAAACCCAAGCCTTCGACCAACAGACCTGATCGATTGTAAGCCTCTGTGTCGGAGAAGATATTTGCTCAATTAGCTGATTTAAGATGGCCACCTGCCAATGAAGCCTTTCGGCATTGATCACAACTGGGGAAGATGCCCAGACACATGGATTCAGTGATCTCCAGGAACATACTTCAAGATTTAGGTTTAGTGATTATTTTTTCTATCTATGTAAGAGAATTACTGTTACTACCATGTTGAAAAAAAACAGCATATGCTGGTCTGGTATGTTTTGATGCTGGTTTGCTGGTTTGTGCTGGTTTAAGCTGGTCATGTGCTGGTTTAAACTCCAGGTGTTGGTTTAACCGTTCCTTACCTGGTCCATATTTGGTTTAAGCTGGTCAGCATCAAAGATACTTATCACAACATATGCAGTTTTTTCAACAGGTTACAGTAATAACAGAAATGTTGTAATATGAAAGTGTGAAAATTGATGGTTGAATTGAGAAACACAGAGAGATGCAGCAGTGCTCGCTTGCTCTTCCCTTACGGCGCTAAAGCGTCGTTTTCATATTGTTTCACGTTGCATCTCGTTTCACGTTTAAAAAATTCAATTAATGTTAAGGCATGACTATTCATCTGACTAGATTCTGATAATAAACTATTATACCATTGATTCTGTTAAAGCTACCTCAGAAAATTAAGAAACCTCCAAACCAATGAGTGTCGGTTCACCTGAAGTATTCCAACTGTTTTTTACTATTGCAGAAGTTAAAAAAACGTAGTCAATTGAAGATATTTTTGACTAATAGCATCATAAAAAAAAAAAAAAGATACCGTGATAATACCGCAAACATGAAGCGTTTGGCCATGATAACCCTGTAGTGAAAATCTGATATTGTGACAGCTCTAATTCAAACATTGTTGGAAACATTTGGGTAAAAGCACACAACTAAACATTGTACAATAACACTGTGCAAGTGTTTTTTATTTTAATGCAAAAAGTTTACCTATTGAACCTTGCTGTTTAACTCATACTGCATTGTTTGTGCTGAGACCTCAAACATCCGACTAGCCGCTACAAGTGCATTCTAGCTGAAAATACAACAGCACACTTAAAGCAGCTCATAACACCTTACTACCCACAAACACCAAACAAAAAAAAACCATGGTCAAACATGAAGAAACCACGTAAAACCTCCGGCATCGCTTGGAGAATCTGCTTTTGCAAGCACATTCTTTTCAGATACCTAACAATGTTTGTTTATTTGTTTAACTCACACAAAGGACTCACACATGAAACTAAAGTACTTCCTGTTTGTCGCACTTGAACATCTGCTAAATGTCTTAAATATAAATGTACGCTTTGCATGTTCGCTTGTATGCGACAGGACATCCTTTGCACGTGCATGGAGTGTGAAACAGTCAAAGGCGTTCCATGCAAAATATTCTCATTTTTAATCATCAAAGCATCAAAGAAACTTGCAGCACTTCATAATGACATCATCACGCTACATCATCATAATGCCACAATGTTTATGGCGCATGTTTTTGGTATCCATAGACACGTGAAGACAGCAGTTCTGCACACAACTAGAAACACATTCTGAATCTCAAAGCTTGTTGAAGTGATAAATTCCATTCTCATATTGCAGCTAAGGTCAAAGCCCATGAAATGACACTGTTTTCAGGTTCAATCGTGTCAAATGTGCCAAAATGTGATTCATTCTGTAAGACAGCGCCTGCAATATGTTGGATTTATCTGTGCTAAGACTCTTACTACATCGACACATTTGGCAATTGAGAGCTCTTCATGGTGAGTTGAGAAACGACGCCTCTGCAAAGACCTTGTCTGCCCCCCACATGTTCACCCATGACAAAGCTGATCTTAAGAAGATAAGCAGTTTCTTGGTTGCCTTAATACTGAGTTTTTTTAATGAAAATAAATTGAATGCATAATTCCAGCACCCACTACCATTTTATTCCATTTTCACCCATTTATGGGTCATATATAAACATTTTCCAGGTTAATTTAACCCAGTGGGTGGGTTTGCCCCTTTTTGACGCCAGCATTTTTTAGAGTGTACGATCAACCTTAGCACAGTGGCTCTCAAACTTTTTTTCAAACCTTTAAACCTAAATAAATACATCAAAGACACAATATCTATGGCCACAGGAAGAAATCAACTCTTCTTCAATCATGTGTGATTTCTTGCAGTGTGCAACGCGATGTGCATCTTCGTACGAAGCGTACATATGAACATAACTCAGATGCTTCATAGAAACAGATGTATTCAGTTTTTTTCTTCTGTACAGTACATTATCTCCTCCAATGCACCAAAAAGTATTCAGAACACCTTAGATACTCCATAGCAACACCCTGGCAACCATCCACAACACCCTAACATCGGTAATCATCACTCATATTCTATGCACAAATGTAGGGGATTCTCAAACCATCATTTCAACCCATGGAGACCCCATTTAGAAAAGGCACTGTTGTCATAGAAACCAAAATAGCACCAGTATAGTATTGAAAACAACGCACCCAAATTGTTCTTTTCTATACAGCACTATATAAATATTTAATAATAAACTGTTACTGTATAAGGGATCCATAATGAAAATCCATTCTGTTAATGTAGCGTAATGCTGCACAGGCCCAATATCCTGTTCACATTCTGCTCGTTCACATGTGTCCCCTCGAGGACCAGCGCTTTCATAGGTCGTGTAAAAGTCCGCCTACAGGATGACATAATGCTCCCCGTTGATTACGGAAGTTTTCATTCCAGATTTCCCCCACGCTAGCGGATAGGACCCCTGATCATGTTCTGTCGGACGCCCACTTTCTACAAACACACAAACACGCCCCGGCACTCCCTGGCACTCCCGTTCCCACAGAGTTCCTTCTGGGTCCAGACAGACAGAGCACAGATGGGCCACTATTGCTCAAACATCTCACAAAAATGTTTTGAGACTAAAAATACACAGAGCGGGCAAAGAAGGTCACTTCCTGCTTCTCAGACAAAGAAATGATCACAATATCATTAACAGTAGGAAAAAATTGTGTGGAAATTGTATATCCATGTGTATCCATGAACTGGAAATGCATCAATACTTCCGATGAGAGGTTTTGATTGAATACAGACCAGTAATTCAGTTTTAATAAGCAGTTTTATTGAGACATAAATTAAATCAAATTATATCATATATTTTATGGAAAAAATATGCTGTTTCCTTTTCATATGAAGCTCTCTTTAAATTTAATGGAATAGTCTATTATCCCAAACTTTTTAGAGGTATATTAAATAATATCCTGGTTCTTCCTAGTTTTGCACTGCCATAGATATGAAATAAATGTTTTAGTCATTACAGCACATTATCTCTAATAGACGCCACCGCCCTGATCCAAAAGGAAAAAATCTCGGCTGTCTCTCCGCAGCATGTGAATGAAACGAAACATCCCCCGTGGCTAATCACAGAATGTCATGTGTTAGCGAGGCTCTGGAAACAGTTAGCTTGTTCTGCACGTCCCGCTGGAGGGGAGTTCGATTCTCCTCTCCAGACATTATCCAGCTCACTTCCTGGAGCTGCGCAATATGCCAACATTCCCGGAGACTGTCGTTTTAAAGATGAACCATCTGAAATTCAGACTAAGTCAAGTGTGTTCAACATCATGTACATGGACCGAGATACGCTGGATGTGCATGATGTATGCGTGTCTTGGGATGAGGTTTCTGCACAGGGCAAAGTTCAAGATAAACATTATGGTGCACTTGGAGAAAAGCTACATCATATAATGGACTGTTTGCAAATGGACTGTTCTTTAAATGTACAATACATCTTATATGTGAAATAAACATCAAATTTCATAAAAACGTACACTTTGATACAGAGTGCTGATGTACTGTATGCTGAGGCCACCCTACAGCGTTATAAGCAAAACATATTATGATCAAATTTGGTTGTGCATAAAAAACGCAAAATACAATGTGTATACAGAGACTTTTCAACACTGCGCAGATGGACCCTGGGAAACACAATGTTTCACACACACTCAGATGTTGAAAACAAGAGTCCATTTATACTATGATATAACTGCTAATGCATACTGTTTATGTACTATTCAGGCTCTTATGGTTCAGTGGGAATTGTGGTATGCCACTACCACAAGAACAATTCACAATAGATTTTCTCTTGCCGCATCTGTGAAATTACAATAATGCTGTAAAGATGTCTGTTTCATTAACAGACAAAATATGCAATCTCAACCATCACAAGTAAATATGGTAGTGTTAAAATACAGTATCGTTAATGTCAATCATAATGAAATGTTTCAAGAAAATGGTCCAAAGTATTATTCTTCCACATGTTTCAACATTTTTAGATTGTTTTCAATTTGCATATAGGCAAAAAAGAGGTACGGGTGGTGCAGTATCTTGTCTTCTGCACTGTCTAGTGTCTACTTCAACCTTTGGATATTCCTGAAAATTATGTTAGACTTTTTTTATCAACTTTACTTCTGCTTGCAATTGAATCCAGCATCATCAGGTTATTAGGAAACTACAGGTCTGGCAAGTTCCATCATCATTAAAAAATTAACTCATCTACTGCACTGTAACTTCAATAACTGCACTAACTTATCTACTGCAATGTAACTGTATTAACTGAATCTACTCATCTATTGCACTATGACTTCAATAACTGCATTAACTCATCTACTGCACTGTAACCTTAATAAACGCATTAACTCATATACTGCACTGTACCTTTAATAACCGCATTAACTCATCTATTGCACTGCAACTTCAATAACTAATGTCTGTAATTAATGCACACTTAAGTCACTTGCACTATTGCATAGTCTATATTGTTATCAGTTCATAACCACCTGTACATTAATGTTCACAGTATATATCCTTCTGTATATATTGTTCATAGTACATATCGACTTTCATATTTTCATAGAACATTCCTTCTGTAAAGTATTTTCATAGTACATGCCCATTGTATAGTATTTTCCTAATATTGTATGCTGTATTTATTCAAACTGTATATCCTGCACTTGCTAATTGCACTTCTGGTTAGACCTAAACTACATTTCATTACAGTGTACTTGTATATGTGTAATGACAATAAAGTTGAATCTAATCTAATCTAATCATTAATAAACTGGATTTATAATTTTCTGTCTGATAAACTGCAAATGGTAAAAGTGGATAATTTATTATGACCAACTATTGTTCTTAATATGGGAGAACCCCAGGGGTGTGTATTAAGTCCATTTCTCTATCCTCTTTGCACAAATGATTCAGAGCTCATTTAATACTACTTGTTATTTTAAATATGAAGACGGAACAGTTATTCTTGCGTTCTATTTATATGATCTATTTAAATTTTTAAGCACATTTTTTTGAAAAAACTTTTACCCTATAGTTTAGTTTTATTTTGTATTATATTATATAGTGTCTATATTACATAATATTATAGTGTCTAGAGTGATTTGGCCGGATTTCATTTCACTACAAGATGTATATTTATAAAACTGCACTGAAATTTACTTTAAAAACGGTGTGCAAACAATTAAGCTAATTAACACACAAAAATTTAATAAAACCTTCATTTTTTTTCAATGTATATGACGATATCAAAATCTTGAATCTTTAATTGTTAATCATTGTGAATATTTGATAGTTTTGAGGGCTATAAAACCTTAACTTTCCTTTAACATTATATCCAACCGGGAATATATAACTTATAGTTCCATGACGCAATAGTGTGATTTGGCTGGTGACAGTTATTTAAAGAAATAAAAGGAAGGAACATTCCCAAGAAGCATTTGTTTTTGTTTAAAGCATCTTGCCCTGAAATGAGCACCGTTGTCATGAAACATAATAGGAGAAAATCCTGTAGTTCACCATTTGAGGGCAAACTGTGGGGCAAGACGAGGTGAAATGATACATTTAGACCCAGCTAAAGACCATGACCCCTATAACCCTTCTCTCACGTCATAAACCTCACAACGCAGATATATGGAGAGAGAGCGGATACTTTACAGGTGCTGTTACATTTGGCATTTCAGAATTTTACTGGTTTCAGCAGCAAATGTTACCCTGAAGGCCCAGCGGGTCAGCTTGAGGGAGTTTCGGGCTAGATGACGTGAAAGTCACTTGTCCTAACATGGGACAATATGCTCTTTTATACTATTTGTTGTACTAAAAACCTAAAAAATGTTTGTCTTCATGAGCCTTTTTTATCATGTCATTGGTTATCAGAGGCCGTTAGTGAAGAAGATCCATAAGATAAAAATATACCTTCTTCAGCACACTACATTTAAATTTTATCCAAACACACTGATCCATTTTGGTCCAACTTTTATGCTGGTTACTACGGACTTGTTGTTGGTCGGGCTAGTAAACCAGCAATGTTAGCTGTAGGTGGTGAGGCTGGTCAGGCTGATCTCACAGGAGGTCATAAATATCTTTCAAAGTGTCTAATTAACATGAATTTGTATGATACGAATAATAGAAAAGCCATAATAAAGCCCCACCTCTGAACCTAACTACGGCGCAGAAGCAGAACTGACATGTGTATGAATGTGATCACACAAATTCATACGAATGATTTTTTGCATATAATAGCGAAAAATTGCATGGCTTTCTGGGGAAGCCGGTTGATCATAGAAACTCTGCTGGTTGAAACGGGCCTAACACACAGGGTTTCTGCCAATCTCATATTTATCTTGAGTACCTATAGAGTAGTATTGCATATGTTGTGTCTTCGATAAGTATTTTGTTTGATCACATTTATAGAAGATAGATACAGCTGTACAATTACTTCTGAAATCGCACTGCGTGAGTGGGGGGGAGGGGTAGGCTGAACTAAAGCACATTGTCAACAAAACACAGACATCAGTTTCTCTCACCGCATAAGGTTCATGTTCGGCATCTTTTAGCGCTGGGACGGCTCCATATATCAGTTTCAAACGATCTCCAAATCAAGCGTTATATGCACCGTGATCCACCATACAATATTCATCACCCAAATGCAGTGAACAAACAAACAACCTAACTTCACAAACGTATGCTCTCTCCCTCTCTCCTGTTTACAAGTGAAAGTGACGTCTGCGCATGCCCCTTCTCCTGCTCTCCATGCTTCTGCGTGCATTTCCAGGAGACTTGTCCAATAAGGGACTAAGAAAAATTGTTACAAAACAGTTTGATATGTTCCAAAAAAACATTCTGAAACCTGTACTATCGCTAGAGGAGTGTAACACGGACGGAAATATTACGTAATACGCCCAACCAGATTTTTGACAAGTTGACCATGTTAAGCATTAGAAGACAACAGGTTAAACATTGTAAAGAAGTCAGAATGCATGACTCTTCGTTGCAGCACCCCTTTCATTAAGTTAACCTAATTAAGTTAATTTGGGAAACCTGTTGGGGACAGTGTGAACTGCCTGCTTCAGTAGGACCAGTAACTCTCCTTATCAGTTTGACTCACGTTAAAGAGGTCTTCTTAATATTTGCATATGGATGTCGCAAGTAAAAAGGTCACTTCCTTTTCCTTCAAAATTCATCAAAATCATTCAATCGCTTTTAAGTCATTGAACATTCTACTGTACTGTTAAACACTGCACGAGTTGCTTCTGTTGAGTTTGAGTAATAATAAACATCAGTCAATGGTCTATGCATGCATGCCTTTCGTGATTCTGTCTCATCATGTCTCTCTTGGTCTAGGGGCAGGATCATGACAGAGTCTCATGTTTTGTATGGAGCGAGACATGTTATTTTTGACTCTGACATAAAATGTGCTCTCCGGTCTCGTCTTTGGCCCCGCTCCTCTCGTTTCCTTGTTTAGCTTCCCATCAGTGTTTCATTCCCTGACACCTCTCCCTAGTTAATTATCCTCTGATTGTCTCCCTGTGTAATGTCCTCGTGTTTTCTGTCCTGTGCGGATTTGTTTTGTATTCATGCCCGTGTCTCTGTTACCCTCCCTTGTTGGATTCCTTGTCGTGTTTTGGACGTTGTGTTATTATTTAGTCTAGTCGTTTTATTAGTAAGTCCAGTTATTCTGTTTTCTTGTTTTGCCAACTTGTGAGAAGTATTTTGATTCATGTTTATATTTCAGTTACCTTCCTGTTTACTCCCCTTCTTGGCCGTTTGCTTGTGTAATAAAGTGTTTTTGTGTACTGTACAGCTGCCTGGAATTGGGTTCTTTCTGAGAACGACAGTGACGCATACCTGTACTCTAAAAATGGTTGTGCTAAAACAACACATTTTGTGTTAGTTCAGGGACAACACATTATGTTTTACTTTTAACTCAACTTGTGTTGTCCCTCTTATTTATTTAACAGAAAATCGTGACTACGTTTACATGCACCCTCCTGATGGGATTATAATAAGATTTTGGCAATATTGCACTTACACTTTTCTTCATGTAACGCAATAATTCGCCGGTTTTAATCGCAATAAGAAGGCATATAAACACCGTAATACCATTTATGATGCTCTGACCAAGGTGCGCATGTGTTTCTGTTAAACACCTAATTAAAGCGCAAATTCATGATTAACATGACAGTCTAGAGTTTTACTTAACACCACTTGCTCTCTGCAGTCTATGCTCCTTATCCTTACAAAAAACGCATGAATGCAATGGCAGCGTACACCACCATTGCGGAAGCATTTTCCATCACATTTCTATATTCATCACGGTGCCAAATAACCATTAATACACCCACATACTGGTGTTAAGCATTTGACGTGAATAAATTAAAACGATAGCCAGTTACACACACCTACTGTGTCTTAGATCATTGTTTATTATCATGTGCTGTGTATTTTAGCAAATAAACAGAATATTAAAACTTTCGTGTGAACGGGAGCAAATAGGTGTTCTCATGTCATGTTGACTAGTTGGATGGAAACGGTGCTTATTCGCAAATGTTTTATGCAATATTCCAATTTCGCAACTTTGGACGGAAACACCAAATCTTTCGTACTAAAATTTATTCTAAATATAAGAAATAAAATAGGAATAGCTAAACGCACAGGCACACAAAAAACGCCAGTCTCCTTCCCACTCTCTCTAACAGAAAATGACACAATGTATGTTTCACCTAGGGTTTAATTTTTATATACTTGAAATAATATATATATATATAATTACGCTATATAATTCATTTTAAAATGATTTCATCATATACAGTGAAAGAGTAAGAAAAGCTGCATTGGACAATAGCTCGAGCTGCGAGGTTTATCTGAATAACAGCACTTTTACAGCCGGCAAACGAGAACTCTGTAAACTGTCGTATAAAAGGTGTTTTATTATCTATGAACTGATTTTGAGGACTGCGTACTTTGAAATACTTGCGAGAGAGTGTCTGTAGACTGCGTCATTTGGGTTTGCCTGGATTATTTTATGTGACGACAGCTGCTCCACCACCATCACCCTCAACACTGGTGTACCACAGGGCTGCGTGCTGAGCCCCTTTCTCTACTCCCTTTTCACACTCGACTGCAGACCTGTGAATGGATCGAACTCCATCAAGTTCCCAGACGATACAACAGTGATTGGTCTCATCAGCAACAACGATGAGACTGCTTACAGGGAGGAGGTACGGCACCTGGCCACATGGTGCTCAGACAACAACCTGCTCCTTAACACCGCCAAGACAAAGGAGATCATCGTGGACTTCAGGAAGGCGAAAGGAGGCACACACGACCCCATCCACATTAATGGGATGGCTGTTGAACGTGTTTCCAGTTTTAAGTTCCTGGGGACCCATATTTCGGAGGACCTGTCCTGGACCACCAACACCTCATGCCTGGTCAAGAAGGCTCACCAGCGTCTCTTCTTTCTGAGGACACTGAAGAAGAACTAACTGTCTTCAACTATCCTGGTGAACTTCTATCGCTGCATGATAGAGAGCATCCTGACCAACTGTGTCACAGTCTGGTACGGGAACTGTTCTGTTGCTGAGCGCAAGGCACTGCAGCGGGTGGTGAAAACAGCCCAGCGCATCACAGGGACTACACTCCCTTCCATTGAGGACATCCAGAGGAAACGCTGTCTGCGTCGAGCTCGCAGCATTCTCAAGGACTCCTCTCACCCCGCTCATAGACTGTTTACTCTTCCGGTAGGCGCTTCAGGTGCCTCCGGATAAGAACCAGCAGACTAGGAAACAGCTTTTTTCCCAGAGCTGTTTCATTATTGAACTCTGCTCCCCACTGATTCCACTAACCCTCATAACTTTAACTTTAATGCTGCTACTACATTGTTTACATTGCATAACAGGGCTGCATCCATGACTGAACTGTACACACCAGTACTTCATGTATCTGCTCTACCGGACTGTTTACACACACATAGAATCATTTGCACTCTATACTGCTCACTTGCACACCAGGAATATTACACTGAATGCTCATTTGCACTAATAAACTACTTTCATAACTGCATTAACTCATCTACTGCACTGTAACTCATCTATTGCATAACTAACTGCATCCACTCATCTATTGCACTGTAACTTCAATAACTGCATTAACTCATCTACTGCACTGTAACCTTAATACCGCATTAACGCATCTACTGCACTGTAACTTCAATAACTGCACTAACTCATCTAATACACTGTAACTGTATTATCTGCATCTACTCATGTATTGCACTATAACTTCAATAACTGCATTAACTCATGTACTGCACCGTACCATTAATAACCGCATTAACTCATCTACTGCACTGCAACTTTAATAGCTAATGTCTGTAATTAATGCACTCTCAAGTCACTTGAACTATTGTATTGTCTATATTGTTATCTGTTCATAACCACTTGTACATTAATGTTCACAGTATATAGCCTTCTGTATATATTGTTCATAGCACATACCGACTGTCATATTTTCATACAACATTTGTATAGTATTTCCCTAAAATTGTATTCTGTATTTATTCACACTGTATATCTGCACTTGCTAATTGCACTTCTGGTTAGACCTAAACTACATTTCGTTACACTGTACTTGTATATGTGTAATGACAATAAAGTTGAATCTAATCTAAAAAGAAAAGTTAGGACGAAAGCACTAATATGGAGATGTACGTGTTTTATGCAAATGGCTAAACTCGTGCACACAGTCGCTCATTTTGAATTCTCCTAATTCACAAACAATAGGACGAGATTAAGAACAAATTCATGTGTGTAAGCACTAAGCACGTGTTGTGAATTAGGGGGAACGTCATGAGAAGTTCAAATGTGCGTATAAATAAAATCTACGCAATTATTAGTGAATGAGATCCACTATCTCCCATAACGACAAAAACTATAAAATACGAGCAGCGCAAATTAGTGCCGGTTTGAAGACATGCTTTTTTGGCTGTTAAATAAAGCCACAAATACCAGTACAATGATGAGCGCAAACACTAGTGAATCGTGTTGTGTGATTAATTTAAATACTCTTCTCTCATAAAGTTTACGTCTGAAGATGCATATGTAATAAGATCAGTCGCAAAACACTACAACTCCACTGCATGTCTTTAGTTAATACCGACAGTCGTTTTTTTACCCTAAAAGAGACATCTGCGCTGCCGCTAGCTTAATATGTCCCTTAATGTGTTAAATACCATAACACAAGACAATTTGTTAATAATTAATACATTCGAGAATGAGAATCACCCTGTTTTTTATTTTAAAAAATTGTAGAAAAAGAGCTCAGTCCCTTAATTCAACAAAAATGTATTATAGCTTCCTTGCAGCTCTAACAAACAATTGCAACATTATCTCAGAAGTGCTACTTCCTGTGTTTTTTGAAGTCAAGTCTGTCTATGACCTCACAAATGGCGGTTGACTGTTTTAAATGTGAACAAACAGAAACTGAGATCACTTAAATATGTTTTAACAAGGTTTGTTGCAAAGAAAATCTGTCAGACAGACAGAAAGACAAATCACTTAAAGTCAATTAAACATCTGTTCCTTGACAAATCACAGGCTACCTCAACAAGCAAACCATCCCCTCAGAGCACTCTGAGCGGCCTATATTGAGTTGAAAACAAACCTCCAATCAGATATCCTAAACAACTTGAAATCTTTTTGAGTTTTTGTGCACTTACAGAACGTCTAGTTACGAGTGACTTCAAACAAAAGTCACGATTAGGCTTCGCAGATCAAAGCTGAAGGTATTTTTGAACTTCAGGAAGCTAAGTATGTGCAGATGTAATGGAAACTTCAGCTACTGCTCTATCTGATGTGTCGGACCTAAACTGTGCCAGCCTGAGAGGGAGGCTGTGTTGTCGAAATCCATAATCCAATCGCTGCCTTCCGTTGGCTTACCCAAACAACCGAAAGTACTTTTACAGGACTCTTTGACAGCCTGTTGGCAAAATAGAGGCAGAGGCATTTTTCCAAGCAAGAACAATGACGTATTTCCTGTGATTATGACATAATAGCTGAAAAACGCTGTGGGAGTAGATCTCGACAATTTGTAAGAATCGTTTCAGATTGCATAATAGTCATGTATCATGTTTTCAAAATTGAATAGTTGTCGTGTTGTAGCTGGAATGCTGACCAGAAATAAAAGCATCTGTTATTATGATAATAGCAATTCATTTTAAACTGAAATGCTCGTTTTGTGCCAATTTTCAAACAGTTTCCCACTACCCTCTCCAGTATAGCGAACAGACACCAGTTGACATTTTCCATGACCACCCTAAAAACAATTTGTCTACAGTGCTCTTGAACTCAACGCCGGACACCATCAACCCACAGAGCTAATTTGCCAGCCCTGGAAATTATTCTCTCAGGGATGTACTGGTACCAAGTACACAAACCATGTCTACTGTCTACCATAATTATGAGTCAGGGTGTTTCCTTTGCGAGGAACGGCCCCCTCTACAAATAATGGAATGTCTTTTTCAAGTTTCCAAGTATGGAAGAAGACAGTTCAGAGCAAGGTCTTCTGGGACATTTGAAGCACTTCCCAGTAAGTGCTTTAGATTTATACCACCGAAGGTCTGCGTGCCAAGAGGAGAGGAGTGGCAGGTGGCTTAGTTCAGCTTGAGCGTTCATCTGCTAATGACTCTATTTTTGGTGCGCGTTATTAAATTAAGGGCAAAGACATGAAACGGATCTACGGTCAGCCATATTAGATGTGTAGGATAAAGTATGAAGCAATTAATAATAAAATAGAAGCTGGAAAGTTTAATGAGTCCATGATGAAGATGCCAGCAATCCAGGGGGATGCATAAACCCGTTGCCCTTTTGAATCTGTTAAGCATTCAATAAATTCATAATTTATTCAAGACAGAGCACACGCTTTGTACAAAAAGCACATGCGGAAGGGATGTAGTGCTTCTGGAGGCAAACTAAGTGCATCAGGAAGGTCTCAACATTGAATGACTATTAAAACATCTGCCTGTCTGTATATACAGTACACTGTAAAAAGTGTAATTTTACAGAATGTAACTCTTCTTTTTAAAGATTTATTTCGTATAATGTAAAAAAAATAAGTTAAATAATTATTTAATGTTTTATAGATTTATCACATATTTTTGAGATTCGGTAGAAACCATCAAATTACAGTAAAAGACTGCAAATTTACAGGAAAAACATTTGACATAAAACTACTATTTTACTGTATTTTTGTGGCGCCCAATGCTATAAGATGTCCTATTTTTGGCTGTATTTTTTCACCGTGTATGTGTGTGTTCATACTGAAATAACAGTACCTTTCCTGTTACTTTCCTGTAGCTAAGTGGTAAGATCACATTGCGTCGACAACACAAGGCTGTGGGTTCGTTACCAGAGAATTGCATATACCTAAGTATAAATGTATAGGATAATGCAATGTAAGTCGCTTTGGATAAAATCGTCTGCCAAATGCATAAATGTAAATGTAACGAACGTTTTGCAATTTCCTGCATGTTCAAATGTTATTGGTTAACATCAATATTAAGATACATCTGTTTTATATGTTTACCAAAATAAATATGTATAAATGGTGCAAAGCTTATACGACGGGTGTTGATGTGTGTAAATACTGTAGTATGTGTTGTTACACACGTCAGTATTAAGTTCGCTTATCCTACGCATTTCTGAGAGAATCCAGATGCTATCAAACCAAAAACACCTGCACGCTCTCCTTTAGAAATTCACATGTCTGTCATCGCAGTAATCCCAGCGAGTACAGTGTGGCTGTGAAGGAGATGCTCTCAAAGCCAAACATGGGGTTTCTACAGTACAGTACAATGTAAACGATGTGTGACAGTGCACGAATACAGTAACCATTCAGAACTCTGGTACTGTATATGCATGTATTACAGTACTAAATTACAGTATGAAAGCATTCTTAAAAATATTGTTAAACAACAGTCACCACGATTTAAACAACGATCAGATAATTGCGTCAGAAAGAGATGTGCATACTCTATGTGGGCTGGCTATAGAGATTACACCAGACTTTGGTTCAGGAATGGACCAGTGTGTGATATTCTCGCACCTATAATATAAGCCAGAGTAAACCAAAGCAGCTGCATCCTCAACTCAACTCCTTAACATGGGTCACGAGTCTGTATCACATGCATTCCTACGAATCTGAACCCAAGAAGACATGAAAGCGCTTCATTTGCTTCGGCTTCGACTGAAAGTCCAACAATCTCAAAAACGTAATACAATTGCAATTCAATGTTCTCCTCATAAACTAAAATGAGTATATGGCTATACACTTAGTAATGAAGTTAATAAAAAAAAACAATAAATGTGTTTAATACGTTTTCCAGTCAGCAACCTTGTGGAAAGCACATTTGATGGACTCTTGACATGAATCGATCTCAGTCATCCCACCTGATGTCATGATGTCAGCTCGCATTGCACAACGAATACGCGAAACAACTAAATGACAATCGTCTCAAAACACAGAGCTGTATGACAAAAAGTGCAGTTTACGAGAAAACAAAGTAGTAACACGGAGGATGGTAAGTGTGGGCATGGCGCGGTGCGCAAATACAATGCTTAGTAATGGAAACCCGTCATGCTCCGAGTCCAAATGCGCGTGTGTAAGATCTTACACAAGGCGATAACAGGAACCTATGATCTGATATCGTGATAAACCGTGATGAATGATACAGCATCAATAAACACGATTATTAATAACACATTTAAAGGCACGCGCTGTCATCTGTATACATCCTGCTGCAATGCAACATGCAGCGCATTCATTTTCGCGCTCAAGTTTTTTGACATGAGGAAACACTTGTAAACGAAGACAAACCGAATAACAAGCAATTAAACATCAACGTACCTAGAACAGCTGCTAGTGTGAAATGATAGACTCCACAAGGCATCATCCTCGTTCCCTGTGAGAGTCTGGATACGAAGCTCCTTCCCTTGGAAGCGCAGACGCTCAAGTGAGTCACTGGAGGAGAGACTTGATTCAGTTATTTAGAGTCTGCTAGAGGGCATTTCCTCTTTAAATCAAGTACAGTTCATCCCTCTGAAGATTTTGTCTCACACTTTACTTTTTGAACTTCTAATACTGACTTCATGTTTTACAGCATGATATATTGAATATAAAGCTAATTCTGTTTTTTTGTTACTGTAATGTAAGAGGTCAAGTAATCTCATCAGTCATTAGTTATTTTGAGACTAGTGTGTTTCTCTGGTCTGCTTCTTACTGACTGCTCATCAAAATGGGGTTCTGGAGGATTCTTTCTGAAACACTGGCTTTTTCAGATGTCTGCGGTCACACACAAAATTGAAAAGATCAACGCATAAGAGTCCATCAAACCTTTAGTTCTACTGTGCCCTGTTGTTTCCGATATACGGATTCTGGAGATATGCACAGTTTACATTATACTGGCTTCCTCTGGATCTTCCCAAAATCACGTTCCAGGAAAACGCTGATTAGTGTTTTCGTCTGTCTTTTTTAAATCAATTTTCTACGGCGCTCCCATCTGGAAGCCTATCCGATTTGCAGAAGAAAGCAAATTTCCTAAGGAATGCAATTATTTGCATGCTAATTACCATATAAGTCCATTGCGTATTATTGGAGCTTCATTATCAAGTTATTGAGAAATGCATGTACATGTTTACATTACATTATTTATTTAGATTATTTATTTATTCATCGGCAAAAGACAAAGATGTCTTGGTGTCGACTGGTGTGAAGGTTTTCTGACGACTAGTGAAAGCTGCAAACTAAGATTTTGGGGTTAAAATAAACAAAATTGATGTATGCAACTGGTCACGCACTTCTGTAACTAGTCACTCACTTTTGCAACTGGTCATTCTCACTTCTGCACCTTGTTGTCTTACTGTCTGTCATTCATTTTGTTGTCACATCTGTCACGCTTTTAAAGTCTTGTAGATTTTGTAATGTCGTTGGATATGTACATTTTGTGAATATAACAATAACAAACCCCAATCTAAAGAAAATACGTTAAGTAATGTATGTTTCGAACAGAGATGGCTATCTGGAAGCAAAAAGTTTAAAACTAGACTTTCTGAGATTTGTGTTCCTCTTTTTGTCATCGAACTCAAATAATAATAAGCATGAGTAGCATTTTATCATTTATTTTATAATTTCTTATGAAAATGACAAAGGTCCTTGCAGCCTATTTTTTGGCCTGTTTGTTTATTTTGGACACAGCTCCATCTTGATTAGTTACTTGGTAGCAAAGAAAAGCTTTTAGGCTGTCATTTGCTCAGCGGACAACTGTACACAAGCCATTACTATAAGATGCCCCTCTGATCGGTTTAAAATACAAATTCCTCTTAATGTGAGGGAAAATCTGTTTGATGGAGGACAATGAGTCCCCTTACAACACCATAATCCAATTTGTCATAAACAGGACAGTCATATGTCTTTTTTAAATCCATGCTGTGTTCTTTCGTTGGGTCCAAATCTATTTTCTAGATTCCAGATCACAGTCGAAGTTGCATAATAATCTGGAAGGCATCATTTTTATGAACCATTTGACTTTGAGTAATGAAATTTTTATCAGGAAATGACAAACAAAGTTTCAGAATATTTGCAGAAAGCTATCACAACTTTCTCAAAACCCTAGTCTTCATTTTCTTTTATTGAATTTAATAGCAACACCAAGTAATTTGTCTAAAATTCCACCTTCTTTGAAACACAAAGCTAAACAGGATTTGCGACAAGAGTGGGTTAATTTTTATTTTCAAGTAAGCTGTTATCAAGTATCTTTTTAACTTCTTCTCTTCATGACATCATACGTCCAGCCGTTTTAAACCATCCACACCCTTTTAGTTATTAAGCAACAGCAGCGATGTTCAATGATTTAGCATAACGTGTTTTTGAAAACACTGCCTTTAACAGGGTCAGATGTTCTTTAAGCATCGAGCAGCAGGTTGTTTATTTCATTTTATGACAGTTAACTGAACCCTGAATTGCTTGACCCGTAATGATTCTAAAGAGTTAGGACGTATCATTTGTTTTAGAAAGAGTTCCAAATGGTGCACTCTTCTAGTCGTTGGTTTCATACCGGTTTGTTTTTGTGTGACTGTGTTGGTCTGGCACGGGTCTGCGTGAACCTTCAGTGGAATTCTGTGTACGGCAGCATTTTTCCCTCCCCCGTGTCGAGCAGTTGTTTGCAACTTGTGAACAAAAATTCCACAGATTTCAAACATTAAGACTTGTTGGAGCGCAAACGTCAGAGAAAATAATCAGGAGAATCATGTGAGTCATGTACACTTCATGGTATATTTTTGTTGCTCGGAAAGAAACATCTGACTTTAGTATTTGTCTGGAGTTTCAAAGCAAAACCAAACGTTAAACTATTATTTACCTATTATGTATGTATTTAATATCTGATTTTTTTAGTTTAAGGGGTTATATGGCGCGAATACGTGTTTTTCTGTGTCATTGGTGTCTTATAAGTTGCCCATGCATGTATGAGACACGTACAATTGCTAAAATGAATGTGTCGGAACGAAAGATTGCTCACCCAGACCTGTCTGAAACACCCCCACAAATCGATGTCAGTTCGTGGTATGATTTGACTAAGACCGCCCGAATGTATACGCAAGTAAGGTGGGCGTACATGTCAGTTCAATTGCCCTGGAACCTGATGTTCCAAATATGGTAAGAGGCGTTACATTTCCGTCACACGCTTGCAGTGTTCGACCAATTACTATGCACTGTTTTGGCCAATCATAGCACACCTCGCTTTTCAGAGCCATGAGCTTGGTAAAAAATCTGCGCATTTCAGAGAGGCGGAGCAAAGAGGAGATACAAACATGCACGGTATATGGAAAAGCGTTTTTTAACCTTAAACTGTGTATACACATTGCACTACATCTAAAACAAACTATAATATTCATTTTAGCCTTGTCATACCACTCCTTTAAATATTGTTACACAGTCATTTTTATGCATATTTTATAATAAGAGAATCACTTATATTTACACATTTGGACGCTTTTCTCAAAAATGACCCCAAAATATTCCCATGATCTTTGCACTATCACAATGCTCTACCACCTGAGTTACATGGAACAGGGCCAGAATCAACACTGAGAATAATGAGTCAAAAGTAAACCCTCTTCATTAAGGTAATGTGAACTTGAGGGAATAAATGTGCTGTCTTGAAAATAATGTGAAAACATGTTAATAGTCCGAAAATAAGCTTCTCGGTTCCCTTGAGGAGAATGTAATTGTTCAGAGATTGCTCTGAGACTTAATCGAGTTTCCAGTGATGATGATTTTTCGACTCTGTCTGGACTTCAACTAAAATTCCATGGGAGACAACTATTAACATATAAGTAAAAATATCTTTCCTCTTGTGATTTTCCTTTCGATTTTATAGTGAAATGTAACCTCCCCGTGTTCTCAAGAAATTCACTTTCATAAACACTTGACAGTTTTAATACCATCAGTTCTAAACTTGAATCCATATGGTCATGTTCACTGATTACAAGAAACATGATATTCCTTCACCGTCTGCTTGTTTGACAGATCTCAGCAGGTGCTCAGCCAATCAACACCAATTGTACGAGTTCAGAGTTCAAAGGAGCCAAAAGAGCACCTCGGTAATCATGTTTAGGACAGTAAGAGTTTCACATATCTGGTACGGTTCAAAGTGGATGAAGATAAGGTGACAAGAGCAGAAGAAAAAACAGCTACCTAGTCACCAGGGGTCTCAAGGATAGATCCCCTAGAACGAAATTGATATGGTGATATATTTTTTGGAGGTCATCAGGTTGCCCTTTTTGGTGAAATGTAATTCTCTCATTAACTCCATAGCACCATCCATAACCAGAGCATCATCGCGGAGGGTCTATCACGTTATGCAGTGTAGCGCTAAAGATCCATCACAGTGGGTCTCGCGTGTTCTTTCACCCCCCACCGGCCATCCAACATGTCATTACATCACATCTGGAAGACCATGTGGCCCCACTTACACACTTGACAGAAACTATCATTGGGTCGGCTTGAGCCGGACCACCAGGCAGAGACTTTTGCTCTTTCTTCTGACCTCGGTTGCGCATCACCTGGTCTCGATTAATCGTGAACATACGTTTAACTACCAGACACGGTAGGTTGGTCAGTTCCCTGTTGTGTTTTTATTCTTTCTCACTGCAGAAGCTGTGGGGAGTCTCGAGCGGAGGGGGTCCTATTGTTAAGAACTTCCTGCACGTCTTCTGAAGGAAGGGGAAAGGGAGGGCGTGTGTAACTTACTTTGAGTTTTACTCTAAAAAAATATATCAGTGCTTAGAATCTGGGTGTATTCTGTCAACATTATGTGATTTTCTTGTAAGAATGCTCCACGTTTCTAAGAAGTCGAATTTCAATTCCATGTAGAAACATCAGCTTAGATATTTACATTTACAGTTAGATATTTAGCAGAGGCTTTTTTCCAAATCGACTTAAATGAACAACTAGATAAATTATAGAGTAGAAAACATCCGTGTGCAATAGTGTTCGTGCAAAACTACCTGCCATCTTGAGGGTAGTTGCCAGAGCATTACTACGGGGTGGTCAAGGTGTCCTTCTAACTGATATTTTTGGAACTATAAAAACATGAATGTGATTAGAGATACTTAATTGCTTATGGCTTGATTGTCTGGGACTGGGTTGCCAAATCTGAGTAACAAAACCACCCCAAATGGCAAACAAACTTGCCCAATAGCCAGCTGACCCCACACTGTAGCAAAACTGTAATTTTATTAAGTTTAACAGTTCTTCAGAATTTTCACATTTTTCAAAAAAAAATCTGAAAAATATTGCATTTTCTGTAAATGTTATGTCCGTGAACTTATGTGTGTTATGTATTACTTTTATTCTGTCAAGTGTGTTGCATGCTGGGAAATATTGTTTCCTTTTTTCTCCCTCTCTATCCTTTCTCTCAGGAGTCTGATTGGAGCCAGCTGACCCACATTACTGATTGTGCGGAAGATACTGCATTTAAACAGAAGGAATCTGTTGTTCCTGCTGAGGGTCACACTATTGACTGTCCCACACAAAGAGTGAAATTGTTGGAGTTGGTGTTCTGGAATGATACTCTGGTGTAAGCTTATTTGGTAAATCTTGGGTCAGCTTCTCGTTGTTGTTCAGTGTGAGCTAAAGAGACAGTTTACTTGAGTCGTGGATATTCAACTGTATGTGTAAGCAAAACTGCTAAACCTTTTTGTCAAGCTTTTGTTGATCTAAACTTGTGAGATTACTTTAATGAAGCAGAAAGGAGTTGGGCACCATTTTATTCATTTCATTGCTAATAATTGTAAATTTTTGTTTTCTCCTGTTTATGGCCTGGTGGGGGAGTCCAGGAAGAGTTGCCAGGTTGGTTATTTGTCATTTCTTTTGTCAGGTTACATTAATTCTGTTGGGGCATATTAAGGTTTGTTTGTTTGGCCTGACCCTCTCCTGAAGCCTAATTTTTCTCCGTCATGTTTGTTCAAGTTTCTTTACCTGTTACTTTATCAATCACTCTGAATGTTCAAAAATAAATGTATGAATGGAAATTCTTTTTTTCTAAAATGTTACACCCCTTTACCCCTAGATTTGTGGGGTTGTAACAATAATTTTTATATAATGTTGCTTTTCCGGTGCTCCAGCTTTAACTCTGCAGCCCAGACCAAAATTCTGAATATTACTCCCATACCTCAAATACACATTTTACAGGCACTGTCATGAACTACACATAAATTCTGCTTTTAAATCACTGTATGGCTGTAAACGGTGTTTTCATAATAAAATTCCTCTTACCTTAAAAATGAACATTGACAAACAAAATATAGACCCCTTTAACCTCAAAAGCACAGATTTTGTTTGAAATCCCAATTTTTCTTTGGAGTATATCTGGGCTTTAAAGGTTCAGTGTTTACTTTTTTTGGAGGATCTCTTGACAGAAATTCAATATTATACATGTCTTAAACGGTCTACAAAATGAAGCGTTATGTTTTATTACCTAAAATCAGTGGTTCTCAAACTTCTTTTGCTTAAGTACCCCGTTTTTTTCCTGAAGCTCAGTGGTAAGAGCATTGTGTTAACAACGTAAGGTTGTGGGTTCAATTGCCCATACCCAAGTATAAATGTTTAGGATAATGCAATGTAAGTCGCTTTGGATAAAAGCGTCTGCCAAATGCATAAATGTAAATGTTTTATGATTTTTTCAAGCCAAGAACCCCTTGACCAGACCGCAACATTTTGCATTAAAATAGAGGGAAATGAGAGACAAACGGTTATATCTGATGCCCGTCTAGTAGGTTTATTGCGTATAAACATTTCTGTATGTAGCTTTACGCAACTATGTAAATCAGTGTTTTTACATTTAACTGCAACCTCTCCTAACTTAAATTGTTTCGCGCCCAGACACTGCTCCTGATTACGGGCTCAAAAATAATTCGAATGAATTAAAACGCGTTTTAAATTAATGAATGATTTTTTTATGCATATTTGTGTAGTCCTAATTTCATATAACAATAGTACTATCATAATTTATTGATTTTCATTGTTTTTTCCAAAATTTCAGTTTCTCTCACGTACCCCCTGCAGTACCCCTGGGGGTACGCGTACCCCCATATGGGAGCCACTGCCTTAAATAAACCATTTCTGTCTAGATACACTGTGGACGATCTGCTCTACAGCGAGCGTTTTGTAAATGTTATCTCCTTCGGCAAAAATGCGACAACATCTTAGCCTTGTGTCATCCACCGAAGTGCTTTGAAAGGGAGAGTAAGATGTTGGTTGCAATTCGTAACCTCAACACGGGATTGTGCTAAATTTCATGCACTGGACCTTTAAAGAGGAGTCGTAATAATTGTTATCATCAGCCTCAGCTCATTAACATTTAAGCCCATTCTACATGTGACCAAATGATAAATATCAACTAAAATGTTCCTACACCCCTGAATATTCACACAACAGTATGCATGAATGCCATAACGAAATTATGGTGGTTTCTCTTTATGATGCTTTGCACGTGGAAATGAATTGTGTATTATTTTCTATGTGGTGACTGTGAATGAGTACGACAGGTCACAGGTTTTCTTTTAATGAAGGAACGTCCCGTCCAGCCGCTGCTTCAGACGTATCACTGATTCCTCAACACACCCATTTACCGACACAGAGTCAGACACTAGATTACATCAGTGTTATTGTTGTTCGACCAGGCTTTGATGATTGTTCTTGAATGTTCTCCTCTGAAAGCAGGGTAACAGGATCGAGCTTCCACTTATTGTCCCGTGTGGACCGATAACATCTGAAATTCTTGTACAAACTTACTTGCCTGTTTCCCCTTTGGTCTCATGTCAAAAACCTTGTGGTTGGTTTTGTTTACGAAGTAAGTGTAATGGGACCTTGCCATTTGTATAATAATGTGATACTTGGCACTGCTGCAATTTAAAACACGCCAGCAGGATTACAGAACAACCAGTGGAGGGTGATCATGAAAACATAAAATGCTGTTATGGACTGGTTGTCCAGGGTACAGGGTTGCCAGATCTGCCAGATCTGCATTATACACAATTTCTTCTTAAAATCCCTGTGTGATTGTCATCTGTTTAATTAAAAAATGAAAATATAGTAAACAAATGTGATGAACAAAAAATATGAAATGCAAAATAGATCACCCAAAGAATAAAAACAACAGCAACAGTTTTAACAGCCAAGTCCCGCAAAACACCTTGGTAACCCATGTCTAAAAACCTAACCAGTATTCATTTGCATTAAATATTATATCATTTCATCCATTGTTTTAAAGTTTTCCATCCAAAAATAGCATATTGTACTTTTTTAGACTAGAACATTTTAGCAAATCTGTGACTTTAGATACTACTGTAGCAAGCTCGGTCACATAAAAAGCTTGAAAGGAAATATAAATTGTCGCTGTCCTTCCGAAACCTCAGATGTCCTATTTCAATGTTTTTCAGGGAATAAATGAAACACTATATTTTTGATTATGATTAAATAGAAGTTGACAATAAGATTTAACACTTAAATATAAGTAAAAATAATATCCATATAATTTTATTTCGCTCAGTATAAGTTCTAATCTTCCAAGTTAACTTTTACAATTAAATGAAACCGAGGACAGGCCTTCAGAGATCCACCCATGTAGTAGTTACAGCAATGCACTGATGCTACAGTCTCTCAATCTCTTCATAGATCTTATAAATGAGATTACATGGACAAGGAGAAAGCTTTTTGAAAAGCTGCCCATTATCCCGGCATTGGTGTCCTCTTGACTCATCATGAATGATCCACAACGGTTTGTGGAGCGACAGAACGTATACCCATTAGAGGCCACTGCACGTATACCTAAACTCCCGATGTGTTTGACTCATCCTGAGTGCACAGTTGGAGAATAGTGCCTCATCGGGCAGTGATGTTTGGGGTAAGAGAATCTCACAGCGTGCCGGTGTTGTCTTAAAGAAGGGCGCTGGCTGCAGTCTCAGGCGGGGGCTCAAAGTCTAATGCATGAGCCAGGAAATGACTCCAACATGGGCAGGAGCGGAGGTCTCGAGAGCTGACCCCTTCTGGAATGATTTAGAGCTCCTGTCAATAAAGCTCAAGTTGTATACGGTTGGTTCTGTGTGCAATAAAAGATCACATTTTTTAAAGCGGATAGTAAGCTTATTCGTTCCAGTTATTGACACCATTTTACTTGAGCAGCAGCTTGAAACTAAATACGCCAATTGTGAACTTTATATTGAAAGTCAATTTCATGGTTATTGAAAATATCTTATTTTGTGTTGTGCTGAAGAAAGAAAGTTTGGAATGACGTTAAGGTGAGTAAATGATGAAAGAACTCATGCATAGGTGAACTAGGCCTTCTCCTTTATCATCATGCATCTGGATTATTTAATTTAATGTTGAACTGAGAATAACCAATTTAACATTGATTTAACATCTTATCAATTAGCTTTGCTATTAGGGATGTAGCTGCAGATCAGTATTCAAGATCTATCCGTGTTTATAATATATACCATATTGTCCATTGTATATTGTAAACTGTTGATTTGTTGCTGTCTTTAAACAAACTTTATGTTTCTTTTATCTATCTCTGAGCCCAGAATGTGATACCTCATGATTAGCATATATATACAGGAAATATTTGAGCATTGTCGTAGTCACATAAATTTCTTTAGAGAAAGGTCTTTGTACTTTGTCCTCTTGGATAGCGCACAAATATGTTACCAAAATGGTCAGAGAGGCATTTGGATGTGACTGTTTACACAGGACTGTGTTTATGTAGGACATATTTCAATACCTTTAGGGGATTGTTTCCTCGAGGGATTGTGGAGATGCGACTTCTGGATCTTTGGATCTCACACACCCTCTTCTTCATTTCTTTTTCTCTCCCATGAATGACTCTGGACATATCAGATAAGACTGTTAAACCTCTCATCAGGGCAACTTGAAGGACAACGCAGTCAGGGTGTCCCATAACTTTGAATCAGGTTTTTCATATTAATATTTGATTTATTTTATTTCTAACATTCATCTGAGAAGTTATTTTAAACTATATCCATTTGAAAACATTACATATCACCTTTACCTTTTTACTTCTGAGTATCATGATTTCAGCATCTTGTTGAAGTGAGTCTTAAGTCGGATGTAGCAAAGGTTTTGTCTGCCATCTAGTGGTCGGAAATATGTCTTACACAGAAGACGGGTGTGTTCCTGACAGAGTTGACACTATACTGTTCATTTCTTGCCAAACCATTTGCGTTGTTTTAACAGTGTTTGTCAGAGGTTTAATGACCTGGATTCAGGACTCATTAAACATTTCAAAATCTTCTTGGCTCCTTTACTTTCTTAAGAATGTTTTATTCATTTATTTTAGTAAATGAAACGTGATGTAAGGGTGGCAGAACCAGGACGGGGTCCCATGTTTCATGTAGGGAGAGAGGTTTTGGGCCTTGTGGAATGCCGTATTCTCTCTCTGGCCTTTCGTCTTGTTATTGCTTGTTGAGTTGTTCAAGACCAGCACCTGTCCCCTCTTGATTTAGTTCCCTTTATATTGACCTCGTGTCTCTTGTCTTGTGCTGTTTCATTACATCTGTTTGTGTCATGTGGGTGAGTTCTTGTTTCCTGCTGGCCCGTTTCAATCAGGAAGTTCAACCAACACCGAGTTAAAATCTGAACCCTGAGTTGATTTACTCAGAGAATCTCTACTCTGAGTTTTCAGTCTCAGACCGACTGATTTGAGTGAGTTCAATCCACTCTGAGTAAGTTCACTCTAGGTTATGCGCGTGCAGCATTGCGATGAAAAGCCATCATCAATTGAGTGAAGATAGCACGATTCAACATGGCAACGGCACGTGACAAAAGCACGTGTTCATTTGTCGCCAATCGAATTGAAGGTACTGTTACAAGCGTACGGTGAATATGAATATAACAAATATATTCACTTGTTAATGCGCAAGTTTATATGTCAATCACTTTTATATTTATTTTGTTGAAACTGTGAAATTGGGAATCATATTTAACGCTCCCGCTCTCCCTCGCTCTCCCTCTCTCTCCCTCTCTCTCTCTCTCTCTCTCTCTCTCTCTCTCTCTCTCTCTCGCTTTCATGTAGGTGCAATCTGTATTGTTGTTTTTGTCTTGTAATAAATTGAGACTGCAACAGATGACAACTGAACTGATGTCCTTTATTTGCTATTCCACACGTGTCTCGTCTTCACGTTCCCTTACATCATCACGTACAACTTACGTCATCACGTATTACACATATAGAATACATTACACAATCCTTCTGCAATAAAAAGATCTCGGCAGAAGTTGAATATGAAATACAAGAACATCTTTCAGAAAAGTTTAAATAAATAAAATGCTCTTGCTAGTAGGATGCCTGTTTGGGAAATGTTAAATATACGACTTAAACTGGCCTTAAAAGTTAAGATAAAACGTCCAAACGGGGCCTCACAATTCTCTCCCGAAATAAATGTAACTCTCTGCGAATTAATGCAGCTTCCTCATCTATGGGTTCCTGAATAAACGGACATGACATTTTAAGTTCTGTGGGACTAAATTGAGCGCGATTATCAAGATGAATCAATAAACAAATGGCGTACGCAATTACAACCCCGCTCACGCTTCGAAAAGGGGGCGGAGATTGTAACAAACCCTGCGTTTGTGGAATAAAACCTGCTCCCGACCAGGGGCCCGTTCTTCGTACGTCGCTTATTACATCCGAGATCAAATGACACATCCAAGATGATATCATCGTGCTAATCAAGATCCGGCTAATTGGGTTCTTCGAACACACCTGCCGGATACGATTAGTATAGCTGGATTGAGTCATCTGAGATAATTGCGCGTTCATGCGCTTGTTTAAAAGGGGATATGTATCGATAGTAGAAACATTGATCAGCAGCGCTGCTATTGGCTGCACACAATGGCAAAAGAGCGCGCTGAGTTTTTCAACGTAGCAGAGCAAGAATTATTACTGGAAGGGTTTGCTTCCAGAAATAATTTGAAAAAATAATTAAAACGCCAGGGGAGAGGGCTGGAAAAAGTAGCAGACAAATTAAATGCGTAAGTGTTCCATGTTATGGTTATATCACTTATTATTACAGTATATAGTCTTATTTTAATAATTTCATATTTCATATATATTTCAATTTTCGTAAATAATTTGTTGCTGCGTTAAATTATGTCTATAATCCAAATGGCTTGTACAGTCATTTCAACAGATAAATATTGAGTCAATTGCTTTGAGTTGTTAAGGTGAAAGCTGCATAACAAATGTAAAATATTTTGCAATATGTTATTGATCATATTTTCTCCTAGTGTATTGTAATGTCATTGAGTTCTCCTCTTTTGTGTAGTTTTACATAATACAGCAACAATTTACCTGTTCCCAGGAAAGTGGTGTCTGAAATACGTGCAGTAAGTGGACATTTCTAACTTTACATCAAAAGGAAAGAAAGTGCAACACTTTGTAATACCCATTTTTCTTTTGCACAGGACAGTGAAGAAACCCTCTCAGATGACTGTCCTTTGGAGGAAGTACTTGTAAGTGCACAAATAACTTTATTTAATTTATAGGTGTATACATATTATTTCTGACTGCAATATGAGTTGCAGGAGGAAACGCCTACAGACAGGCCTACAGCACAAAGTGATACAGAGGTGGGCAGACTACTTTTCCTTTTTCTGTTGCATGAGGCTTGTGTTTTCTTTTTTCTTTTTTTAACGGCACAGGGGGATATCCGTACCCTATATAAACGGAATCTTCAACATAAAATGGAGTATTTTGCTCTTAAAAAAAACAAAAATTAAGGGGAGAAATTGAACTTGACACCTTAAAGAAGAAAAAACTGGCACTAGAGATTGAGTTGCTTCAAAAGGAACTTCAGAGTAAGTGCTAAAACACTATTGTTCTCACAGAGCACTATTGCTGCCCTTGGATAACAAAATATCTTATGGCAGGCAAAAGATGACCATCACTGGCTTTTCTTGAGAAACAATAATTGAAATAAAACTCCATGAACTAAGCATGTTGTCTTGTCTTCTATTATTCATTTAATGAAAGTGCATGTGTAAAAAAAATAATTCATAAAATGGTGTTCCACAATTCTGTCCCGTGCAGCTCTGCCACTAGGTTGGTCCAAGTGCACTGGCCATAGGTCATCATCAGGCTGCCCCTCCACCACAGGGGTCCTCTCCTTTCTGATGGTGGCAATATTGTGGAAGATGGCACATGCAACAATAATGTCACAGGCCCTGTCAGGTGCAACCCTGAGACCCTTAAAACACTGAAATCTTCCCTTTAGTTGGCCAAAGGTCATTTCAATGCATGGCCTTGTCCTGGCTAGAGCTAATTGTAACGGGTTTGTGGTCCAGGGTTTGGGTCGGGGAATGGCGTCATGAAAAATGCAGTTTTGTTAGGCTCAGAATAAAATGATGTAATACAGTGAGTTTTAAATAATTTTTCCTTACCACGTTCAAATAATGTGCATAAATGTGACTCTCTGAAAATCCTGTAGTCATGCACAGAACCAGGCCATGTGGCTTCCACATTTGTAATGTGGAACATGGAGTCACACAGCATCTAAAATATTTGTAATCAGTCAACTGCATACTTTTTGATTAAATTACATTTATTTATTGATTATCTGGAATATGAAGAATTGTTATAGTAATTTACTTGCACATTTACACTGTGAAATCCCTTTCGGTTCACAAAATCCCCTTCATTTGAGCCAGGTGGGGCCTTGATGGGGACGTGTGTGCAGTCTATGGCACCAATAACGTTAGGGAAGCCTGAGGAACAAATACTGTAAGTCCTAGGCTACTTTTTGGCATGATCATGATTCCATGATCTTTATTAACAATTATAATGTACCTGCAATGGCAAAAAGAATCTACTTCACAGCCCGTGGTCTTAAGTGGCTTGGAAATACCACAAAGCCCCCTAAAAACTGTTTGAGTGACAGATAAACTTTGCGAATGGCACGACATACAGCACTTTCACCCAAGTTGTCTGCATCTCCAATAGTGTAAAGGAAAGTGCCACTCGCAAAGAATCGCAAAGCTAAACAAACTGTTTGTGCAGTTGTCGATCTCGCAAAACGCGATTAATTCGAAAAGCTCTTCGAATTATTCTGGAACCTTCAGCAACTGATTCCTGACGTAAAAACGGACAAGACATGTCTGCGAAAGACTTCCCATATCACCTCCGCTTATAAAGCCGCAATCTAATCCTGTTTACATGAAGTAAGCCTGCTCGCGAGCAGGTTCAAGCTTACGGCCCTGTTGCTATGACAGCAAGTCCAGGATGAGCGTCCAAGAACCAAACAATCCAAGATCATGCCAAATCGTCAACAATCAAATCCAGCTAACCGAGTTAGCGACGTACGAAGAACGGGCCCCTGGTTAGGTTCATTGAGTATGTTACTCTGGTTACTCGGAGTATAAGATACCTCGATTTCTGAGATGGGCTTGACTTACCCCGCGGTAATAACATACCTCGCTTTCTGAAACCAAAAACCCTGAGTATTCCGTTATCTGGGGTTGACTTACTCTGAGTTTGCACTTACCCTGCTTTCTGAAACCCCTGGTGGTGTAGCGCAAGTCTAGTTAGTCATTGTTTGAGTCTAGTTAGTCATTGTTTGAGTCAAAGTAGTCAATGTTTGAGTCTAGTTAGTCATTGTTTGAGTCTAGTTAGTCATTGTTTGAGTCTAGTTAGTCATTGTTTGAGTCTAGTTAGTCATTGTTTGAGTCTAGTTAGTCATTGTTTGAGTCTAGTTAGTCATTGTTTGAGTCTAGTTAGTCATTGTTTGAGTCTAGTTAGTCATTGTTCGAGGCTAGTTAGTCATTGTTCGAGGCTAGTTAGTTATTGTTTGAGGCTAGTTAGTCATTGTTTGAGTCAAGTTAGTCATAGTTTGAGGCTAGTTAGTGATGGTTTGAGTCTTGTGAGTCGTTGTTTAAGTAAATGTTATATTTAGTCTAGTCTAGATTAGTGAAGTGAGTCTTTGTTCTTGTAGGTACCCTTTATGTTATGCTGTTTTACCCCCTCCTGGGTTTTTGTTTCCTGTTTTGTATTATTCATTAAATGTCTTGTTAAAACCCCTTATCTGCTGTCTGCGTCTTGCTCCTCTGTCCATGTCTCACCTGGAGTGTGACACGTGAGCTAAAAAACACATGATTTGCAAGGTTTTTAATCAATTACCAACCTATTAATATAACGTGTGGTGTGGAGGAGTTAAAGAAATATATTTAAAAGTTGAACAAACTGTAAAAGAAGAGTTCATTTGCAAAACTGAACTCTGTTATCTATTTTTTTATTGTACAGACCCATTAATTTAACTGCAGTTGTGATGTTTCTATTAAGAATAATCAAAAGATATAACTAACACGATAAATACATCAAAAATACATTTTTAATTCAGGTTCGTCAGGTAGGCATCCTCTGTGTTTGGGGGATAAATTATTTTAGAAATACATAGCATACTGACCATCATAAGAGAGACGTCTCATGATAATGTGATGAAATTGTGACAAACAACTCATGAGGGAAATGAGCCTTTTGGTGAGGTGCTGCTGATAATGCCCTTTGTATGGTTCCCATCAATGCGACACATTGTCAGTAGTGCACCTCAGCCTCATTTGGTGTTTTAAAAAAACTCTAACTCTGGGAGAGTTACTATATTTAGTGCATTTAAAGGAGTTTACGAGGATGAGGGTCTCCCAAAATGCAAATTTTATATCAGATGATCAGATTCATGTTCCTTGGTTAAAAGTGGGACTTGCATGGTGTTTGACATCAAATATTTGTCTTTATGTATACGTGTTCTATATATATATACATGCATACATACATACATGCATACATACATACATACATATACACACACACACACACACTTGTATATATGAACCGTTTAGTTCCAAAATGAGAGAAATATGAGTGTTTTTTTATGTTGTGTTACTTAATACTGCATAAATCAAAAAGACCAACTGCAGTTTGATTGATATTTATTGGAATGCATAATAAAAAAACATGATTTTGGAAATCTCGTTTTGGAACCAAACTCTTAATAAATTTATATATATACTGTATATTGGTATTGATATTTGTCTTCAAGCGTCTTAAAGATATTGGCATTTCTGGATTTATTCTGTCTTGGTTTGTTCTCTTTCTTCACTTGACCATTGACTGACTCGATAATGGACCAAATATATGTTTGAAGTACTGGCTGTTATCAAAAACCATGTGTGCATACAAAAATCTATTATTTCAAAAGTAATTAGTACAAATAATGGCAAAAGCAATATCTCCTACTGACAAACTGGAGAAAAATACATTGATAACTTAAATTTTGGGGAAAATATTACCGTGCTTTTGCACAGAAGTGTTTATTATATGCCCTTGAACAAAGCACAACTTTTGTGGTTGAATCCAAACAAATTAAATTAAATTAAACTAAGAATCACATGTCATTGAAAAAACACCTGGATGTAGTTTCCTTTCATTTCATTAGGAAACTCTTGAAAATCAAAATAAGGATTGGTCAAAGGAATATATAATTATGTTTGGGGCCTCATATTTCTCTCTCTTTTTAGTAACTGGATAAAATAATTCAGTGAGGCCAAGATGAAAGCTGTGAGAGCAAAAAACAGATATTTGATCCATTAATTTGTCTCTTTCTGCTGGGATGAATTGGGCTGTTGAAGTGCAGCTCCTCTTTCATTATTTGATCAAGAGCACTAAGGTGCCTGTGTGGGGTTGAGAGCTCAGAGCACACGTAGCCTATAAAGAAGCGTCTTCACACAAGATCTTTTTCTTTCAGTCACCCACTGATCCAACAGAAGACAAATAGAGAAAATTTGTTAATTCACTGATTTGATTATACTAAGGATTACAGCAAGGATGAATGCTTCAAAATGCAAGTGCATCCAGACAAAGAGTTTTAGCACACAAATCACTTGCCATTGAAGGAAAAGGCTTGCTGTATGATAATAATTTATATTTTGAACACACAGCGTTGGGTCACAAATGGAAAAACCTAAACGCTTGGTGAAACCACCCAAGAATTGTTCTGTATTTGACCCAACATTGAGTTAAAGACCACGTTCCCGGCGATCCCATTTCAACCTCTAGTTAGTGTGTAATGTTGCTGTTAGAGCATAAACAATACCTGCAATATGATAAAGCTCAAAGTTCAGTGGGAAGAGAGATATTGTCTTTAGCAGAATTCACTTTTCAAAGACTACAGAGAACATCTGGTAAAGGACTGCATGATGTCACCATTCCGAGTGCTTTTAATAACCTCAACCCAAAGGAATACGCCAAAGAGATTGTAAACATTTGACGGAGCTACGCACTTCATCACTGTAGCTGGTAATAAGAATTCAGCGACACACGTTCTAAGATAACCAATGGTCAAATAACAGCTTCCATTACTTCAATATCGGCTGTGAAAGTGGTTCTGTGTAATACACTGATATTGTGTGTGCGTGCGCTTACCTCTTAAACACTTCTATGAAACGTCCTTTGAAGTCCTGCTTGCAGTCCCCTAGTAAAAAACAAATGCTTCAGTTTTTAGTGATAATATAACCTGTCTGACCCAACCGGAAGGTGTCCTTTCCCTCGCCATAGTAGAAAAAAACGCTATCTCTAACAAAGCTTGAAGTTATGTATGCACTAGCAAACCTCCGAAACACATCGATCCGCATGATTTTAGCTGATGAAGTGAAGTTGACGCCATTGTTACTGTTTATTGCTAAAAGCCAAAGCTTATGAATTCACGTGCACTGAGAGGGGGACCGACCAATCACAACAGCTTGAGGAGCGGAACTCGCTGATATGGTATGGGTGGGACATCTTAACATATGCACTTTAAGCAGGGAACCAATCACGACCAGGTCAGCATTACCAGAGCAGGACTTTGAGGAAACCGGAAGAAATTCAGTTGTTTCTTTAAAAGAGAGACAGCGGTGGATGATAGACTTGAAATATACATTTACATTTATGCATTTGGCAGACGCTTTTATCCAAAGCGACTTGCATTGCGTTATCCTTTACATTTATACATAGGTTATTGCAATCCCCTGGGATCGAACCCACAACCTGCTATTACCTCTGAGCTACAGGAAAGATGTAGCTCAGTGCAAATATGTGAAATACAAGTTTTTTTTTAAACTAGAAGCATGAACATCCATTGTTGAAAGCTTCGAAAACAGTGAAAAAACGGGGCCTTTAAAGCAACCAGTATTTTTGGTTGAAGCAAACCAGAAGAGGTTCATTTACGAGTTGGGTTTGACCCTTATTGCCCCAAAGCTGTTATTAAAATAACGCAGCATTTGTTTTTTACAGTGAATCTATGCGTTCTATATGGAACATTCTATGGGGTTTTGGAATGGTACTTTTATTAATGAGTAATAGGGGTTTGAAGGGGCATTTCCCTTTTCAACATCCCACACATAATAAGTCATACATGATTTTGAAATTGTTGAAGTGAAAGAAGCTGACAGTACTTAAGTGACCCAAGAAATGTGCATAAATTGTAAAAAAATACTTTGTTGGTTTCATTATTCACTCTGTTTTATTGCTGTATCTGATGCCAGAACTCCACCTCTTCTTATTCTAAAGATTAATCTGCATTAAACAGTGAACAAACCACTTCAGATATCGCTTCAGCCATGGACAAATAGTACGAATATTGTAGCAATAAAGCAATATTGAAGTAACAGCGTGTGAGAACGATAAGAAAGTTATGTGAGGTTAAAAAACACTTAATGTTTATTAATCTTTGAAATAAAGGATATTTTCATCTTTTGTGGGCTTCAGTTTCTCACTGACAGCAAGTGGTGGATTTATATTACAATCAATTATTTTATCAAATTATTAAAAAAGTATTTAAATTATAGAACTGTGTTTACTTAAGGCCTATACTTATTAACTTATTGGATCAAATAATTGGGAAAAAAAAGTTTAACCACCTACATGATAAACTGAGGAGAGAAAATGCAAACAAGGAAGTTTGAAGAAAATGTAACCATTATATTATATATAAAATTAAATTAAATGACAATTTAACTTGACATAAAAATAGGGACAAAGATAAAAAAACTTAAGTAAAAGTAAAGACTTAAAGTAAAGTGGATATATGCATGTGTGACCTCCGTGTTTCACAGGAAGAACCCTAGACAGTTTCCGGTTGGGAAGACTTAAAGCAGAGAGAAATGGAAAAATGAGAAAAGTAAAATATTTAAATTTAGCAGATGCTGTACAATGCGGCACACAGCAGTGGTATGTGGACGTGCTGTTCTACCGTATACTTTCATAAGTTAACATTTCCTTATAACATTCAAATACGGTGAAAAGAGCGCATTAAAAATAAAATACAGGAAGTAAATTAGAATAAAATTATTGGTTTCACTGCCATGCTAACAGCAGATGTACTTTTCTTGTTACGGCACATTCACTTAATTAGCATTTTAATGAAACCTTCTCAAAGACGTGGATACGGTGGAGGCTTGATATTTCGCACTCTTTTTAGCAACTTGACGTAAAACAGGCAGGGGCAAAGATAAAAGCTCTGAGAGCAAAAAGCAGAGATTTGCTCCATTAATTCATCTCTTTCTGCAGGGATGAATTGCTTCGTTGAAGTGCAGCACCTCTTTCGTTATTTGATCTAGAGCACAAAAGGTTGAGAGCCCAGACCAAGGATATAAAGCATCATCTCTAAACAAGATCTTTTCAATTCCGCGCTGGTCAACAGAAGAGAAATGAGGAAAATAAGTGGAGGCATTGTTTCGATAATATGCTGTGTGATTGACAGTTCAAAACACGCATCCAACATTAAAGGATCCTTTATACGTATGTGCCGGTGCAATGAAGCAATTCACTGCAGATTTACATGCTTACTGGTACCAGTACAGGGAACACGGATTTTGGGGAAATTGTTCTGTTCAATTGACAATCCCACTAATGCACATGTTCTTATTATCACTCCTTTGAAGTTACATATAAAACCAACCCAAAGTCTATATAAAACTACTCTAATGTGTTATCTGCTCCCTTTGTGATTCATAGGCATGTTTGGCAGGTAAAGTTAAGCAACGAGATTACACTTGAAATGACTATTATTTCTTTTTATCTTAATCTGATTAGTGGTGGTGGGTGGAATTATTCCATCTCTTTGAGTTTAATCTTTGTTTAGAATGGAGATTAAACGCTCTGGAGACCTTGATAAAGCCAACAAAGGGCAAACTACAAGTAATGGTCAGAGAATGTGTTTTGTATGTTTACAGTAGGCCAGCATACCTATATTGGGTTTTTAGTGAAAGAGATTAAGGGGACTCAAAATATAATAATACAGTATCTCACTGAAGTGAGTACAACCTTCACATTTTTGTAAATATTTTATTATATCTTTTCGTGTGACAAAAAAGTATATAGTGCAAAGTAGTGAGTGTTCAGCTTGTATAACATGTAAACTTGCTGTCCCCTTAAAATAACTCAACACACAGCCATTAATGTGTAAACCCCTGGCGACAAAAGTGAGTACACCCCTAATTGAAAATCTCCAAATTGGGCCCGACTAGCCATGATGTGATTTGTTAGTGTTACAAGATCTCAGCTGTGAAGTCAAGCAGACTAAAGACATGGATTACTGGAACCATGTCCAGTGGTCTGATGAGACCACGATAAACTTATTTGATTCAGATAAGGAAAAGCATGTGTGGCGACAACCAGGTGAGGAGTACAAAGACAAGTGTGTCTTGCCTACAGTCAAGCATGGTGGTGGGAGTGTCATGGTCTGGGGCGGTATGAGTGCTACCGGCACTGAGGAGCTACAGTTCATTGATGGAACCATGAAAATATAATGGTAGCCACACTAAAAAGTTGACACTTTGGGCCCAATTTTGACATTTTCACTTAAGGGTACTCACTTTTGTTGCCAGCGGTTTAGACATGTTTCTAGAAGTTATATTGAGGAGACAGCAAATTTAACCTGTTATACAAGCTGTACACTCACTACTTTACATTGTACCAAAGTGTCATTTCTTGAGTGTTGTCATATGAAATGATATAATAAAATATTTACAAAAATTCACTTCAGTGAGATACTGTATATAATTTGCCAATAGAATCTTAAAGTAATAGTCCACACAACAGTACAATTCTTTCATCATTCAAAACCTGACTCTTTATTCTGTGGAACACAAAAGAAGACATTTTGAGCAACATTTTGTGTTTTGTTGGGATGTCTGGACAATGGAAGTCAATAGGGTCCAACGTTGTGGTGTGTAAGGACATGCAGTGGACACAGCTGATTTATCTTATTCCATATGCATTTGTAGGAATTTCCACTTCAGATGCAAACTTTTTAGGAGGGGAGTATTTAAAATCAAGCGCCTTAATAAAGCATGTCTTAATCCCTGCACTAATTTGCGCTGCTCCTGGTAAGTTTCATTGGTCGCTATGTTTTGTAATGTGCACCTTGTTAGTTAATCACCCACAGAAATGTCGCTTTTTTTACATTGGCGGAATGAGAAACATGTAGCAAAAGTAATTAGTAATATATTTTATTAAAAACTGAACAAACAAACATCATAGATTTAAAATATGGAAACATATGACAACTAAATAAATAAGTAAATTACAGAACAATATATTTTCTATAATATCCAAGTATTTATAACAGATTCATAGTTTATTTATAAGTAATAAAGAAACACAACACAAGGTTTCAAATATCATCGCTATCCCTCCGAAACCTCTTATGTCCAATTTCCAATGCGGAAATTGAAAAACATTGTACTTTTTCAATGATTAAATACGTTGTACTCAAAGTTGATAAGGACTTTATAATACTTTTTATTGGTTAGATTTTTACAAAACCCAGTGACAAACGTTAAGGGTGAAATCGAAATCAAGAAATATGGAGACTAGGTTTCAGAAGGACAGCAGCGATATGAAAAAGTAAAAAGAAATAATATTGTTGAGATCAGTAAGAAATACAGAAACCGATCATATTTAGTGCACTATTATAAAATTACAATTACCTCTTATTACTGTATAAAAATGACATTTTATTTTCACAGTGTTTAAAGTCATCCAGTGGCTGAGTTTATGTTGGAAAAGGGTGAACTCACAGTTTTGCTCTGTTTGTAAAAACTGTTTACTCGTTGATTCCTTTGGGACTTGCAGTAAGTCTGCTGGGTGTGTCTGATAACTGAGCTGATATTGACACAACTTCACCTGCACCAGAACGGGCACCTTCCTTCGATAAAGAAAGCTGAAAACCAAATCAAAACAAATGAGCAACAGCCCTAATGATCACAAAGTTGGAATCGTTCAATAAAGACGAGCCATCATTTTTGTCTCTATATTTACCACATGACGGAATGGGCTCAGGTCCGTGTGCTTTTGAATAAAATTGGTCAGGAGTTTCCACGATGGGTTTCCCAACATGTCAATGTCTTGACTTTCTTGAATATCAGCCAGAATCGGCTCCTCAGAAACATCCTAAAGTATGAAATAATAAAGCAGGTTTAGATTTGACACTTGACATAATTCAACGTTCACTTCACATGTTCATATATTTCACATTTTAATAACAATACACTCAAAAAAAGTTATTGAACCAACTTTATTTATTATGAAAAACTTTTCCGCGAAATTGGATATCGATGTATTGATTAAATTAATTTGTGTCATACCTACTGAATAATGTTTGCAATGCATAATAGAAAGAATTTTGTCAGGTTAACTATGTTTTATTTTGCCATGTATTCTAAATAAAATAATGTTAAACAAACATGATTTTGATATTTTATCTTTCATATGTTCATTTACCGTTCTCAACATTAGTGCTTTTAGTTACTGTGACATAACATTTTCTTTAATCTCTAACGAAATATGAAGTTGACCAAGCTTAACAAATGTTCTCAATTTAAAATGTTACCGCCCAATAAGCAAAGGCAACGCTTTTCTAAACAATGGTAACCACAAAACTTAAAAGTTTAACAAACGCCTCTCAATCTCAAAGATAAATGAACATTAAACCCTAACAAGTGTTTCTCTTTACTGAAAAACTCATAAAACAACACTTCATTAAAAAATAACTCTCAAAATCCAGTCTTACGCAATGCATGCTGGGAAGTATAAATCCTCTGCCTAGTTGTAGCAAATATTTGAAGAGCTCTTTTCCAAAACGTTTTAAATCCATTTTAATGGTTTTCATGATCATGACATTTTTTTACCTGGACCCATACATTTTGTTAATATTCAATTCATCCTGTTAAAATGGTCTGTTGGCTCGGTCTGAACATGTTAAACAATGATTGTTAAATGAAACAACAATATTGTCGATTATAAATTCAATGTTTATTTTACATTTTTTCAAAACGCTACAAATCCATACTTTTTAAAAAAAATGTTGGTTTGTTTCTTTTTAAAAACAAACAAACAAGAGAACACGAAACATATGACATCAGGGACTCATACTATAAATAAATATAAATCAAATAAATAAATGCAAATACGTGGGTATAAATAACAGCCAAATTAAATATATAGTAACAAACTAAATAGTAAAATAAAATAAATATTTTCAATTTCATGTTTCAATATTTTCCACCACATACAGCAAATAATTTAGAAATAACACATATGAGCGAATTCTGATTGGTCGAAAGTACATATCGCATTTAGGCTTAAAACAGGTTCGGGACACATAGCGTTTTGGAAAGAAACTGCATCTTGCAGTACATCTAAACAAGGAAATATAGCAATTTGGCATGAAACATTGATGGAGCCGTGAATAGGTTTAGTACACAGCAAAATTTGGCATTTAATGCGATTTGGAAAAGAGCTCTTCATATGTTAACACAACACAAATCATTTATAGTGCCAACATGAATGGATTAAGTTACATGACTGAACATGAAAAAATCATATTGTTACAAAATTTTACTACAATTATGTTGATTTAACTTATTTAAATTAATCAAATTGGATAAGCAGCAAAAAACTTTTTTTTCAGTGTAGGCTGTCTTAGGTCAAGAAAGAAAGAAAATTACCGGATGGCCTTCGCGCTGCTTCTGCGTGTGTCTCATCATCATTTTCTTATCCTTGCAGCGCTTGTTTTGGAACCAAACCCGAATGACCCTGGGACTGAGGCCCGTCATTTCCACCAGCTGCTCCTTCATGAGTGCGTCAGGTCTGGAGTTAGCGCTGTAACAGGTCTGCAGCATGCGGAGCTGACTCTCGCTGAGAACCGTCCTCACACGGGTGGCCCTCTCTGACCTCCTCTGTGCTGATGCCCAGGGACAACTGGACTGTGATATGGGTTTGCTGTTTTCTGCGATAGACCTGTGCACTTTAACCCAGAGACAAAATATCCATACCTCAAGTTGATGTCTTTAGTCCCAAGACTTACCATGAACATCAGTGTCCTGTGTTTTCTCATGTAAATCATTCGAAGTACTCAGTCGCTTGAAGAACTTGTGATGGTCCATACAGAGCGGCCGGCCCTCCCACAGGACATACTCATCTCCGGGGAGTAACTGCCGATCACAGCTCTCACATCGAAAACACTCTGTGTGATAAATGTCTACTCGTGTTCGAATAACATACTCATTTCTGTTGAGGACCCTGCAGCATTTCGCACATTTACGGGGGCATAATCTAAAAGACGATAAAAAGTAACAATATGAAACAATAAGAGTGAATAGAATTGATTTCAAATGTATGACATTATTGTTACTCAGTAATTAAAACGTTATTACACCGTACATTACATGTGCATTTGCAATGTAACATGTTGACAAATCCGACAGGAAGCTGTCTTATATAGTAAACATAGAAATAAATCCCAAATAGGTTTTATTTAGTTAGCCCATGTGAACCGATTCAGTTCTATTGCGTAAGTGCTGATATTCAGTTTACAAACGATCTCTCATTCTCTTTTTAAATAAAATCTATTTACTTTCTTTTCGTCTGAAGTATTAAAGAGGTGTAAAATAATATAACTTTGAAAATATTTTCCCGTCAAATTCTTTAAATGTTCCTCTTTAACTATCATATCCGACCAAAATTTTTAATTTCTAAATCAAGTTACATCCTCTTAGGAAGGTAACTATTATCAAGTATTGTAATGTTGTTTTCAGTTCAAATCAATTTATTTTTGACATATTTTACACACGAGATCTGTGAGACAACAAGCATATTAATATTTACCTCCCAATTTTTTCTGCCAACTTGCAATGTTTGTTTATACACAATATCAAGGTTTCTCTCCTAAGCTTCAATGTATATTGATGTATATTGATCACAGGGGATTCACAGGTAAAATGTATAGGATAAAGCAGTGTAAGTCGCTTTGGATAAAAGCGTCTGCCAAATGCCTAAATGTAAATGTATATCAGGAAAACAAAGTTAAATTAAATTATTAGATGTTTACAAACAGCTATACAAAACAGTAACAAACTAAGCAACTCTGTAATGCAGTTTTATAATGAAGACTAATGTAAAGTAATTTGATATTGAGAGTATGAATGTGTGATGCACATTAATTCATTCTTAAACAGAGGCACGCACCTACTATGCTCTTTGCAGAAGGTTTTTCCGTCTCTGATGAAGCAAGTGCACGAGTCGTCCAGATACTGATGGCATTCTGCGCATCTCAGACACTCCGCGTGCCACTCCAGATCAGGAGAAACCCGCAGGATAAACCGATCCAGGATCTGATGCCCACAACCCACGCAAAACGAAGTCACCTTATTTCCTTCGAGGAAAAAAGTCTTAAGTTAGGTTTGTGTTCTACTTTGCCAATCCATTATTGCTGACAAATTTAAATACATTTCAAAAATACAAATTAGGAACTTACTTTTCTGGACATCTTCCATGTCAAAAAGCCAATGCAAATGTGCCGCAATCTTCTAAATTAAATTAAACAGCCTATCTAAAAAGCAAGGCTCGTTTAAACTGTATTGGAGCAACAAAGCCAATTCAAGTCTTTCCGTGTCCTGTGCATTGTACTGTGCAGTTATTTAATGTGAATCCTACGCAAGGTGCCGGAGCGTCAGATGTGTGAACACTTGATAGCAAATATTATATCTAATTACCGCCCAGCTGCAATCCACGCCCCCTCTTCATTTAGACACGCCCACAGCGCGACAGGTGAAACTGTATAGTCACATGACGCGCTTCATGAAATATTAACGCCATGCAACTGAATCGAAAACACATTTTGCAGCTCAGATGTATTTTTTTTACAAAGTTGCAGTTTTGTAGTTTTGTGTGTGATTTTACATAAGCCTACATGTAATTAATTTATAATTATTTTTAACAGAAACAGTTTTAGGCTACTTAATCAGACGATCTATAGGATACAATTTATGACAGATAACTCCGTTTTAAAAAAATCTTGTTTTTATTGTGCATTCCAATATCAACCAAACTGCAGTTGGGTTGTTTTTGTTAAGTTATAACAACTCAAGATGATGCTAACAAACATAACTAACACATTAAAAACATAACACAATAAAAATACTGCTAACTAACACATTAAAAACATAACACAATAAAAATACTGCTAACTAACACAATAAAAACATAACACAATAAAAATACTGCTAACTAACACAATAAAAACATAACACAATACAAATATGGCTAACTAACACAATTAAACACAATAAAAACATAACACAATTAAAATATGGCTAACTAACACAATAAAACACAATAAAAACATAATACAATATAAATCTTGATTTATATGCTTTTTGCAAATAAACTCTTCAGCCTTTATTGTTTTCCTGCAGACGGGCGAGCGTCACGTTAACGTTGCGTGCTTGCGTCATCAACGTCCGCCATATTGAATGAGGAAATAAGAGTAGGAACGTCCCGGATGCATGTAAACATCCACGTCAACGCAAAGTATATTAATGAAACAGTTATAGCGTCGGGGAGAAGCTTGCATATGGTCATTGTCGTACCGTCTGATGTATAATTAAAGGACTGTTAAACACGCTAGTGTTTTAAGACTTGCGCAAACAATGACTTCCCTAACGCAGAGAAGCTCGGGCCTAGTGCAGAGACGGACCGAGGCCTCGCGTAACGCCGCCGCTGATAAGGAGAGGAGCTCGGAAGACGATGATTACGACTCTCGCCGCGGCGAAGAGGAAGAGGAAGACAAGGGAGACTCCAAAGAAACACGATTGACATTAATGGAGGAGGTGTTGCTCCTCGGACTGAAGGATCGAGAGGTTTGACGTAACTTTTTGGCTTTGATTGTTAGTCAAATGGTAGCCTGGAAGCGGCGGGTAACACGAGGACTAGATAAATCCTGTAATACAGCAGATCAAGTGTCTTGGTGTACAGCAGATTAAGTGTCTTGAGATCAACTGTTCATAAAGACCTTAAACGTTTACCGACTGACAAACCTGTTAAATGGATCCTAACTGCACGCCGTTGGCGGCTGCAGTGTGTCTGATTGTCAATATATGTTATGTAAGAGTAGACCAAACTGATCCTAAAAAACTATAAAACAGATCAAGTTGCATGTTAGGCCGAACCCTGTTGATGTTTGAGTCGATCATGCTCGTAGCTTTGATGTGTATGTTGACAAACAAAAATATTTTATCTTCCAAAATGTATTCTTGAACTCAAATCGATAACTTGGATTTCTATACAATAGCAAAATAATGCAAGAGGTTCGTATTTTATTTTTTATGATCTTGTTTCCATCATATTTCAGTTTAATATTAATACTTATTTTTTAATCCTTACATAAATCTGTTTATTTCATTTGTTATATGATTCACAATTAGAAAGCTTTACTGAGTGCCAAGTGTGCACATGAATGGAAATGTGCATTTATTCATTCATGGAAATGAATAAATGCATGAGACATTTGTACCGTGTAATATTCTGTGAATGTACATATCGCTGTTATTGTATAATATTGTTTGTTCTTATATTTTATTAAAATCCAGGCAATTGAAGGAGCAGAATAATGATTTGCTTATTTTTTGTCTAGGGTTATACATCGTTCTGGAACGACTGCATCTCATCTGGGCTTCGAGGTTGCATGCTGATCGAATTGGCCTTACGGGGACGCCTGCAATTGGAAGCCTCAGGAATGAGAAGGAAAAGCCTGTTGACCAGAAAGGTGCGTACATTTGTGATGTTCCTTGACTGTCTTTACACTGTACAGTTTATCTTAAATATTTAAACAAGTTTAATGTCTAGGTTTTATTTAAATCGGATTCTCCCACCGGAGACATGCTGTTGGACGAGGCGTTAAAGCATATTAAAGAAACGCAACCTCCAGAGACGGTGCAGAGCTGGATCGAGTTGCTAAGTGGTGAGTTGTGGTAATGTTTATTTGCTGTTGTATTCTATGCTCATGTTTTATTTATTGAGGCAACGTGATATGGGGTTTGCATCTTATTTTAATGGTGTAATATAACTCTTAATTACAAGTGTGACTTATTAGAACAAATGGGCTGTGGGTTTTTATTTTAAATGTGCATTTTTTAGGTAAGTTTTATAGTTTGCAACTAGAAATCGACAAACAAAAATTTTAAAGCTTCTCTCGTGTTCTGTAGGTGAAACTTGGAATCCGTTAAAGCTGCACTACCAGCTGCGAAACGTGCGAGAGCGCTTGGCTAAGAACCTGGTGGAAAAGGGCGTCCTCACCACTGAGAAACAAAACTTCCTGCTTTTTGACATGACCACCCACCCGCTCACCAACAACACAATCAAGCAGCGGCTGGTTCGCAAGGTCCAGGAGACCGTCCTGGAGAAATGGGTCAACGAGCCCCAACGAATGGATAAGCGCATGCTAGCGCTGCTGTTTCTGGCACATTCCTCGGATGTTCTTGAGAACGCCTTTTCTCCTCTACTGGATGACCAGTATGATCTGGCCATGAAGAGGGTGAGGTTGCTTCTAGATCTTGATCCCGAGACGGAGGCCGCCAAATCGGGCGCCAACGAGCTGCTTTGGGCGGTAGTTGCTGCTTTCACCAAATGAACCTCCAGAATAGCGAGAAAGGGACTTGACTTTGTGCTCATGGCATTGGACTCGGGCCACCCGCCCCAACCTTGGTTGATTCAGACTAATATTGGTGATGGTTATGATGGAAATACAGTTTATGATGAAGATGAGGATGAAACGATAGAAGGGACCGCTTTTTTCTCATAGTCACGGATCTGTCTCTGACCTTCACAAAGATGTTACCCTGTCTTCTTTGAATGGCCAATAGTTGGTACATGATTGCAATTCACTGTGAGGCTTCTTGTAGTTCATGAATTTAGATCATGTAAGAACAAAAAGACGGTGTTGAAGTAACTAGGCCATGACTCTAATCTTAATCCATAATTGAACAACAATCTCAGTCTCCATGTAAAGAGAACAGCCACTACTTCCGAGTATCCAGGCATGATGATCTGTGACTTCTCACTGAAAGGATTTAGAAATGAAAAGTTCCTTTTTCAGTGGAAAATGTTTTCCTTTCTGCAACCTGATATGGGGAAGATCTTGAGTTGAAGGAAAATAAATCATTACACAATCCTGAAATTCTTGAAGCATTTGGTTTTCTCTAGTGATATAAAGTCTTCTTTCCAGAAGTCCTTTAAGAATGCTTAAAGAAAACCTCATTTGTGCTAATATTTTGGTTAAAAAACATTTGTTTGTGATTTAAATAATCATATTTAGAATGACTTAAAAACATTGATAGATTACTTAAAGCCTTTTCTTTTTTTGTTTAAGTGATCAGAATATCAAGGTCATGTTTCCAGTGTGGCTAAAGCTGAATACTCACACAACTGCTTATTAGTATATTGTGACAACATGTGGCTTAATGCTGTACTACACCACAGGGCGAGGACGCAATGAACTCGCATAAACAATCCAAATTTCTGGACTTGAGTCGCCTCACGAATGACATTCATTTCACAAGAATGGCCAGTCAAACACTAGTAGAGCTTGCAGTGCCCTAATATCCTGAAAGGCTAAACGGAGGCCTTTCTATTAGCAAACACTGCGTTCATTTATGGTCTTTTTAAATCTGTTTTGCTTTTGCCGTAGTCTGTACTTTCTGCTTTCATTTTCAGTTTTTGTACATTTATTTTAATCCTTTTTATTTTGTTCGTCAGCTATTGGCTCAATACTTCTCACGAATATCACGTTTTGCCATGTCTGGTGTTGATCGCTTGTCTCGTGTCCTGCAAGAGGTTAATGGAGGGATATTTCCTTTCGGTCGAAGCAAACAGGTGTTTGACGTGGTTCATTTAACGATGCTTGTCGAGCTGTTAATGTAGAGATGATGTAAAATGGATGCCCTGATTTGTACATCTGCTTTTTACCATATAATAAAGGAATATCTTTAAGTGCCTGAAAGGGATATTGAATATTAGCTGTCCTTGTTTTTTGTTTCATTTCGGCTTAATTCGAGGGATAGGTTAGTCCTCAGATGATGAAATAATGCAGATATTGCTTTTTATTGCATGCCATTGATAATGCCTGCTGATGGTTTGGTTTCTGAGTAAACATGACATGCAGGCCTACATAAATGAAATATTTTCGTATAAAAATATATTTTAAAAGTACTTTATTATTTTTCTAGTAGGCCTATTATTACAATAGTATTAATGACAGATGTATGCACAGTCATGCATGTAGGCTACATTGGGTTTAAACTGCATTTATCTTGCTACAAAGTAAACATTTTACACTAAATATCATGCCAACATTTATCTGAGCAATGCGTGTAATAAGGACACACCTTACTCGCAATTTCTTTGCTTTCATTACATTTTTATTAAGCGTAAAACGTAAAAGCATTTAACAATAATATGTCACTTTTTGCAATAGACACATATTCAGGAAGCTTTACATGGTTACATATTTATGTATATTTATTACACATTTCTACTCAATATTTAATTGTAAATAGTAAGCAAACTAGATGAAATGAGTAATCTTATTATTTGGGTTCCAAGTTTTAGCTGGAGTTTAGGCTCAAAGTTCCCCGCGTGCAGACTGCAGTCCCGACGATGACAAGAGAGCTCGTCGTCACAGTCCCGATGACGAGGAATGCATAAGAGGAAGTCCAGTATGCCATCGACGATACAGCCTGTTGAATGAATAACATTTTCGCCGACATAGTCCGGAAATCCTCTGAAACACCGAAATGCCCAAAAACGGTCCAAACTGCGACCCCCATGTTTCTCATCCTTGAATTCACATTTTCACCTTTTTTTGTTGTTGCTGCTGTGGTCAGAAAAGCGCAACTCGTCGGAAATGTTCCTCTTCCGATGCTCTGTATGACGTTTTTCTATTCCTTTGTCTTTCTCAGCGTTTATCGTCTTTGTGTAAGTTTTTCCGTGTTACGATGAGATCCAGTAGCTTGTATTTCCAATTAAACACATCTCCGAACCTGCGCAGCTGGAGCGCGCACTCGACGACCGCGGCTTGTTCTGTTCATGACAAAATCGAAAGTTAATTAAAAACAACGTTAATAAAGCTTGTTTTATACTATTATTATAAACAACTAAAATGACTAACAGTAGTAACACAGTAAAACAGTTTTACCTTTCTTTGCCATTTTCCAAGTAGTTTAGTAGAGAGGCTGTTTGCAGTATACGGTCCGTCAAGTGTTCGACCGGTTTCAAGTGCACGACTGTATATATTCACTGCTCTAGTTCCTCTAAAGTTGTTGACTGCTTCGAGCTGCCTTCCCTTGTTTATAGTTAGATGCTCTTGAGATATATAGCCTACCTGTTTATGACGTGGTAGCATGTGATCATTTCAGAATCACTGTCTACGTCACAATCGATACTGTGTAAGGGCCAGTGTTCTTCATCAGTGGTTATCACCTTTAAAACCTCATAAACTGACCAGCATAGATTTGCATAAGCTGTCCTGTACACTTTGTACGAAGACAGTGATAACAGTGAAAGTGGTTTTGTCGAACTGAACCCTGTTTTGTAAGCTCTCAACAGCAACAACAACAGCAGCATCAAATTGATAAACACCACTTGTTTCAAGAAAAGTGACATAACTTTGAGCAATATTCTTTATCAGATCATTTAATATAACGTAAGTTATTAAATAATTAATAGTACATAATGATAAATGCCCTTTATTAATATTTCTGTATAGGAACATTGCATGTGAGGCAGGTGTGAATAAGAATCACGGAGTTTCCAACGTCATCATGTGATCAGATCAAACCATGTTGAGGATTCCAAAACATCACGCCATTTACTTTAAATGTTTTACTTTCACATTCACAGTTCTTGTGAAGGCCTGTCCAGGTCACGCGATTCATTTCTGATCATTGAAACGGAAGTACCTTAACAGGACGGGAGAACAATGATTGGATGAGAAGTTGCATATCATTTGCATTGTGTTATGTTTGTGGTTTCAACAAAATCCAGCTAACAAGACAATCCATTCTGGCAATAACAAATGTTGTTTATTTGTACTAGGAATATATGCACAAGGTGTCATAGTGATGTTTTCCAAAGATACTACTCATGTCCTTACCCTGTGTAGATAACATTTATTTATGGTTGAAGGAGCCGTAAAACACAAGCGTATAGAACTTATAGTATTTTTACTTGTTTATTATATTTTATGGCACAGTTATTTGACAATTAATCTAATACTTCTCACAAAAAACACATAATTAAAAGTGTATTTTACAACATGTAATGTCATACATGGAAAAACGGTAATTGTGAATGTTGATATTTCAAAACGTACGTGTTAAAAAGAGAACTGCAAAATAAAATGTAATTTATAGGCTTTTTCAATTTAATTTTCAAATTTAATTTTCAATTCACAATTTTCATTGTTGCAAATCAGCTTTACATAAATCACAAGTAAAAATATATGAATAATGATAATATATTTTTCATATTTTGGATCACAGCTTTAGACATATTTTGTGTCACTGTTTTGAAATTATAAAACATTCTTCTAAAGATCCTTCAAATACATAATAACATTATAAAAAAAGATAAATGATACTTGAGGTTTGTCTTCTACCCAGCCATGGTAAAAAAGTATTTTTGATTGTTTTGCATGCACTGATCATCATTCCTAGGGTAGCAATTGTTCATCAATCAGATTAAAAGCTTTATTTTTATACACCATGTAGTATTGTTTAACTTTTGTGTCAAATTTTGTCGTTGTATTTCTGGCAACACATTTGGGCATACATGTATGTGTAAAAATGAAAAGAAATTAGAAAAATCAAAACAAAAAGGAATCTTATATTAGGCAGTATTATTTTGCAACAATTACAGTATCTGTAAAAATAATATTTGTTTATCATTTAGATATTTTTTAAAGAGTACAAAAATGATTTTGAAGTAAACATGAATTAATAAATATAAAGCTAAAAGTATGTCATGTAATCACAGTATTAGTTGATCTTCTGCTTATAGTTTCAGAAGACTGATCAGTCTTGTGTGTTTCATTGATGTTGTTTTGATTGTTTTCAGTCTCTAGCTGTGTTGTGTTCCCACTGCAGTTAATGGTCTTCATCTCAGTAATGAAGCAGCTCACTGTCTCAGGATTCACTCCTTCAGGCAGATCAAACACACGTCTGAACTCTTGGATTCTGTAAGAGTAACAGCCTTCCCCATCCTCCTGCTTCTTCTCTGTCTTTCCACTGACCTGCAGCCTTCTGCCCACCTGTTTGACTGACAGTTCTTCTGGAGAAAAGTCTTCAGTGTCCAGTGTCAACACAAAGTCACGTCCCTCTTTCTCCACTGTGTATGCGACCGGCTGGATCTCCTCAGATTCTGATATTTGCTGGATGTCCTCAGAGATCTTGTGTTGAAGTTTTCCCAGCTGCTCCAGACTTCTCATCAGCTCCTGCAGTACGTCTGTGTGTCTGTAAAGAGATGTGATCTCTGGACACAGACTGCACACTGCCAGTGAATCCTCATGAATGGACTGATAGAAGGCTGGTATCCATTTAGACTCAACATTTTCAGTGCTTCTCTGTTGTTGTTTTGCTTCTCAATCTCTCTGTCCTTCTCCCTTTAGATTTGACTCGAGTGCTGTAAGTCTCTCAGCTTTATACCGACTGTTCATCAGCACCAGCAAGTTGAGGAACTTTCCAGGCAATACCACATTTATCCACTGGGTGGCGGCATGACGTCGTTGGCGACGCGCAAGCTGCCGTCTAATTGTGCGCAATGAGGTACTAAATAGTCACATGGCTAAATAAAACTTTATTTCAATTAATTATTTGCTCGTTTGTTTTTTATAAAGATAATTACAAAATAACAGCAGTCAACAAATAACACACTACAACCACAATTACATTAATGGCTTTTGATCTTCAATGAAACTCTTCTTGAAAATAACCAACGTCACATTACATTTATCTTTTCTTTCTCACTTCAATAAATCAAGTGATAAATAAATGTCAGTACCTGTGTGTTGAAGCTCTTGCTGTCTCTCATGATATCTTACAGAATCTGAACTTTCATAGATGTCCACCATCATCTTCACCCCCACTTATCATATAAACAACTGACACAATCCTCAAAAACAATATAATTGTGTTATAGTTGTATGTTATTCTTAATTTATGGGATTAAAATTTGAAATAAGTAATTATTCAAATGTCTAAATGAATTGTTTCATACGTTTAAAATAATTCTTAAAGTGTAAGACCTCGAAGTCAGTAGACCACAAAATACACAAAGACAGAAAATGTGGATGAGATATTTTAAATGTAATTTTTTTTTCATGATTCCGTTATCATGTCATGTTTATTCTTGTTCTTGGAGCGGAGTCATGGCATAGCCTTAAGGTTTTGTGTGAGAAGGGCAAGTTGTGTTTGCTGCCGTGAGCGTACGCCACCCTGGCTATTGATTTACGCTATGGCTGTCATGCTGTCCCGGAGGACCAACACGTGCTGGCCCTGCACGAGAGGCTGGAGCCTTCTCAGCGCAAGCAGCACAGCCCACAGCTCTAGGCCCCGCTACTGCATGCCCGTTGCACACTGCACCCCACCCCTGCAGCGAGGCGGGGTGCAGCGTGCCTCGTAACCTGCCCGAGGGGAACCCCCGCTCGGAGAAAGGTCATGGAAGACCAAGGGGTTAGGGTACGTCGGCAGCAGGGCGTCATCCCCATGCGCCTGTTGCCGGTGTGCCGTTCTGTCCTCGGAACTCGACTCTGTAGCCAGTGTTGAAGCGGTCTCATGTGCATCAATCCGAGGGGTATTACCCCCGCGGGGGATGCCATGTGTCCCAGGAGCCTCTGAAATTTTTTCAGGGGGACCGCCGACTGCCTGAAGTGTTCCAGGCAGTTCAACACTGACTGGGCGCGTGCTGCGGACAGCTCCGCCGTCATGGTGAAAGAGTTTAGTTCCATACCTAGTAAGAGGATGCTCTGCACTGGGGAGAGTTTGCTCTTTTCTCGGTTGACCTGAAATCCCAATCGATCTAGATGCCGGAGCACCAGGTCCCTCTGTGTACACAGCAGATCTCGCGAGTGTGCCAAGATAAGCCAGTCATCGAGATAGTTTAGTACCCGCAGGGACAGACCGAAAGGGAGGACTCTGTACTGATATGCCTGCCCCTCGAACGGCCGGTGTCGAGGGGGATAGAGACATGAAAGTAAGCGTCCTTCAGGTCGATTGCCACGAACCAATCCTGACACCTGATAGATGTCAGGATGCGCCTCTGTGTGAGCACCCTTAACGGCAGCTTTGTGAAGGTGCTTTGTTCAGGGTACGCAGACCTATGGGGTGCAACCCGCCATCTTTCTTGGAAACGATGAAGTGCAGGTCGTGACCCACTGAATATCTTGGTTTTGAGGGACGGACTCGATGCCTGTTTTGCCAGAAAGGTGGTGACCTATACCCGAAGTACGGAGGCGTCCCTGCCTCTGACAGAGGGAGATATGATGCCCCGAAACGGAGAGTCTCTCTGGCGAACTGGATCGAGTAACCAAGACGGGCCGCTCGCATTAGCCAGTGAGACAGTGTGGGCAGCTCTCGAGCTCCCAGGGACTGTGACAGGGTGACCAAGGGGACGGTCTGGTTCGTCATTCCCACGGAGGGTGGTTCGTAGGCTGGCGGAGCTAAACATATGTCGCGTGGGTCCCTGGAGGAAAGGTTGGCTCCGCCTTTTCTGCCTGCCTGGCAGGACAACGGCACGCACTGTCGGTTTGAGAATGGTTACGACTGTCGGATGTGTACGACCTCACGCCTCGCCAGGATGTGAGGTTGGGTTGTCGTGCACAGTCCAGTGGAGTGTGCGATCGGCTGTAAGTACTCCCTGGGAGAACAGAAACTCTGTGAGTAAGTGGGCGTCAGGCCCTGAAAAGGGCCCGGCTTTGTGAATGAGGCAGGAGGCGTCCCGTACCGACCAATCAGAGCCGTGGCTGTGAAGGTCGGGCCAGATGTTGTTCTCCCTGGGGTCTTCCCTCCAGTGTCCCTACTCGAGAGAAGTTTGTTGACAGGGTGGAGGTTTCCCCCTCGACCTCCGCTTCCGGGATGCCGCCTGTGGGGGCACAGGAACCGGAGCCGATATCGAAGGGGTCCTGGGCTGTCGGGAAGCCAACGTCACGCGGGATCTCGGAGGCCTCTTGGCGGCCGAGTCGCGGTGCGATGCTTTTTCACCGTCAAAAACTGCTGCACAGTCCTCGACGGTGTTGCCGACAACCCACCTTGTGAGACGGGTGCATCAAGAAAGCGTACTTTCTCGGTGTCACTCTTCTACGCAAGGTACAGCCGGGGGTGTCTCTCCTGGACCACTACCATGGACATCGTCCGACCCAGGGCCCGTGCCGCCACCTTGGTCGCCCGTAGAGCGCTATCAGTGGCAGCACGGAGATCCTGCATTATACCCGGGTCGGCCTTACCCTCGTGGAGCTCTTAGCGCCTGGCGGACCTGAAGGATGGCCATGGCGTAGAGAGAGGAGGCAACCTGGCCCTCGGCAGCGCAAACTTTCGACACCAGTGATGCCGAAGTCTTACACGCTTTGGGTGGGTGGCGTGGTTGATTTCCCCCAGGTGGGCCGTCTGTGGCACAGGTGCACCGCAGGTGTACGTTCCACCCGGGGGATCTCGACGTAGCCTTTGGCAGCCCCACCATCGAGGGAAGTAAGGGAGGCGGAGCTGGTTTCACTGGAGCGGACCATGAGTGGAGCGCTTCAAGATTTACACAGCTCCTCATGCACCTCTGAGAAAAAATGGCACCCGGGGTGGGCACGGTTTGCACCGTTGTCCGACTTCAGGAACCACGTATCGCCGGGTTAGCATGAATGACATCACTTCTGCTTCCTCCTAACTCAACCGCTGGGGTTGGAGTTTGGATTCGTCAGAGTCGGATGCCAGTCTCCCTCCGAAGCTGCGAGCGACATCTCATCTACGTCACACATCTGAGAAAACGACATACGTCACACATGTGATTTATCGTCACCAAATTTGACAATTGTCATCAATTTATAGTCCCAATCATACCCTGGAAGTTTCAAGACAGCACGTTCGTGAGATTTGACTATTTTATCTATTTTTTTATTACCATTGAACGCTGCTGGGTAATACAAGCTAAATGACCGGTGCACCTGATAAATTTGCAAGCCACTGGTGCTAGAGATTGCTGGTTCTAACCTTGTTTTGTGCATTTATATATTTTAATTTTCAAAAATAGTGCAAGTATGTAAACAAACGAAATGTAAAACTTAAAGCGGTTTACAAAACATGTAAATACATACAAACAGAAACAAGCTAAGTACAAAATGACACTGTCTTTCATTGTCCCTTCTGACATCTGTCATCAATGCCTGTTCGTGAGATATTACTCTTTTATATATTTTATTAGCCTTGAACACTGCTGGATGATGTAAACCAGTTGAGTGACGCACCTGAAAAATTTGCAAGTCTTGATTCAAACCAGCAACCTTTAGCACACTAGTGCTGCACATTTATACATTTCAATTTACAAGAACGTGCAGAAATATAACTCTAGCGCAAGTTCTGCCGGGAAAACTCAACCTTGTATCATTCACTACCAATCAACACCTAACCAATCACCTTCCAACACGGAACATAAAAGATCGCCACATACCCCTTCTTTACATTCGCAGTCGAAGCAGCATTGACTCAGGACATTCACGCGCTCGTTCAGCATTGATTTAAGTATGTTACAGATGATATTTGAAGCGTGCATAAGACGCCATCACAAATGGTCTCCTGTAATGCGCATGTTAACAGATGAGCAGAGCAGGGAGATGTAACACGTTCATTATCGTCCCACGCGTGTTTTTACCAACTAAGACATCTGTGGTTGCCTCTTTCCCAGAGAATCCATGTTTGCGCAGCTTGAATTTATCTCTGTGTAGCAAACGCAGGCCGGACTAGTAGTGACTACTCCACCCCGAATTACCGGGGAAATAATCTAATAAACAGGACACAGTCCGTTTGCTCAAGAAAGGCAGTTCACAATTTAACAAAAATATGTTTATTAAAGAAAAGAATTAACCAAATAATAACAACTCATGTTGTGGCGAATCGGCCTTCCATCGCAGAAAGAAATCTCAGAGACAAGGGTTCCAGGTGCCAAGAGTTTAAACTTTATTTGCCCGGGCAAGCAAAGTGGGATATTCAGAGTTCATCTGAAGGGATCCAACGAATACATAGCGGCTCCATCTTTTATACAATGTTTTCAAGTTGTTATCACAGTTTATACCAAGCATGTGTGCATGACATCGTCTTCTTCCAATCAGGTTTCATATGACATCACTTTTTCATTAGCCCGTCCCTCTGCGCTCACAGTTCCGGCCTACCATATTAAGATTTAATTGTAGCATGAGCCTCTCAAATACAAGTGCACCTTTATCTTGACACTTTATCGGGGGTTTCGGATGATACATGATTTACACTTGTTTTTATTAAAAATGAGCTCATGGTTTAGCGATAATGAGCTACCAAGTGTCCTTGTTTGTATGCGATTTAATTAAACTTCTCTAAAAAAATGTGTGGGGTGTACGTCTTAAGGTTAAAATATATTTGGTGTGTGTGCAGATGTTCAAGTGTTCAGACTCATAACATTAGCTTTGTTAAAATTAGCTCACTGTTTAGAGATACCAGCGTCCTTGACTCTATTCTAGGGTGACTGTACATCCTCTTTTTCCCCGGACGGGATTTCTAAATTTCCTAAAATATCCGGGATTCGGGTTTTGCGTTGCATCCGTCATTCATTGCATCCGTTTTATATTTTTTGCAAAGCAACAACTTCTTGCTCGCCACCATTGCCCGGTAATGCACGCACGCCCGCACGTAAACAAAGTGCATCTCATTCCCTCAGCACTGTCGCTACCCGATCCGTCCCGGACACTCGTTTTTTTCCGCGCTTGCGCGAAAGTGCGTCTTCTTGCAGCCGAAACCATTTACATTTAGTCATTTGGCAGACGCTTTTATCCAAAGTGACTTACAGTGCACTTATTACAGGGACAATCCCCCTGGAGCAACATGGAGTAAAGTGTCTTGCTCAAGGACACACTGGTGGTGGCTGCTGGGATCGAACCAGCAACCTTTTGATTTACCTGTTCAGTGGTTTAACCCACTAGACCACCATCTCAACAGGTAGTGGTACTCTACGGTAGTTTAAAAAAAAAGTAGTTTGACACAACTTGTTCCAGACCTTAAATATTTTTTTATAAACTCTTTATAGAAAATGGCACTTAACATCAAACGACAATAAACAAATACATTTTTTTAAATAAAAAATATTTCTCACTTCTGACGCATATGCTTTTTTTTATAACGACAACAACCAATAGCGTGAGAAGCAGCTTGCTTTTCAGTGGGTGGAACATGGCATCTGAATAGCGTTAACGATGCCCATTTTTTTTTAATGGCAAAGTGATTTTTAATTTAACCTATGGGCTTGAAAAGACAGTGTTTTTTTTAAAAAGTTGTCATTTAAATGCTAAACTTTTTTATTTGTTTGTTATTATTCTATTGTTGAAGGCCAAAAGTTGAATGGAAAGGATGTATTACTTTATGTATTAAAGTTCAGTAACAGTTTCATGGTTGTTAACGCATTTGTCAAGTATTTACACCCATCCCGATCTTTCGACCCGCTGTGGGTGTCCATCTGCCTCCTGCCCCCACTGACTGTCCTCTTTTTTGAAAGCTGAAATATGGTCACCCTATTCAACAAACCAAACTTCGTTATTAAAACTTATGTGTGGTGTACGTGCAGTTAAGATAAGCTGTTTGTTGTTCATGCAGGTCTTCAAGAGCTCAAACTTTACATAATATTATTTCAGAAAAATACATGAAACCTATAACTAACTAAATGTATCATTTTATATAAGAAAACTCAATACTATAATAGAAATACCACCATACTCACAATAAGTCACACAATCAGTCACTAAAAATTATATAAATGACATGACTATTTGGCTGCGATCAATCTCTGCAAGAAGTCATTAAACAGCGGTGATCATGCAGCTAAAGGACTGTTGACAAAACCAGCCAAATACAAACTAAGACAGGCACATAAACAGAAACAAAATTAGGAAATAACAGAAACAAAAACCCTCTGGGCCCACTAGCGCCTAAGACAGATCGCCAGAGCAACAGACAAGCTGGGATCCCAAGTAAGTTCTGTTTCCCCCAAAGCAGCAGACGTGGCTCGAAAAGCCAGGGTTACTGACAGCAAGTGGTGAATATAGCTGCTCAATCTGGCTTTAACGAGAGCAAAGAGATTTCCTAAACAAATATTTATTAATCATCCAATTAAAACAATTGCAGATTGTACTCACCCTGATTGAATATCGGCACGCTCACGCACACACACGCGTAATCACACGCATGAAATCACACGATAGATCTGTTAGTGAGTCAACAAACAGCTGGGACTCCGACAAGGCTACTAAGAGACGTAACACCGATGGAGGCCCCGAAGGCACGCCACACTAAAATGCATTGCAGATCATTCAAACAAACAAAATTCCCGTAAAGTTACGATGCTACATTAAAACTTGTTTTCGTGGATGTAACCACGAAAACAACGAGCAGCCTCGATGGCCGAGTGTCACACTAAACAAAAAAATAAAGAAACAATGCAACATCACCTAATACTAAAATCAAAACAACCAGCTGCACAGCTGAAACGCATACCTCCGCAGTCTCTTGGGATGATGGCAAGGGGCGGGCTTTCGACAATGACGCATCCCAGGAGGCATGAACACAGAGTCTATATACGCTAAGGGCGGTACCCCCTTGGCTATATACATAATGAGGATGACGTGGCAGCGAGTCACTCACTTCACCACATTTGTAAAACGCATATATATTTTATTGAAGGAGCAAAGAATGGTTTACAGCTGTTGCGCTAATTGGAAGATCCACAGGACCACACCGTTGTGAGATCTCACTAAGAATCAGGAGCTCTCCTAACCAACAAAGCAGGCCCTCACTAATTAGCTCTATTAACTCCCCCACTAACTAGCTACCTGTCTTCACCGCCAGAGACACTAATCATCTTGAGCGGCCGTTTAGCGTGTCACCCACACTCGAGCTCCCGAATAACAAAAGTAGCCTCCAACAGCCTTTTTATCAGCCTTTTAAACCGCATCACCTGTGCACTTCATTAACCTTAGTCTCCACCCCCTCATTAACTCCAGGACACCTCCACCCTTCTCCCTTACATCACAGTACCAACGTTGGCTAAATTAATTACATGTTTTTGTAGTATAGCTTGAGCTCTGCACACTTCGGTGGTGCTAGCTAACTATCTTGGCTCGCCGTGCAGTTTGTTCGTGCTAGGTAGCTACTGGCGCCTAGACAGCTGTCATGATTTTCCAGGGGGAACCCAATTGCAGGCAGACTCAGGGATGCAGGAGTTAAACGGATATTTATTGACAAAAGACACTACAAAAAGGTAAAACAAAAACCCACGAGGGGGAAAACAAGACAGGATAAAACTATTTACTAAGACAAGGACACGGACTGACTAAACTAAGAAAATAATCACTTAATACACACACTAAACTACACTTAGTAAACACAGGGGTAACAGGAGCTTGAAAGACACGGCAAGGTACTAACAGGAACAGCTTCAGAAACAGCTTCAGGAACAGCTTCAGGAACAGCTTCAGGAACAGCTTCAGGAACAGCTTCAGGAACAGCTTCAGGAACAGCTTCAGGAACAGCTTCAGGAACAGCTTCAGAAACAGCTTCAGAAACAGCTTCAGAAACAGCTTCAGGAACATTCACAGAGACTTTCACAGTACAAGTACAACATACAATGAATGAGCACAGGACAATGAAACATCAGGAGTATTTATGGGTAACAAACACAGGATAATTAACAAGAAACAGGTGCTGGGGATTAAGCACTAAGGAAAGGTTAATAAGGTAACGAGATGGCGGGAAACACTGACGAGACACGAGAAAGCACATGCCATATCTTTTTCACACTAAACACGTGACACTATCATGGTTCTACCCCAAAGCTGGAAAAGCCTGAACAGAAATGGTAGAACCATGACAGACAGCTGTGTTTAGCTACTGTTAGTTATCATCTAATGTTGGCTTGAATGGAAGCCAGCTTACGACTAAAGAACACAGCTATCTATAATAGTGAACGTTAGCTACTAACATATCACGAACAAACTGCACAGAGAGCTAAGATACGTTGGTTAATTGGCTAGCCTAGCACCACCAAAGTGCACAGCTTGCTTGATAGCCACGTTAGCATTCAAATAAACTAATCATTGCATAGCACTACAATGATTTAATTTAGTTTAATTACCCTCCTAGTTTTGGTAGAATGAAAGCATAAGTTATACCCTGAAGACACAAGTCACAATCTATATTTTTATGGATATACTGCTGGTGTCGTCTTTTTTTCCACATATACACCGCAAAACATTCTTTGACTGAAGTATCATGGTATTATGAAGCTTCACTCATGATTCGGCAGGTTTATGATCATCTCGTCGTGTTTTCATGCATTAACTGCATCCAAGATGGCGCCGAGTATGGCTCGTCTGCATTCGAGACCTACATAAGATCGGACTCCAAAACAATCATGGAAGTTCAACAAGCTCTTTTAATTCAAGATCAAGGTACTTCAACCATTTACTGGTGGTGGTGTATCCCTTCCCCTAACTCTCATCTCCGTGTTGTTGCCTATCGCGGCCTTGTCTCCATGTTGTGGCCTATCGGGGCCTCGCCCCTTGTTGTGGCCTATCGGGTCTCGTATCCATGTTGTGGCCTATCGGGTCCTCAACTCCATGTTGTGGCCTATCGAGGCCTCGTCTCCATGTTGTGGCCTACTGGGCCTCATCTCCATGTTGTGGCCTATCGGGGCTTCATCTCCATGTTGTGGCCTATCGGGGCCTGGTCTCCATGTTGTGGCCTACTGGGCCTCATCTCCATGTTGTGGCCTATTGGGGCCTCGTCTCCATGTTGTGCCTATCGGGGCCTCGTCTCCATGTGGTGCCTATCGGGGCCTCGTCTCCATGTTGTGGCCTATCGAGGCCTGGTCTCTATGTTGTGGCCTTCTGGGCCTCATCTCCATGTTGTGGCCTACTGGGCCTCATCTCCATGTTGTGGCCTATCGGGGCCTCGTCTCCATGTTGTGCCTATCGGGGCCTGGTCTCCATGTTGTGGCCTACTGGGCCTCATCTCCATGTTGTGGCCTATCGGGGCCTCGTCTCCATGTTGTGCCTATCGGGGCCTCGTCTCCATGTTGTGGCCTATCGGGGCCTCGTCTCCATGTTGTGCCTATCGGGGCCTGGTCTCCATGTTGTGGCCTACTGGGCCTCATCTCCATGTTGTGGCCTATCGGGGCCTTGTCTCCATGTTGTGGCCTATCGGGGCCTCGTCTCCATGTTGTGGCCTATCGGGGCCTCGTCTCCATGTTGTGGCCTATCAAGGCCTCGTCTCCAAGTTGTGGCCTATTGGGGCCTCGCCTCTGGTTGTGGCTCATTCAAGAGCCCCGTCCCCTCAATCTTCACCATCTACATGTCTCTTTACGACGGCTCCCTGATGCCCGACTATAACGCTAGATGTACTTACAGCTCAGTGACCGGTAAATTGGTTATCTCATTAACAATCGCTTTCTAATCTCGTTCGGCAGGGACCGCTAGAGACTCCAACCAGCGAGTGAGTAGAACTCCCCTTTCATTTTTGGGGGGTAGGCCCCGCTCCAGAGGCATGCCCACGATCATTCTTAGGGGTTGGCTACGCCCTCACCTTCACATCAAGGCAGGACGTGGAGGACTTATTGGCCCTCTGGATACGAGTCTTTCTGGTAGAAATAACGCAAATATGTCTACAATCGAAATGTAATGTCATTGTAGTAATGAAATAAAATAAAGTGCGATGTATGTAGTTCGACTTAAAGTGTTTTATAATACATGTCAACAAATTCAAACACAATCTTTTACACCAATACACTGTATGTCTGCCACTTTTGCTCTACAGTCTCATTTCGTGTCGTGGGTAATAAAGTGTGGGCTGGGTGGGGCTGGTACGCTGGGTGAAGCGGCGCAAAGTGTGGGCTTGGCCCCGGAGCTGCTACTTGCAGCTCATGTTTTATACTGTTTTTGTTGCTGTGACTTGTAGGTCATATATTAAAACATGCACACACATATTGCATCCAGTGTTTCTGACCTTTCATGATATTTAATTTAATGTCTTTTAAATTATATTTTATTTTCCTAAATAGTTTAGTTAGTTAGTTTACCCGAAAAGGAAATTGTGCTTTAATTACTCTCCCCCAGTCCCCAAGTACCTCCAAGATGTGGATGGCATTGCCTCCGCATAAAAGAACCATTCGTTCGATTGTGAAAGCACCTTTTTACGACCAACAGTTACGTATTAAGGATGAACGCCCTGCAGCACCAACAGCTTATTATGCCTTGAATCCTCATGAATGGACTGAAAGAAGGCTTGTATCCATGCAGACTCAACAGACTCAGTGCTTCTCTCTTGTTGTTTTGCTTCTCGATCGCTCTGACTCTCTCCCTCTTGTTGAGCCTTTAGATTTGACTCGAGTGCTGTGAGTCTCTCAGCTTTATACCGACTGTTCATCAGCACTTGTAAGTTCAGGAACTTTCCAAGCAATACCACATTTATCCACTGGGTGGCGGCATGACGTCGTTGGTGGCGCCACTCTATGTGCTGTCTTATTGTGCGCAATGAGGTAGCCTAGTTAATATTTCTCATGCTATATAAAACTTTATTTTAATGAATATTTGTTTGTGTTTTTGTTTGTTTGATATAAATTTAATTACTAGCTACCAGCAGTCAACAAAAGAACACACTACAACATCAAACACATGAATGTCTTTTGTTCTTCACTGAAATACCTGAAAATAACCAACATCACATCACATTTGTCTTTAAATTCTCACTTCAATAAATCAAGTGGTAAATGAATGTCGGTACCTGTGTGTTGAAGCGCTTACAGTCTCTCATGATATCTTACAGAATCTGAATTTTCACTAGCAACCCAAACGTTTCATTGTTCATACCTCAGTATCTGCAGGGATTTCGGGCGGGGGGAGTGAATGATCAGCGCTCTCCTCCACCTTCAGTACCACGGCTGAGGTGAGACCCTTGAGCAAGGCACCGTTCCCCCCAACTGCTCCCCGGGCGCCACAGCAATGGCTACTCACTGCTCTGGTGTGTGTTCACTGTGTGTGTGCTACTCATTTCTGTGTGTGCACTTGGATGGGTTAAATGCAGACACAAATTCTGAGATGGAATACCTGGAATATAAATATATGTATATATATGGAACACTTGGCCTCAAATCACACATCACATCACTTATCATATAAATAACTGACCTACAAACCTCGCAAACATTAAAACTGTGTTATGGTTGTATGTTATTTTCATGTTAAACGTTTAGAAGGAATGAATTTTTCGAATGTCTGAATTAATTGTTTCATACATTTAAAACAATTATAACAGCTTAAGACCTCGTAATCAGTTCTGTTGAACACAAAAGAAGAAATTATAAGAATATATGACAGCAAACAGTTCTGGGGCACTTTTGACTACCTTTTGAAATTCTTCCTACTGTAGTCAATGGAGTCCAAGATCTGTTTGGTTACAAGCATTCTTACGAATATCATCTCTGTGTTCAACCAAACAAAGAAACTTATTTGCGTTTCAAAACTGGAAACAGATTCAACAGGTGTTATGATTTTAGCGAAGACGAGATATCTCAAACATCATAATGTAGAAAATAGAACTCAAGATAAGATTAAACAACATCAATGAAAGTACTGTATGATGTAAAATAATAAGTACAATTAAAAAGAATATATACAAATTTAAGTATAAAATATAACTAAATTCAAAGTCAAATACATCAGAGTACTGTCGAGTTTGGGTAAATGTGTCTGGCAGATGCATAAATGTAGCCATAATTATTTGGCATCTGCTGACTAGTGTATTTCACTCCTTGACAGGTGCTAAAAGAATGAAATAATTATTATTATTAACTTCATCTGTCAATGTAAAATAATATAAACTTGACCAGTTAACACAACGATTAGAGGGACAGTTCACCTAAAAAGGAAACTTCTGTCATCTTTGTAATTTCAAATCTGTATGACTTGTTTCCGCAGAACACAAAAGACAATATGTTATGTTGAAGAATGTTGGTAACCGATGGACACAAAACCAATGCAAGTGAATGGGTACCACCGTTGTTCGGTCACAAACATTCTTCAAAATATTTTCTTTTGTGTTCTGCAGAAAACAGACATTCATCCAGATTTGAGGGTGAGTGAATGATGACAGAATGTTTATTTTTGAGTGAACATTCTCTTCTCACAGATCCAGGCATGTTTGTCACGGCACAAATAATCTTTCCATCCTGATGAAGATATTCGAGCACAGTTTTGACCGTCATGTCTGGGGAATTTATTCATCCAGTAGCTGAAAAGCACAAGAATCATAAGCTTAAGAACTTTTAATGTAAATGATCATTAGACTCAACAGACTCAGTGCTTCTCTCTTGTTGTTTTGCTTCTCGATCGCTTTGTCTCTCTCCCTCTGGTTGAGCCTTTAGATTAGACTCGAGTGCTGTGAGTCTCTAAGCTTTATACCGACTGATCATCAGCACCAGCAAGTTCAGGAACTTTCCAAGCAATACCACATTTATCCACTGGGTGGCGGCATGACGTCGTTGGTGACGCCACTCCAGCTGCTGTCTAATTGTGCGCAATGAGGTACTAAATAGTCACATGCTAAATAAAACTTTATTTTAATGAATTATTTGTTTGTTTGTTTGGTGTAAAGCAAGTTACATATAAACAACTGACCTACAAACCTCAGGAAGATTACAATTGTGTTATAGTTGTGTGTTATTTTTAATGTATGGGTTTAAACCTTAAAATAAGTAATTATTCAAATGTCTAAATGAATTGTTTCATACATTTAAAATAATTCTAACAGTGTAAGACCTCGAAATCAGTAGACCACAAATTACACAAAGACAGAAATGTGGATGAGATATTTTAAACTTTTTCAATGTTGGATCATGTTTGTTTGTAATAATTAAATGATCCACCATGACTATATGACTAAAGGAACAGTTCTCCCAAAGATACAAATTCTGTCATTATTTACTCAATTAAACTTGTTCCAAATCTGAATAAATTTATTTTTTTCTGATAAACAGACAGAAAGATATACGTACTAATGCTTGTTATCAAACTGTTCTTGGACCCCATTGACCATAGTAGGAAATATTACTTTATATTTAGTTTGTTCTGTTGAACACAAAAGAAGATATTATGAAGAATATAGGACAGCAAACAAGTCATGCTAGTTGTTTTGGTTTTTGGTTGTTGTTGTTTTTTCCCTCATGTATCTGGTTCTCTCCTCTGGATCCCTTTTGAGCAACTCAAGAGGCTCATGACCCAAACCTGGTTCAGGAGTGTTCAGGAGTTCTCTGTCACTTTTTGTTTGCTTGCTTTGCCGTGTGTTAATAAACTCTATTTTTGATTCTCTCCTGCATCTGATACCTATATATAACGTTACAAAACAGTTCTGGGGCACTTTTGACCACTTAAAGTTTTCCTACTGTAATCAATGGGGTCCAAGATCTGTTTGGTTACAAGCATTCTTCAAAATATCTTTCTCTGTGTTCAACCAAACAAAGCTATTTTCTACAGATTTGGAACAACTTGAGAATAATTCATGACCGAATTTTTGGGTGAACTAGCATTTAAAATGTTTAGATAGTCTGCAGTTATCTTGTTGCAGTCTCACTAAATCTCTCTATCTCAGGAAAATGATTTTGTCAGTTCTATGAGTTAACACTTCTAGAATAACCATGAGGCAGATACTGTAGAGAAATGAAGGCTAAAAACGGCAGGTGACGAAGTGATGAGAGCCTATAATAAAATTTGTTTATTGAATAATCTTATTTACGATTCAATACTGGAAACAGATTCAACAGGTGTTATTATTTTAGCAAAGACGAGATATCTCAAACAACCTTAATGTAGAGAATAGAACCCAAGATAAGATTAAACAACATCAATGAAAGTACTGTATGATGTAGAATAATAAGTAAAATTAAAACAAATTTATAAGCTGAAGAGATACATTTTTTTTATGAAAAAACAAAAGCATCAAATAAAATTAATTAATAAATTTAAGGTCAAATAAAACAAAGTACTGTCTAAGTGTGTCTGTCAGATGCATAATTGTAGCCATAATTATTTGGCATCTGCTGACTAATGTACTTCACTCCTTGACAGGTGCTATTAGAATGAAATAATTATTATTATTAACTTCATCTGTCAATGTAAAATAATATAAACTTGACCAGTTAACACACAACGATTAGAGGGACAGTTCACCCAAATAGGAAACTTCTGTCATCTTTGTCATTTCAAACCTGTTTGACTTTCTTCCGCAGAACACAAAAGACAATATGTTATGTTGAAGAATGTTGGTAACCGAACAGCGCCGGCATCCATTCACTTCTATTGTATTGACACAAAACCAATGCAAGTGAATGGGTACCACCGTTGTTCGGTTACAAACATTCTTCAAAATATTTTCTTTTGTGTTCTGCAGAAAACAGATATTCATCCAGATTTGAGGGTGAGTGAATGATGACAGAATGTTTATTTTTGAGTGAACATTCTCTTCTCACAGATCCAGGCATGTTTGTCACTACACAAATAATCTTTCCATCCTGATGAAGATATTCGAGCACAGTTTTGACCGTCATGTCTGGGGAATTTATTCATCCAGTAGCTGAAAAGCACAAGAATCATAAGCTTAAGAACTTTTAATGTAAATGATCATTACTCAGAAGATTTCAGTGATCTCTCACCTTTCTGTTATTGCAGTTTCATCAACCCATATCCACACGTCTTTCTCTTTACTCAGACCAATCCAAAATTCACTGCCTATAGTTTTCTGAAAAGCCTCCTGTCATCATTGAACAGTGACACACAGATCAGACACAAACACTAATGTATACTTACTAATGCATACACACAAACACATTACATCTTCTTCTCACTCACTTGTTCTTCTTTACTGTTTATAATCACCATATCTGCTCCTCTCTGTTTACAGTCGTCTCTACTGTCACTCCAGCTCTTCCATTCAGATGAAAAGTAATAAAAACTGAAGTTGTAGTAAATCCATTTCAAATGAACAGAGCGCTGATCTGTTAAAACAGTTAGGTTGTCATTTTCGTCATTTTAGGGGCATATTTTAGGGCATTTTGTGCCGTTTAGAACAGTGTGAGGAGAGGACGGGAAAGTACAGGATGAGAAAGGGGAACAGGTTCACCAATGGATGTTGAGCAAACTCGGTCACAGTGTTATTTTAGAAGAACTGCCCACTAGGCCATCGGATTTGATTTCAAGGGAACAAACTAATCAAATGTAGATTATCGTTTATAATACTGGTGCTTGTCTGAAAGTGAAGTAGCCTAACGTTCAAGGAAGAGTGAAAACAAGATTACCTTGTTCAGTGAGCCATCCCTTCAGTTCCTTTCTTTCATTCATTAAATGTTCTCTTTCTTCATAAGAAGAAATATACACAAAGTCAATACAGCAGATAGAACACACTACTGTTCATTAGTATCACAAGGGTGATTCACCAATGAGTTCAGCAAACACCACAACTCTGAGTAACCCATAAAACAACTTTTCACAACCAACGGAACTAACATGAGTCTAAAATAAATAAAAGCTCAACCACAATTTCCAACACCACGACTAAACTAGGCTACAATACACAAACACAATCATCTGTGATGGTAGGAAGTTTTTTATTTTTTTGTTAAAAAACATCCAAAATAAATGTTCATATAAAAGACTTAAATTGTAAGAAGTGATTATTTCACTTATTTTAGTTGAACTCTTTATTGTTCTGGTGTTGATGGAAAGACGACTCATCCTGTCTGTTATAAAAACAATAAATGTGCCACAAAACACTGAAAGTATTTTTACATTTAACATTCTTTTCAGCAAACTTGTTAAAAACACCTAGAATAGCAGAAAAGTTCTCATTTTAAAGACTTATATCTCTTTTTATATTTTTAAACCACAAAGAAACACGATTACCTTTTAATGCAGTTTGTAGTTCAAGATTCAGTTTTTTTAAGTGGTTATAGTTGTGTTTTGTTAAGTGTTTTCTGTCAGTGGTGAAATACACACAGAGCACTATTACAGCAGTCAACAGAAGAACACACAACAACCACAAACACGCTTGAACTGCTCTGTGTCTTCTGTTCTTCACTGAAACACTTCCTGAAAATAACCAACATCATGTTAGATTTTATCGCCTTTGAATTATAAAGATTTATTTGCATTCTGAGAAGTTCTGAGATATTGAGCTTCAAAGATTTTTCATTCCATTTAATGTTAAAACCTTTTTGTTCTCTTAAAAACATCCCATAATGTACACAGCAGGAGGTAAAAACATCACATAATGTAAATAATTTGTCATGGAATAAGAATATGTGAAGGCGACGATTTATATTTTCTTTCTCGCTTCAATAAATCAAGTGAGAAATGAATGTCAGTACCTGTGTGTTGAAGCTCTTGCTGTCTTTCATGTTTTCTTACAGAATCTGAACTTTCATAGATGTCCACTTTCCTCTTAACTTTCTCTCCTCTGTCCAGAGTCTCAGGTATATCCACATTTTGATAAATAATCTCAGACAACTTTGATCTATCAGTTATCAGGTTGTTTTAGTGCAAGTTAAAGTAGTGCACCTACTTCAAAAAGGTTAAATGTGTGACGTCACCGGATATATGAAGGGCCAGTACAGGAACTGAAGACGTATAATGAAGTATATTAAGGTTGACTTTTGGTATAGTTAAAACCCACGTCTAGTAAGAGATTTCCATGGATCAGTGTCGCCCTTATGAAATAAAGATATATGGAAATGTACTGGAAAATCCAATGCAATACATTAAATAATATTTTTTCTTATATTCCTACATATTCTTAGTCAAAAATTAATACATCCTGGCTTGCGTTAACAACGCAAGGTTGTGGGTTCGATCCCAGGGGATTGCAAATGCCTATGTAAAATGTATAGGATAAAGCAATGTAAGTCGCTTTGGATAAAAGCGTCTGCCAAATGCCTAAATGTAAATGTAATGTAAATGTAAATCACACTGTATATAGATTCAAATATCCTACTCGGCTGTTTGTGAAACTGTGGTTATACAGCAGCGTGCCTCCTTCGATCTGACCAACTTTGTACTCACATTTGAATATGTCTTGATCATCTTTTCTGTGTTTCCATTCCCCTAACTAGTTTGGTCCCATGGTCTGTTGTCTATTGTATTTGTGTTTGCCTGTGCTCATGTGTTTTACTTGCCTAACTTTGTGCTCCTGCCTCTCTTGTGGATTTGTTAAAGAGCTCTACTTGGATTATTCCTTCTTTGTCGTGCAATTGTTTTTATTACAAGCCATTCCCTGACACTAGATAGATTTAAATAATCATGATGAAGAGGTTTTGTGGCACTTGTTCCCTATAGAAGTTCAAGTTCAAGTTGTGCTTTATTGTCATTCCTCTACATGTTGGTACATATTGTGTACATTGTGGGTACACTGAGTGGGTGGCTTACATTGCGAAATGTCGTGCCTTACAGGACCACGGTGCTACATAAGTAGACATACAACAATAAAGTAAAGTACTATAAACCTAACACAACTAACCCTGAAGATAAGGCAAATTTAGGAGATTGGACAACAATATAATTATTCTGAAGGTTGAGAGAGTATATCGGTTCAGAGGGACTACGGGATGGTTTCTGTTCCTTTGACTGATAGATCCAACTAGGACTAGATTAAATTTGCTCATATGCTGCTTTAACTGTAAGAATATCAGATTCTTCAGCCACATACCTATATTGTGACTCTCTTTGGATCTCATCTATGATGATGCAAAAGGTATGATATACCAAAGTTTGTGGTAAATTGGGATATTGTGACTTTTCTATTCCTGCATTTCAATGGTAAAATATTATGACGATTCAGCTTGTTTTTCAGAAGACTGATCAGTCTTGTGTGTTTCATTGACGTTGTTTTCAGTGTTTTCAGTCTCTGGCTGTGTTGTGTTCACAATGCAGTCAATGGTCTTCATCCTCTCAGGTGCTTCAGATGTCTGTATGTAGAGCTTTCCATCAGTCCTGAAGCAGCTCACTGTCTCAGGATTCACTCCTTCAGGCAGATCAAACACACGTATGAACTCTTGAATTCTGTAAGAGTAACAGCCTTCCCCATCCTCCTGCTTCTTCTCTGTCTTTCCACTGACCTGCAACTTTCTGCCCACCTGTTTGACTGACAGTTCTTCTGGAGAAAAGTCTTCAGTGCCCAACGTGAACACAAGTCATGTCCCTCTTTCTCCACTGTGCAGGCGGCCGGCTGGATCTCCTCAGATTCTGACATTTGCCTGACATGTCCTCAGAGATCTTGTGGTGAAGTTTTTCCAGCTGCTCCAGACTTCTCTTCACCTCCTGCAGTGTGTGTCTGTAAAGAGATGTGATCTCTGGACACAGACTGCACACTGGCCAGTGAATCCTCATGAATGGACTGATAGAAGGCTGGTATCCATGCATACTCAACAGACTCAGTGCTTCTCTGTTGTTGTTTCTCTCCTTCTGGTTGTGCTTTTAGATTTGACTTGAGTGCTGTAAGTCTCAGCTTTGTACTGATTGTTAAGCACCAGCAGGTTCAAGGAACTTTATAGTTAGTACCACATTCATCCACTGGGTGGCGCCATAACGTCGCTGATGACGCCACACGTCTTCTTGCTAGTTATAATCAACTGAACTATCTGTCTCACCTGCCATGATAACTAAATAAATGTAAGAATTATAATAGTTACTACATAGATTTCCAAGCAAAACAATTCCTCGAGCTTACATGTACATGCTTTTTTATTTTAAATATGTCAAGTACAAAAAAAAACTTGAAAAGTCACTTTGGATAAAAGCGTTTACCAAATGCATAAATATAAAAAGGAAATAAGTGAAGCACAAATCAAAAAAAAAAATTTTCCAACAAAGAATTTGTTTTTGCATATTTAAGTATTTTTAATCACACAAAAAGACAACATAATTTTATGGACATCTGAAACTTTCTTGAAACTCGCGTGTTTAAAGATCAACCAGCAGGTGCCGTGGTTTCACAACAAATCATTTTAGCTTCTCGTCAACGGTTACGGAGAATTCATTTCATGGGTTGATTTTTGTAAATGTTCAAAATGTCAAATTAATGGAAAAAGTCTAATATTGAAAGTATGGATGAAAAAGTGAATTTGTACTAGTAATAATTATTTTGTATTTTTGTTACAATGCTTTTAACAATCAAACTTTATAGACCGTTTCATCGGACGCGCGTGCGCCTGACCCCCAGTTAACTTCCGGTTTGTGTTTGGCTAGTGTCTAATAATATACATATTTATATTTATTTTATTTGTGTCAATACAAATTTTTATCCTTATTTTACTGTATAATAATTGTATTAAATAAACGATTTGTTGACATCTAGTGGTTGAGCTTGGTATCTGAGTCTAAATTCAAAATATTGGAAATACAGTTTAGGCAAGTAACGTTTCTTCTCGGTTTCTTTTGCTTGTTCACAGAAATAGTCTACAGGCACAGCGCATGCGCAGTAATGTTTGTTTATGTTGATAAGATGAAACCTTCTATAGACTGTTTCGAAGTAAACAACATAAACGTTACTGCGAATGCATGCTTTTGTGGACCAAACTTAACTTCCTGTAGCTCTACACATCCGCAAAGAATAGAGCCCCTGTAGATTATTTCTAAAAACAAGCTAAATAAATAAAAGTAAATTACACTAACTAGAAAGTAAAAAATAGCTATGTCTAGCCAATATTATTTTCGGCAACCAGTAGGGAATCTGTTACTTGGCTAAATTTGAATGCGACAAAGTTACACGACCCATTCAACAAATTGTTGAGATAAATTGATTAAAATTAAATTTGTTATATTATTAGCCACTCCCCAGATCGATCAACAAACAGACCGGATGTCGACTTTGAGCCAGGCGTGTGCATCCGATGAAACAAGTCTCACGGCAGATCCTGGCACATACACGATTTCAGTGAGCACAACCTTTTTTTAATGCCTTTCTTATCGTTTCACTCAGCACGACTTTCAATACATGTGTTTTTAAATTTATATATTTAAAACCTTATATCAAGACAAGCCGGACATATTTTAGGATGTGGCTGACTCACACCTTACTTCACCCCAAACCCTAAAATCACAGCCGCAAAGGCTAACTTATCTAAAAACGTGAGTTTCACGAGTCTGCAAAACATTGACTTTGAAAGTGGTGCTGGGTGACACGAAAAAAGGGGCCAATTCGTGTCAGTAAACACAAATAAATAGATAACAGTTTGTAACAATGTCACGAATTCCCGTGAGACACGAAACCATATATAAACTACCAAACTAACAGATCTGTAAGCAACCCAGACACAGTGAATGTATTATTTTAGCTTAAAATACTGTGTCAAGAAAAGCCTAAACAGTGTCATGTGATGTAATGTTGCTGTTGTTTCTTACAGATACACACCTGTCTAGAAGAGTGTTGATGTCTGTGTGTGGCATCTAGTTGTGTTGAACACCAGCCAGCAGCATCCAACTGTTTAAAAGCAGTTAAAGGGGTTTTATAGTGTTTTTCCTGAATGCACTCAGTGTCTGTGTGGTTAGATAGAGTGTAACTACTGTCAAAATATTGACTCTATTGATCTCCAAAACCTGTCATTGAACTGGAGTTGAATACATAACAAATATGTGTGTTTTAACAACAGTATTTAAATGTTACACATACTTTCTGTCTAGGTTACCGTGTGTACTTCTACAATATATCGGTTCATGCCCGTTACATGGGCACTTAGATTGCAGCCATGTCTCTATTTCAGCGTGTCATTGTTTTTTTAGACAAGCCTGAATTCTAGTTTCGACAGACAGGTGTTTTCCTATTCTCACCCTGAAATTTCCCTCAGCTTCATTGGATTAAGCACATACCACGAGTGTTTATGATGAGGAGAGAGCTGTCAGCTCAGATACCCCTGAATGCCTGCAGCTGAGCCTTCTGTGAGTTCAGCTGATGACAGGGAACTCATTTAGCTCCAGTGACAGGCCCGAAGAGAGAGAGAACGTGAGAGAGCTTGAGAAGACTCTAAAAGCAGCTCTCACAATGGCCAGAATGGACCAGCTCATGAAGGGATGCTTTGTGCCCTGAGGATGAGCTCTCCGGTGGATCCGGTGGAATCGCATCTCGCATGCGACCGATGTGTCAACGATATTCAGTTTGGTCTTGTTTCGCATGCAGGAAGAATCTTTGATGATTTCCTCCGGTGTGTGAAAGCCCTGCCGAAGGTGTCCACAAACTGCTCCTGGCGTATGCTCTCTGTGACCTCGGGTTCGATCATAAAACCTCAGGGTAGTAAGGCCTGGTTTATCAGATTAATCTAAGGGGGTCACGACACACACACAACCGCCGACCACGATGTGGTGCCGATGAAAGACAGGATTTCCCTGGAAAGGAACTCCTCTCCTTCATTGTCTCTCCAACCTTCTCCTGCCATGTGACCCCTATCCTGTGCACGAACGGCCCCATCTCGCTCTACAAAATGATGTGATGAGTTCAGGAGGTATGAAGCAGGGTTTCCAGCAGGAAGCCACAAGTCTTCCACGAGCGCCTCGGGGGTCACCACTTGTTTCCCTCCATCTCTGGCTTTCAGATTGAAGCGGTTCCTTGAGCCAACCCCACTCCTATTGTTCGGGTCCAGCAACGCCTCACACGTTTCCTCACAAGCTATTTTTGCCCGATCTGCTTTGTTGCCTTGATTTATAATGGATTGGGTCTCGACTGGGTCTGTCCCTTTTCTCTCAGGGTGGGATTTTTAATGGCATAAGGAATGTCCACATTTATAAAATGAATGGTTCCAATCCTGGATGCTGATTGGTCGAGAATGATCTAGGCGTTGACAAAACCGCAACAATCACAACAAAGCCTCATTCAGCAGCACTACTGACAACTACTGGAAATCCTTTATCAGTCTTTATTATGAATATCGGATAATGATATACCGTGAATACTAAAGCATTATTCAGGCGTTTTTGTAATTCAGATCCTTCTTAAGCAATCCTGGCCTTTGGGTGTGGCATGTAATATAGGTGTGGTAGGGCATTTACATATGAGGTTTATTCATTTAGTAGAGACTTCTTTTCAAAAGAACTTTGAACAGAACTCAAGCAACCAATCTTTAAAGTTACATAGACTTCCGCAAATGATCTGTTCAGTAGTTTGAATTTAGTTGAAACTACTGAATAGTAGTTTGTTTATTGTATAGTTTTTATACAATAAAATGTAAATATAAATTGAGAAATTAACATTGATTAAATATAAAGTAAATTATCATATTATAACCAAGCACGGTAGTTAACTTCGGGCCAGTTCTTTGGCTAAATCATGTGTACACATGTATGAATTGCACTGCTTTTCAATTTTAAATATCTAAAGAAATACTGCAATTCTTAAATTTTTCCTACTTTTTAGCTGTTTGTGCAATAACCCTTGTGCTTTTTATTGGGGCTTAATGTATTGCAATGTGGTCTGCGACATCCACATAACGATAATATGATTCTTGAAGATACTACGGTGTCATCAACCTTGCAGGTCATAAAAAACGACAGGAATAAGAAAATCATCAACTTGGAATAATAAGGTTCTGTCTTACATTTTGTCAAAATCGAGTTATTCACACATTTTATCCGATGTCATCTTACTTACGTTATATGATATTATACTTACGTTGTTTTTTACCGTTGTGTAAATTGGATCTTTTGTTTTGAAAACATGAAGGGTTCTATCTGCAAAGTCTAATGGAAAGCAAAAACTTTGAAGCTCACTATCTAAAAACTCTTCAGAATGCAGATAGTACCTTATAATTCCAAGGTGACGAAATGTACAGGGATTAAAAAAGTCATGCTGAACGATTAAGATACACCAGAAGTTAGAAAATGTGACTTCAATAATGGCAAGTGTGAAATCAACACAATTCTGTCTTAGCCAGCTGTGTTGTAGATCATAGAAGGGACATCACAATTCATTTTAAAGGAACCAGTCTTTTGCTGTTTTAGACGCTTTGATTGTGTTTTTTGGGTGTTTAACAATGGATGTTCATGTTACTAATTTCAAAAAACGCTTTGTTTCACATATTTCAAGTCTATTTTTCACCGCTGTCCCTCTTCTAACAAAACGACTGGATTTCTTCCGGTCTATATAAAGTCTCTCCTTCCAAAAACGCTCTGATTGGTAAAAATCTGACCAGGTCTGTCGTGATTGGTTCCCAGCTGAAGATGTCCCACCCATACCATATCAGCGAACTTCCGCTTCTCAGGCTGTTGTGATTGGTCGGTCCCCTTCTCAGGACACGTGTATTCATAAACTTTTAGCAATACATAGTAGATTGGCGTCAACTTCAACAAAGTCAATGAAGATGTTATTTGACCTTTGGCAATTTTTGGCGTATTCCTTTGGGCGAAGGTTACTAAAAGCACTCTGAATGGGGATATCATGTACTCGGGAAGTAGAGGGCTGTTGTCCGATCCAGCCGTTCTCTGAAGTCTTTGAAAAGCGAATTCTGAGACAATATCTCTCTTGCCACCGAACTTTGAGCTTTATCATTTTGCAGGTATTATTTATGCTCTAACAGCAACATTACACATTAACTAAAGGTTGAAAAATGGTATCGCGGGGAATGGAAACTTTAAGACAGTTTCATGAATTACATTAGATTTCCAGGCTGGGCCTTTAATTTTTCTCAAAAGCAAAAGTGTGACATTGTGATGTTTATTAGTCTGAGAGTGTATTGTGTACTAATGGCTCATCTCCCTTAAAGTCTGTTGTTTTGGCTTTATAGAGACGCTGTTAGCTCGGTTCATTGCTGTGTTAATGAAACATTAGTTTACTCAAGGCATCAGCCGATGGTGCTGCTCACACCCGTATCTGCAATGCGACATGTGGTTATCAGAGAGAAAATCTTTCATCTGTAAACTTGCATTACAATCTGTTATGTTCATTAGGGGCATATTTCTTGCTTGAGTGTAGCATTTGCTACATGTATACAGCTACATAGGCCCTATAGATCAACAGATATTTTGTTTACATTTAAAATGGGAAACTTAGCCAAACCTGTAAGACTGACATCCCATTAAAAAAAATCATCAAGTGAGTACTTGGGCTATGGCATTTGGGTAGTTCATTGTTTGTTGGCAAATGTGGTGAAGGAAGGACATAAAAGCTGGGCTAATTGAGTTAAACGGTGTTGTGTGTAAAGCTTTGATGAGAAAAGTCAAATACACATCAGCTGTAATCCATCTATCAGTTAAGTCACCAGGAGAGTAGGGATGATGGGGGGCATTAAACAGTCTGCTGCTCTAAATTTGACCAACAGGGAGTAAAAACTTCATCTTAAAGCTTCTCCAGGAAGTGACATCAGAGAACTGACTTTTGCCTATATGTGAAATGTTCAAAAACAATGATTCCACTTGTCAACACTTTTCATTCTGTTGGCATAAATATACTTTAACAGCCTACACATGTTTTAAGGGCATTTCCATTCAAATGTTAACCTTCCCATAAAGGTTGTCATCATACTTATAACTAAGATGTCAGTATTCAATATTCAATATATTGAATTATTCAATATATTCAATATTCAAATATATGAAAAAAATTCCGACTTTATTATTGCTTCAATGTCCTTTTTGTCACATCCATAATACACAATTATTTCCCTCATCATAACAAACATTGAATTTTTCTGATGTCTATCAACACGGTTTTATGAAAATATAAACACATTTTTTTTTCCGGAAAATGGAAAAACACTGTACATTTGAAATTATTTAATACAGCTTTGTCAAATGTAACAAGCGCTTTTTAATACGTTTTTGGTTATGTATTTGCAAAAAAACAAGTGACAATAATTTTGATAAAAATACTGTTTGTATATTTACAAACATGCTATTTTAAAAGTCTTCTCTTGCAGATCCATTTTTTATAAGATTTACACCATTCATCAGTCCATCCTAATGAAGTCAAAGAAGCACAGCAATTATTCTTGGAGCTGGAGTGTCCCTCTTTCCAGTACCTACACCAATGGCACAATAGATTTTTATTTTGAAGATTTATTTAAGTGTAGATAAACATTGTGGCTGATCATCTGTGGAATTCAACGACCCCTTACCCAGTTGTTAATATGTTGCCATCAGCCCACTTCCACAGCCCCTGATCATTTCTTAGACCAATCCAATGACGGTTATCACCCACACCATTTTGTAAAAACCTCTGTTACGATGGATTATAATTTTTAACATTATAACTAAAAAGGTCAAATCAATCGTTTTTCTCTGAGTGGTTCAAAACATACTCATAAGCATGTTTAAATAATAAACAAACTAAATCGCACTCACTTGTTCTTCTTTACTGTTTATAATCACCAGATCTGCTCCTCTCTTTTTACAGTCTTCTCTGCTGTCAATCCAGGTCTTAAATTCAGATGAAATGTAATAAAAGCTGAAGTTGTAGTAAATCCATTTGAAGTTATCGGAGTGCTTATCTGTTAACACAAAAGTTTAGATATTAACTTTAAAAAGTTTTTTTAAAGCATGTTTTTGTGCAAAAATACAATACTACAAAACTGTACTTTTTCTATCTCTGCTTATTCCAAGAAGACTAGACGCATGCTTACCTTGTTCAGTAAGGCCTCGCTGAAGTTCATCATTCTTGTTTTTCATTTCCTCTCCTTCTTCAGTCAAGTTTCCGTTTAGATTTACTATCTCAGTGTATTCTGTAAGTATTTTCTCTCTTTCTTTGATCAAGTTATAGTTGTGTGCTAGTAAGTGTTTTCTGTCAGTGGTGAAACACACACAGAGCACTATTACAGCAGTCAACAGAAGAACACACAACAACCACAAACACACTTGAACTGCTCTGTGTCTTCTGTTCTTCAGTGAAACGCTTCCTGAAAATAACCAACATCACATTACATTTGTCTTTTCTGTCTCACTTTAATAAATCAAGTGATAAATGAATGTCAGTACCTGTATGAGAACGCGCTTGCTGTCTATCTGTGTTTTCATGAGTTCTTGCAGAATCTGATCTTTCATAGATGTCCACCATCATCTCCACTCTCTCTCCTCTGTCCATTTCAAGAGTCTCCATTCTGATCACATCATCATAAATGATCTCACACATCTCTGAAACTGTACCAGTGCTTTAGGTTGTTCCAGTGTAGGTAAAGCAAAGCCAAATGTGAGAAGTCACCAACATGAGACATTCAGGAAGCCAGTAGGTAACAAAGTGTTAAAGACATAGTGTATACATCAATACCATCCATAGCATGAATCATTTTCTCATCCTTATGTAACCGTTAGAGCACAGTTGTAAATGTAAAATATTTTAATTTTGATTAAAATTCAAGGAAACACAAGACTTTATGAACTCATGTCTAAACAGCTGCAGCTTTTGCAGAAGTCCTTGTTGCAAAGCTGAAGCACAAGTGCACTTGGACACCACTGGTTTTTCTTCACAAGATTTCTGAACGTTAAATACTGTCACAGATTGTAAAATAAATCATTCATACTTTCAGTAAATCAGGTATTAAGTCACTTCTTCTTGAACAGCATAGAAAAAAACGTAAGATCGTATTTAAGATTAAAAATCAAATTTGTATATGCAAATAATGGAGTCACAAAAGCTCCACAGGCTCCAAGTGGCATATTTTTAAATCTACAGTTTTATGTTCTTTTCATTTAACTGACTTCACAAAGGCCTCTCAGGTTTCCTCTTTCCATCATGTAAATGTTTCACTTGAAAGCACGGAAGCGGCTCATTTAACACATGTGAGCTTCACACCATGAAAATCCCATTCATCAGGGAGATTAAATTACTCTTCTGAATCTTTACGACATCTTTGAAAAGGTCTCTAAAAATGTTATCCAGGCTTTTTGAAACCCTAAGGTATAATTTGACACCTGCGGACAATATTGAGCTGAGCTGAGCATGTGAATTGTGCCCACATACCGCAGCTGTTAGAGCACAAAGAAACATGTTCAATGTTTGTGGCGGACCCCCAAAAAACACGAAGGTCCGGCGCATGACCACCTTCAATTGATGTTCTTCCGTTCTTAAGGATTTCTTTAGTGAATCATCCATCAATCTGGAAATATTTATTTCCTGTGGTAAATTTGAATTAAAGATCAAGTTGGGAGATGTGGCTAGCGTTCGTGGTTTGGACACATTGATTTGTGGTGGTATTGTGAGGTATGCAGGTTCACACTATTTCTGTTTCTTTTTTGTCCCACATCTGCCAAGGAAACATGTTCACGAGCTTTAACAAGAACAACATTATTGAAATGTGTGCAAACAAGCAAATCTCCTGACGCTGCAGAGTAAAATCATTTTAAGTTAATGAAACTGTTTCCTGTGTGAGTCTTCCCTCACACGTTTCTCACCCCTTTAACACTAACAGAAAACAGATAAACCAGCCAAAATAAACACAAAGGTTACCACTAGCCCACACACACGCTAGAAAAGCCGCACACTAGTAAGTTGTCTATGGGCCACCTCTATACTAGAAACATCCTCTATTCTTGCACTTTTGCTCTCCTTTATCATAATGTTCCTCGCTCTTTGCTTCTGCTTCATGTTTCCGGGTCCACATGTGTGTTTTTTGCCAACACAATAATCTCTGTATTGCAGTAGAATTAGTCTGGCTTCAATTTCCCCAAATTACCTGTAGATTAGATAAAATGTCAATTTTTATGAGCCTTTTTTTTTTTACACTTACAATTCTTAAGTGTGTGTTTACTTTATATAGGCCTAATGGATTGATACACAAGTAAAAATGGACATGTTTGCAAATGCTTTGGAACTTCTACGTTTTAACTGTAGTAATTTTTTTGAAGTGAAACCACAGTAAGTACAAATTCAATAACCATTACCATGATACATTTATGAAACTGTAGTTATGCACATGGTCCAAATATCAATCCACCAAAAAACATGCACTTTTCATGTCATTTTTCATAAATCAACGACTTTCGTTGTATATTCACCCTCGTGTCATTCCAAACCTGTACGACTTTCTTTCTTCTGATATTTTAAAGAATGTTGGTAACCAAACAACACTGACCCCATTGACTTCGATTGTATGGACATGAAAACACTAAGGCCCAGTTTCACAGAAGGCTCATCTTAAACCAGGACTATGCCTTAGTTAAATTAGGAATTTTAAGTCGCTTTTATTAAAATGCCTTTGTTAAAACATTACTGGTGTACATCTTGAGACGAAACAATGGCACTGACATATTTTAAGATATGTCAAGGCAATTTATTTTCAGTTAAGACAGCTCAACGGCTCATTTTGGTCTGGGACTAGTTTTAAGCCTTGTCTGTGAAACGTAAGACATTATCACAGAACAATGAATCATTTACAGGTTTTAAATGCATGAAGTGGAATAAATGATGACATATTTTGTGAACTATTCACCAAGGCACACTTTGCCCTCTAGTAACCTAATAACCAGATTTTCTGTTTGTTTGTTTGTTTGTTTGTTTGTTTTATTTGTAGTAAACATAAAATAACAAATGTAGGCCTATTTTGGTCTCTCCACAATCCCCACAGTTTGTTTATAATTATTAGTAAAACTAAGGTAATAGAAAAATAACATGGTTACTACACTGTAACTGTGATAAAACTATAGATAAAGGGCTATAGACCAAAACAGGAACTGAATAAAATTTATGTATTTTGATACTTGTATTAAGTGTGAAAGTTTTACACATGTAGTTTTACACAATAGTTTTTGTTGTAATTACTAAAAACAAACAAATAATTTTAAATGAATGACAAATATTTTGAAAAAATTAAAAAACATTGGAACTAGGCCTTATTCCCTTTGGATTAGCACAGTCTCTCCGACAATGACAATGTTCTGCTTAAAGCGTATTAGAGGAAAGATTTAATCATAAGACGACTGTTTAGGAGCTGATGAGCCTCCCAATGAAGAGCATTTGATTATTAAGGTAATTATAATATCTGGCAAAGTACCAAAAACATGAAACAGTTTTGAATTGTAAACAAAAGAAAATAAACTGTAAATGACCTATATATCATTAAACCTGTTATCTAAATGATATATTATTAAGATCTCTATATTTTGAGAATAAAAAATCTAAATAATGGCAAATGTTGTTTGCAAGTAACATTTGAAGATAAAGTGAAATTGATATTTTTAGAATTTTTTGTTTACTTTGGTATATTTTTTTGTTTAGATGCTATTAATAAATAACTTGCTGTTCTGTGTCTGTTTAAGTAACACAAACACTTTGAGTCAGCCAAGAAACAAAAGGAAATCAGCCTTTAACATGCGTTTCCTGCCAGTCACTTGCTTTGATTTTCAAACTGACAGAGGACAATAAGAGCCACGGCAGCGCGGGGTTAACAGGAAAACCGTTCATGCAAAGGAATGTTGCGAAAATCCCAGTAAAAAACAAGATGGTTTTAAGAAATGAAGCACAAACCAGAGGATATTTTTGATAAAGAAGATTGATTTTATTCATAGAGTACTACATATAAGAATCATACAGCAGTTGTTTTGTTTTCTCAAGGTTATGTTTTAAAATAAAAAATAATTCATCAGACTTTGCCAACACACAATTGATTAGCTCACACACACGCAAATTCTAGCAAGGGTATCTCATCTGTCGAAGCTGCCACCTATTAATTGGGCGTCCCGCTTCCCCGACAACATTTGTTAGCTGCCATCTGTCTGTCTGAGCCCCCCCTCCATGCTTACGTCTCCCCTCGAATCCCCCCCCCCCCCGAAAGTCTTTAATCAAACTGCAACACTTCTTCTCGGGTGAGTCACCCGTCCCTTCCTCCCCTTACTTGACGACTTAGATAAGACAGACTGACCAGCTGGGTTCTTATCTCTGCCCCTTAAACAAGTGCTTACAGGACGAAAAACAAATAACCAAAAAACAAGATGGTAAGGAGCACAGTTAAAAACATCATGACGTGTCAGAAGAGCTGTTAATTGCTCTCCAAACCTTCCACGGACCACCCACAACCCTCCAAGTCTATGAATCTCTCCAGGGGCACTCATGCGCCCGCATGAGGGGCAAAGGCAGCCAAAAAGCCCCCCACCCATATACATTCAACTCTGTTCTGCACGTCTGGAGTGCAGCTGTCGGAGGAGTTCTGCTTTCTTGAGGTGCCTCCAAGATCTCCAGTCTCAGCTTGAGATACCAAGATAAATCCACGGCACCGGTTCTTCAGTACCAACTTGCAGGACAGGGGAAGCCGGTTCCTCGAGTTCCCAAAGTCACATAAAAAGGAAAGTCTATTTGTTCCCAACAATTTACCTCTGAGTTTATGTGAAGGATGTCACAGTTCGAGGGTAGTTGACTTCTTCCCTCCACCCGCCTCCTCACACCTTAGTAGCCAGAGACTGCGCCTCGGTCTTCTGTGAAGAAAGTGAGCTGGCCGGACTGGCGTGAAGGGCTTTCTTCAGGTTCAGCAGGCAGAGACACTGGGAACGGAAGCGCAGATCAAAAAAGGCGTAGAGGAGCGGGTTGAGGCAGCTGTTGACGTAGGCCAGGCAGGTGGCGTACGGATGAGCCAAGAGGAGGAGGTTGAGGAAGGTGCAGGAGTCGGGCGCCAGGTTGAGATAAGACAGGGCGTCCATGGTCTTCACGATGTGGAAGGGCATCCAGCAGGCGGCGAACACCACCACCAGCGTTGTGATGATCTTCAGCAGGCGGCGTTTGCGCTGGTCTTCCTTGCGCAGGCTGTTGAAGTGACGTGTGATGGTGCAGCCAATGAAACCGTAGCAGACCATCATGGCCAGAAGAGGGATGAGGAAGCCAAGAGCTGTGGAAGAGAGGCTGAGGCCTGCGATCCACAGCGCATCCTGGCCCGGTTGGCTCACGATAAGGCTGAAGTCCATGGCGCAGGAGGTGAGGTTGGTTTCGGCATCGTGCACAGTGGTGCGGAAAAGCAGCGTGGGTGAGGCCAGCACACCGGATAGGAGCCAGATGGTGGCCAGTGACGCCTGCATGTGTCCTCTGGTACGCAGCTGCGTGCTGGTGAGGGAGTGCACGATGGCCATGTAGCGATCCAGGCTCAGACAGGTGAGGCAGAAGACGCTGGCGTACATGTTGAGCAAAACCACGTAGCTGCTGATCTTGCAGAGGGCGACGCCAAAGGGCCAGTGGTATCCCAGGGCAGTGTACACGGCCCACAGGGGCAGGGTCACAACGAAGGTCAGATCGGCGAAAGCCAGGTTTCCTATGTAGACATCTGCAGCTCTCCGCTTGTTCTGGGCTCGCCACACGGTGAAGATGACCACGCCGTTACCGGTGAGGCCCAGGATGAAGATGAGCATGTAGAGGATAGGAATCAAGGAATATGACGGTTCCCATTCATTATAGTCACATATGGTGCTGTTAACCGACTCCTCGTAGTAATCTTGGCTGTAGTCGTTGCTCATGTTGTCGATTGTGGTCCTTGCTTTCCTCTGATGTAAGAATCTTAAATTGTTGGCTTCAATTTAGCCCCCAAAAAAGATCTCAAAGTGATCGAAATTGCAGGATCATGGAGAAGTTGCTTGTGATGCGCTCAGGTCTGAATGTCGTTTCAGCGGGACAAGCTGGGGCTTTTAAACGCTCACCCCTCCTCAGGGCACCCTTGACCCCGCCCCCCGACCCCTCCTCTCATCCGCAGCCGATCTGCAAACCGAAGCCTCCGTTTGATCTCCACAAGAAAACCTGCAGGATTACTGAATAGAAAAAAGACAAGTAAACAAAACTGTTTATATATACACATGACGATTGAAAAGCGAAATGACTAGACACATAAATAAATAAAGGCGAGCAGTAAACGCAAGTTATTCATTTAATTAATTCATTTAATGTTTCTGCATCACTGCCAACTGCAAAAAGACAGAACGCTTTAACAACTTTGTTTTATATTTGTTGCGGATAAACTACATGTAGTTATACAGGCGGGGTTTAAAGGAACCTTTTCCTTATTATGTCTGCCGTTTCAATATATCTGAGTTTTAATATATTTTATACTTTGATATTTCTAAAGACAGAATAAAAGCTGTCGTGTCTAGTCTGGACTTGTATGTTTTGCCCTATACAGATAAATTGATATTGTAATTGACGGATGTGAGAGTGTGAACAACTGTCTATTAGTCGGACGATTCAAGCGCTTACATTTCCATCCCAATGCATCGAGATGCTGCCGCTCGCGGACTTGCCCGAGCAAGATGATCTGGAAAAGGATACAGCAGCATCAAAACTGCCTGTCATAAAACTTGTTTGTGTGCAAGACTATTCGTAGTTTCCTGTTTCAAGAGTCCTAAAGTTGCGCGAATGCAGTAAACCTTGTTTCTGACTGACTGCAGGAAAAAAGATTATCTGGATAAACACATTTGAACGCACGCGGTTTCTTTTCCTTTTAACCTTGCAAACACAATCATTCCCATATAATAAATTACGATTTAATTTTGCAAGTAATTTAATGCACATTTAATAAGCATAATGGATAAACTATTCATGGTGTGTACGGAGTTTAAAAATACATTTAAACCTGAGGGGAATAAAATACTGACCCACCAAAAACATCGCTGACTCTAAACTTTTATTAGCTATAATGAAATTAGCTGTACAAAAATGTTCATCTGAAGTTTGTTGTAACTTGAAAAAGGAATAAAATGTCTTATTTTGATGTGCTACAGTAAAGCGTAAAACATGCCATCACATCGTTTTTTCCCGTTTTATTACAGTGCAACGAACAACAATAGTATAAATAAAGATTGGGAAAGAAGTAATATATGGGCAGGGAAGGCAAAAACTAAATATTAGTTTTCAAACTAGAGTTATGTAGCTTTTCTGCTTCGTATTTTTCATTACACGTGTTAAAATGCATACTTGTCTGTAAATTATTTAGCTGTTTTTAAATATTCAATTAATTTATCACATCCAATGTTTCTATTTTTGTCCTTAATGTGAATTCATGCTCCTGAACATATCATTTCTATTGCCTTAGACTTAAAAACACCAACCCACACACTAGAGGATAAAACTTAATAGAGATTTCTTTATTTCTTCTTTAAGTCTGATCATGTGATACAGCCCAAATGTTACATTATGGGGTCTTATTTAAAAGTGCACAAGAATTGAAAAAGGAAAATAGTAGCAGGTATTAAATTATGCTGCAAATAAAAGTATGGTTTACTTTTGGCATGACGTCTGGAACGAGGCCAAATTACAAAGACAAAAGGAGTGGGGTTGATTCCAGAGAGGAAATCTTACAGTAAGATCACACTGTAAATGGCACACGTCATTAGAGCATTTGGTGCAGTACGAGCAGCAGTAGGACTGTATCAGAGTCAAGCAGACGGGAGATTTCACTCGGCACCCGACTCCGTCTCTCAGCAATGAGGCGTCAGTGGCGCCTGAGACCTGACCCGCTCAGACACAACTATTCCTTCCTGACCCAGTCCCCTACACACACACACACACACACACGTGCACTGGCCATGCACAGGACGGGAAGCTCAGCTTTTCGGAAGTTCAAGTGTGACATCATTGAAAAACACAGTTGTGCTTATTATGAGTTTCGCCCAAACTCTCTTTATCCATTGCACATGACATTAACTATAGATCCGAGCTTTATTTTATATTCTTTTTTGAACTAGCTTGTGTTGCGAAACTCATGCCGTGTTGTCTCAAGCCAAATCACCCCACACACGCAAATACACACACATCACAGGTGGCACTAAACTTATCTTGCCAGGTTCTTAAATGGATAGATATGATAACAGAACAAATGGTTAAGACAGATATGCAAATGGTTGAAGCATTAGGGGTCCGACAACTGCCCAACTGTTTATTTCAGGGCAATTAAATGAAATTCCATAAGGTCTCAAGCGACCCCTATCCAAAATAAAGTATCTTATGTCCGTCTCTTAATGTGTTGTTTAAATCTGAATTGATGGGACTGAATTGCTGTAAGGGACTCCGTCGCTTCGCTGTTGACACATGACAGAGTTTGATGTGGTATTGCATTCATGAACCGTACATGGAATGAATGGCAACTATAGTGTTAGACCACACACACACACACACGCACATTGGAAAGGATGGAGGGAGAAAGAGTCAGGGTGACAGACCTCTCCGAGCAGCTGGAATCAGCACTGACACTTTGATCCGTTGTTGCTCAACCTTGAATAAGTGATTCTGGTTTTCAGAACTGTTAATAATCCGACTGTTTCAAACACTGAAAATTCTTTCATCATTTACTCATCCTCATGTCATTCCAAACCTGTATGACTTTCTTTCTTCCCCACAGCACAAAAGAAGATACTTTGAAGAACGTCGGTAAGTAAACAATGTTAGTCCCTATTGACTTTCAGTGTATGGTTTTTGGGTGAACTATCTCTTTTAAAACAACAGATCTATATAAAGGCTCAGTGTGAGAGCTGCGGAGATTAAGATGTGCAGAAGGTGTGTTGGACACCTGAGAAAACACACACACACAACACCTGACAGAAGTGAACACTTGTGCTTATTTACTTTTGAACCAAATTAAATCGCTATTAACCAGCAGTTGCCCATTGATTGTATTCTTTACATTTTTTTTTATAAGTCACAACAACAATAGTCGTTTTGTAGTCTTTTAGTGTAAAAAATTGTATCATTGTCATTAATGTACTTTTATTGAGATGGATAAATCATAATATATGAAGTTAAAGGGATAGTTCACCCAAAAATGAAAATTTGGGCATCATTTACTAACTCTCTTGTCATTTCAAACCTGAATGACTTACTTGCTTCAGCAGAACGCAAAGTTGTTCAGTTTCAACATTCTTGAGAAGTCTTGAGAAGTTTCTGCCTTTATATGAAAATACGTTTACGTGAATATATTGTATATATATGACTAGATAACTCAATAACTCACTCAGAAACTCAAAACTAGCAGTAATTTGTCCCAGACATTACATCCAAACAGTTTTGATGACTTTTTTACCAATTTATTTGTTAAAAATGTGATGTTGAGAGATGTGTCCTCATCTCTGGTGTTAATGTTACCTACTCTATGCTTAAATGACTGAAATTAGTTTAGTAGACAAAAAGATAATTTTGCAAACAGACATTTTTTTCCATGACCAAACCAACACTTTATTTAATAAAAAATGTGTTAGAAATGGATGACTTTGGGTGAATAGAGAATAATGAACAAGGACCAGCCAGTAAGAGCACATAGGATGGATGAGAACTCCTTCAGTATTGTTTAAAAGCACTTTAGGATGAGACCTCAAGAAGCTGCTTGATAAAAAGACAAGAAAACATTTCCGCAAATTCTAGACTGCACTGAAGATTATCAAATGTAACGTTTTTATTATTATTATTCTTTTTTTAGTTACAACACAACTCCCATGGCTTCTTTATTTTAATTCATAATTTGAACACATAAGTGAGTAAGTGTCCCGCAACTTTTGACCGGTCGCGTATTTATTCATATATCATGGTCTCGATTTACCAGACGGCTAGCACGGTAAAGAGTGTTTGAGGGGGTCTCCAGACTGTTTTATGTGTGAGTGTCACACGCTCCACGTCCCCATGTCCAAAGTGACAACTGCGTCTCTCTGGTGTTGATATTCTCTGAGCGGCATGGCTGCCACGACCTAAAGTGAAAACCTGTGAAGAACAATGAGAGCCTCATTGATTCGGCTGTTGATTCCAGATCCTAAAAGTTGACTGATATCACGTAGAGGCAATTGTTAATGCATAATCTTTTCCACCTCGCTTGGAAAGGTGTGTCAACCTTCTGGGGCTTTTATGGCACCCCACCCGTGCTTCATTGACTGATTCTAACAAGAGTTTCCGACTCATTGACACCAGGCCGTTGAGCATCAGGGCCGGGGCAATGAACGAGTTCACACCTTCGAGTTATCGCCTGGCTCTCTTTTCAGCAGCATATTGAGGGTGTGGATGTTTGTTTTAAATAAGCTTCAGCGAGAGCAGCTTCCAGTATAAAACTGTAATACAAGGAGATGTGATTAGCGCGGAGCGTGAGCGTTTAAAACAGGGTTGTGGGTTCAACAGCGTGGACAACATCCGAAAAGTCTTCCTGACCGTATGCAAACTAATTACATAAACATCCCGGGTTACTCCAAGCACCTTCCTGTCTCTCTTGTCCCGCCATGACCCCAAAACTTTGATCCTCAGGGGAAGACTCTGTCTGCTCCTCAACAAATGAAGATTTTTTTTAAAAGTGTAAACAAAAGCAAAAATTCTACTCCTGTAACAAAAATAAATTTTAGTGTCCTCAAAGCATTATATCATAGTTAGTGTAATGCTGTTAGTAATATAACTAGTATCTGATTTTGTAATGGTTTGTTTAATAAACACACATTCATATTGTGGTAATCAAGGAATATGATCTGGTACAAACATGGACACTTGGAAACCAGCACTATTAACTTCTGCTTTGGTGTTCTGGTCGGTGTGATATTCTTCCCCAGTGTGATTGGATAACTAAGAAAACAAGTTACATTGAAGAGTGCATTGTGGTTCCAAGCTGATTTTTTTTTACTCTGGGTGACCAAAAAACAACATAGAGCACCAAAGCTGAAGGTGCAATAAACATTCACTGCCTTGCCAGCTGATGCCTTTTTTAAAAATCCATTAGTCCAATTGCAAACAACTGAAAAAATATGCTGGCCTACAAAATGCTTTAAATTAGAACTACAGTCTATCCAGATGAAAATGTCTGCGAGTTTATTAGGACAGAATATGATGAACATGTTCACCATCCAATTCACACCCAAAACACAACCATGCACTTCATATAATGTTGTTTTATTTTCAACACAGCGTTGGGTCAAAAAGGACGAATCCTACCATTGGGTTAACCACGAAACTGGTTATATTTGACCCAACAATGAGTTCAAACAACCTCAGTAAATTGGGCTGAAGCAACCAAACAAAGGTTAATTTGTAACCCAACAGTTGGGTCCGTCTTATTTGGACCAACTTTGGTTTGAAAATAACCCAGCATGTTTTAAAGTGTTGAAAACTGAATAGACCACTCCAAAAGTATTTTCAGTTTTTCTGAATTTACTATTTATTGGTGTATGTGTTTAGGTGAAATGAAAATTTCATTCTGTGAACTGGAACAATTCTCCCAAATTCAAAATGAACAACATTTATTTGCAGAGAACTGAAATAGGACAACATAACAAAAAGATACAGGGTTTGCTGATCTTGAATACTGCAAAGAAACCACGTTAATGTTCATTTTTTTGATACCACAATACTAACTCTTTTACTTGTATTCCCGAAGGTTTATTTTGTTGAAATTCAACAGACACTGAAGTAAAATGTTTTTCGGTGGTTTAAATTGGTTTGGTTGGTCTCCCAGCTGTTTCGCTGGTTTTAGACCGATGCAAACACATTTCAGCTGGTCATTCAGCTCACCGGCCAGCTTAAACCAGCAAAGCCCACCTAACCATTTTAGAAAAGCTCAAGCTGTTTTTTCAGCAGGGTTTTAACTGCATTTCAAAGAGTTCCCCGACGTCCCCGGGGAGCTGGAGGGCTTCATCATATTCAGTTGTGAGGAGAGCTCCCTATCGGCACCCGCTGAGGGTTTCCCCACCAAGCTCCAGGTTGAATATCTAGATAAACATTTGCTGCTCTGCACGTTTGTTTTTAATGACCTGTTGAAAACATCGGATGCTAATCAAGCAGGCGCAACCCCAACACGCTTAAGCTTCCGCTAACTGGTTTCAGGCGGCCGGCGTTTTGATTTTCTCCGGTAGTGCTGATTTACAAACCAGCCTGAACAGACAGTCTTGGCCCAATTACAAGAGCTGAAAGATGGACTCCGTATGGGTGCCGCTGTTGTTGTTAGCAATTAGCTAGCGGCTAGCAACTGGCTCTGTTTATTTAACTATCTCTTATCTCATGCCTCCAGAGAACTCTACTGTTATGAAGCTTTTAAGGAAGCCGAGTGTGCCTTTTGTCTCTGTAGTGTATCTTCATGGTTTCCTTTTTCACTTTATAGCATTCAATGAGCAAAAGTGACAGCCTGCACAAAAGTGCAAACAGGATATGAGCACTCTGTCGGTACCTTTGAGCTTTGGTTGAATCAGAGGCATTTTTCACAGTAGACATGAGCATGGAAGTGGGTCCAAACGTGTGGCGCCTAATATGTGTCCACTTAAGAGTCTGCAGGTTTTGTATTCTCTTTTGCCACAGATGTGCATAACACACGCTTCGACAGGAAAGGCTATCTTGAGCACATGTGTCGCCCTTGCTGATGTAAATGTGCTCGGATTGTGTTTGTGGCCGACTCCTATTTGGGTCATTTGACCTGAGGAATCACTTTTGTGATGGCTATTGTTTGGAAAAGGAGCGGCTGCTTCTGATGTAAATATTTGGCACATATCTGGAGGTATCAGGAGGGATGTTGTCATCCATTGTTGCTGAGTTTGAGGGTCCACCTTCATATGTCATTACAATTAGTATAACAATTCATAGCACACAAATACATTGGGTAAAGTATTTTTATCAACAGGCCTTCTATTTTTACTGAAATGGGATTGTTTTTAATAACCCTTTCCAAGGGCGTAAGTTTAATTTTTAATTGGTTGGGACATTAAATTGGTCTGCAAAGCCACTTTGTCACAAAAAGTTTAACGCTGTTTACTTGAATTATTTAAACAATATAATAATTGAACAATGCTAAAAATAGTTTTATTTGAAGTAGGCATGCACCAATAAGTCAATTTTGGCCAATAAGCGATAATTATTTAACACTGGAAGCCGATAATCAATATATTGGCCGATACATAGTATCTTAATATTAATATAACATTTTCTGAGACCGAAATAAAAGTTTTAAAGTGGACAACTGCTTTTGAAAAACATTGACTGCAGAAATCATGGTTACCATTAGTTCTCTTTTTTACCCTGAAAATCATGTACCAAGCCTACTTCACAAGATTTTTTAACTATTAAACTCTGGTATGTTTGTTTAATCAACGTATTATTTATGTTCTTCCCGGACAACCTAGAAAAGTGTCCTTAATAGCCACATGTCTAACTGGTGTCAAGAGAAAAAGCATTCAGACAACAATCGGCTTTAAACATTTTGCTTTTGTTCCTATAATTTACATATTTATATAAATCTCCACACTGTTCCTATTAACAATGTTTTGTTAATAACAGTAAGTGAATGATCATGACAGAAAGACAGTACTGTGGTGGATTTTAACTGTGAGTGTGCAGCTGAAATGGATTAACCAGAGAAAACAATTTATCATTTATCGGTTATAGTTTATCGGCAAATACCGATAACACCAAAAATGTCAATTTATCGGCCGATATTGATATGGCCGATCATTTATTCAGCATCCCTAATTTGAAATAGTTTCCTACACTGTTTTTAATTGTTATCATTCTCATTCTTTCTATTGCTGTCTACAGCAGGATCAGTTTCCTTAGAAATACACCAGAATATACAACTAGCTACGTTTTATATACACACGTACTTATGACTAAATTGTTCAAACAACTGTATGTATGACTGAGTGCTTTATAAAACTCTATTACAGAGCAACCTTATAATTACTTTAATATAATGCACAACAAATAACAAAATCATGTTTTAAAAGCCTATCACCATGCCTCTGCCTTTCCACCTAGGCTACAGCTGCTTCTGCTACCTAATAAAATGACACAATTGGTGGTGCGTGGCATCTAAACTTTTCAAAGCTCTCATTTCAAACACACACAAAGAAACTATACTGTTGATTGTCAACCTAAAATTTGTCACAGTACCGAATTTCACAACTAACATAATACTATTGTTTTACATCACCTCTTACACGCCTCTCCATAACATGACAGGCCTGCTCCTGTCACATGACCTGACAAAATAACATATTAATAAATGAACACATATATGGCTATTATATCTATAGCTTACTATAATCATAACAAATGCCATTAACAAAAGCACTTAAGATAATGTTTAATGGGCTTACTTTGGTTTGTCTTATATTCGCATAGGTTTATGATATACATTATATATTGCCTAAAACATAACCCTTACGCAGCTGAACTTGTCACTAACAGTTGGACAGAAACATAATTTGGATCATAATTTGAGGAAATGCTTGTTAAAAATAAGCATTTTTGCTAATAAAGGCATATGACACATTCGATTTTCATGATATTCAACTATATTTAGTTTTAGTTATCATTTAGTAAATAAATACAGACACGCACTAACGTATAAGTTTGCAACTCATCCAGTTAAAAGGGGATTGTCATCCAATTGGGAAAACTCTGTTCCTGAATCAATATGTGACGCAATTTGTCCAGTATTCTTGTCAATAAACTTTTGCTAAGAATGTTTTCTCACTGGGTAACCTGCATAATCATTCTCAGAGCGACTCATCGTGACAGAGTGGTGGTGCGTACAACCGAACAGAATCACCTGACACTTACGTCACACGTAAGTTAACCAATTGTGTACCATAAAATGCGCTATTTTTATGAACACTGTTGTAAAAGATTTAAAATTTCAATTAAATGATTACTGGATAAATAAATGTTGAATAAAAAGTAAAAAAAATGTATTTAAAGTAACAAGTAGAAAACACAGAAGGACATCATTAGTTAATTATAAATAAAGATGAATTGTTTGGTCGAAATCATTGGTAGGGACAATTTAGTGTTCTTTATGTAACCAAAATGATGCCCTTGACCTTTCATGCATAGAGGTCATTACAGTGGACAGATACACTGTATAAAATCCTAAAAACGAATATTTTGGCAGCTTGGGCACCTGAAAAATGCAAAATTACATGTTTTTCAAATTCACACCCAGTGTGGTTTTTTTTAAATAACAATTGAACACACACAGACACACAAATCCTGACTGGGATTGGTATACATTCATGCATGAAAGGGTTAAAGGTCATTCTTAGGTCAAAGAAACAGTCAATATTTTCTGAAAAGTTGTTATGTTTACTTAGTATTTAATTAAAAAAGATCACTGCTAACTTTCCATTTTCTTTCTAATCCTAATTTAGCATGTCACACCCTAAATTTCGGGTCATAATTACCATAGACATTGTGCCCCCCCCACCCTAATTCAAAGAAGTGGTAATGTATGAGTTTTCTTCAGCTGTTCCTCCCAAGTTTATCTATGTGGTAAGAGCCTAACTATTCAATTCCAGCATTATGGATGTGACATTTTCAATTAAAACATGAAATTTAAGTTCTCGTAGAATGTATTTATTTTATTACCATTGAATCATCTCTTTATATTTTCCTAAAGCCTTATGAGTCCAGATATAAGAAAGAGAACAGTTTTTTAAAGAGAGGAAATACATGCGTTATAGATGTGACGAAAAATCACACAAACTTCTTAAAGATGACATAGGATTTTTATGAATTAAAATGCATAACCAGAAGCAATAATAGCCAACCAATTTAGAAGGGATGGTTCATTATTAAACATTAAATAGTAACTATATTTTAATCTTCATGTGTCCATTTACGAAGACTATGGACAGTTATGGATGTGACAATTGAATAACCTGACTATGGAAAACTATGCTTTAAAACTTTGAGACTTCACATCAGGCCCGTCTTCACAGGGGGGCCAGGGTGGGCTTTGCCCACCAAATTTGAAGCTTTGCCCACCCTGGCTCCACCCAGAGCTGTTGAGAGAGAGGATCTGTGAACCGTCGTTGCTGTGAAAAACTGTTACATTGCAGTGAACGGACTTTGCGCAACTTTCTCTCTCAGCGACTCTGCGTCAGAGTCCTGCACGGGTACTTGTTTGATAAACCCGCACCGGCAGTAATTAAAAGAACACCTGACATCCGACAGCAGTAATAATTTAATTCCGTACACGTTTGACAAAAATTACATGAACCGCACCTTCATTACATCTACATGATGTATTGTAGACAAAACCATTTGTTTGCTTACCCAACAAGTAACAAAATATTAGGATTTTTTTGCTAAATGCTTAATGCAGAAAAGGAACCAGGAGCATGAGGTCCATCAGTTGCACAAGATTGGCTACAATACTCAATCCTGAAAAGCGCGCTGCAATTGAAATCAGCTCTTAAGACAGAGCTTGAACAAAAATAAGCACAGGAACGTGTAAAAGCAGCTTCGTATCAGATGAGGTGAGTTGAAACAGTCTTGGCTACTGGATCCGCATAACGCCCGCGGGTATTATTTCCTGACCCGCATACGAACCCCAAATGACACATGAATAATTATTACACCTGTAACATAAGAAGAAAGAATAATTCAAAACGTTAATAATTCTTTTGTAAATAGTTTTTTCATAGTTAATAGTTTGGGGTAAAAGAAAAATATATTTAGTGACCCCCTTCCGCCCACCTGGAAAATCACTCGCACACCTCCATCCCATATAATCAAAACTTTAAGTCCTACATTATCATTGACACAGACTATTAGGAATTTAAATACCTATATTAAGTAATTTAAATGAAGTACATTTTACTGATATCTTCGGACTGTTGTTTGTTTTAATTAAAATAACTATTATAAATACATAAACAGTGAAAGCGTGCATTTTCATGCATGTACTTGTATGTGGGTTTCAAGTATATGTGTTATGCAAACAAACATACACAAACACTATTTCCAGAGAATGGCCCTCAAAATAACTCCCGCAAACACCAGCACAACTAATGTTGTGCTCAGATACACAGAAAACAGATACGAAAAATAAACACAGGTCCAGAAGTTTCCGACCCAGTTAACCTTATTTAGACACTGCACATCACAATGGTTCCCAAGACACTTACGGCATAAATCTAACCATGATGGGTAATGCTGCCAATCTGAGAGGCACAGAGACACAGTGAATTATGGGATGTCACAGGAAAGAGTCTGCCTGGCAGGATGTCCCTTCCATTTGTGTTGCTCCACTGAGACGTGAAGACGGTCGTGTTTGGTAAACCAGTGCTGTGAGTCCTCAGATTATTGATAAAGCCCTTCCTGAACCAGTGAATATGGAAGGAGGAAATAAGCTGGTGTGACTCTCCGGAGAGAGAGGAAAGAATACTGAAAGCAGGGCTCTTGGGACATTAATATATCATTAAAATTATATGTGACCCTGGATCATAAAACCAGTCTTCAGTATTTAACAAGAGCCAAAATTACCTTGAATGGGCCTAAATTAATCATTTTTCTTTTCTGCCAAAAATCATTAGGATATTGTAAGATTATTTCTTACTTGTCCCTTAAATCTAAGTTTGATTATTCTAAGTTGAAGAGGGTAGTCGATTGAACCTTCAGAGTTTCGGGATCCCGGAGACCAAGAATGAGCAGACACAGAGATGTGCAGTCCAATCAGAGTCCAAAGTTTATTACATTGATAGGTGATATTTATATAAGTAACAACAGGTCATGGAAAATAACTAGACATTGGTATCTCCTTATTAGGTTAAGAAATCATATATTTTAGTTCCCTTTTTCTAGCATCTAGAACATTCAAAGACAGTATGTCATCGAGGCGTATGTCATCGAGGCACTTGACTAGATTTATGTCATCCTAACTGGTCCGGACATGTCCCTTGAATAGTACTCCTCATGAGAAAGCTCAGCAACGTTATTTCACAAAGCCTGTTATACATTGACTAGGAAGATTCGTTTAACTAGGCCCACACTTGACCTTATATGACTTTAGATATAATGAATGCACAAACATCATTGAAATACATCTCTCATAATATGATAAGTGAACAATAATCATTTTAATACATTTCACACAATATGTATGGGACACAGACAAAACCCAAATTCTCACAGATATTAAGCGACGATCATGTTTCATAAAGATATTTAGTAAATTTCCTATCCAAAAACTTTATTTTTGTGAGTGAACAGCCTGCTACATTGCCTCCGATTAACAACTTCAAAGGCACTTTTCTCAATATTTAGTTTTGTTCATCTCCAACAGATATTATCCTAACAACCCATACATCAATAGAAAGCTAAATTATTCAACTTTCAGATGATGTAAAAATCTCAATTTCAAAAAATTGTCCCATAAAACTGGTTTTGCTGTCCGGGGCCACATAAAGATAGCAACTCGGTTGCCTTTATTCATACTTTTCAGTTGTGTTTAAATGAATTTTATTTACAGTAAATAAATTTAAACTCTGACTTCCAGTGACCATCCAGTTCATCTTTACTGAGCAAAACACAAATCATATCATACACACCCATCATGCACATATGCTGTATATAGTTTATGTAATGAAGGTGGGGCTAGCAGCAGCTGGAACACAATAAAGCATTGTGCTGAAAAAAATCTGAGCTCTTGCTTGCCATATGGTTTTGTGATCAATCTAAAGTAAAATGTGCTCTTAAGTGGCGACCTATTGCACACAACATCCGAAGCCGACTCATCCATCCTACTCACTGTCAGAACACACACACACGCAGCCTCTGATTGTCTGCACACACAGATGTATGACATCATTAATTCATTGTTCACATCTAAACTCTGGAGGCACATGCAGAGTGCAGGGCTTTTCATTTTCAAAACAATAACAAAAATGATGTAACCTAGGACATGTTCAACCAGACTTCATCTTCTTTGAACCTGTATTCTTTTGTTAATTTCTTGTTAATAAACAGCCAATGTCAGTGCTTCCAGCTACCACAAAGCCCTGTGTGTATGTCTGCCGATGGAGCCGGAAATTGAATTAATTAGTTTATATAAGATATAACTATGTTTGACTGCATTATGTTTGCAGTGTAAGCACACGATTTTTTAAAACATACACAAATATTTGTGTATAAAATGATTAGTGGAACATTTTATGCAGACTTATTTAACCTCAATGTATGTCATCTACCGTGCCCCTCATGTTAACTCTGGAGCCCCCCAAACGCGGACCCCAGGTTGGGAACCAAAGTAAAAGTGGTTCTTGGCTCATTAGGGGAACCCCTTTAAGTGCTATATAGAACCATATCTTGGTGCTTCAGTGTTTTATTCAGAGGTTTATACGGTGCTGTATGGTTCTTCAACGGTGCTATATAGCACCTCAGTCATCCCAAAGAACTGCTGACAAATGTTTCTATGCTCTCCTACTTGTAAGTTGCTTTAGATATAAACGTCTGCCAAATTAATAAATGTAAATGTGAATGTTAAAGTGGTTCCCCTACAAGCCAAGAATCACTTTTAGTGCTATGTAGCACCTTTATTTAGAAACTTCTGTAGACTGGAATATGTTAGTACAGGACAGAACAGAATAAAAAATGAATTGGATAAAAAATAATAGAATAGAGTTTGTTGTCATTGCACCGCTGTATAATAAAATGTATAGCGCTCTCCTTGAGAAACTGCTCCGGTTGCGTGTGTTCACTACTCACTGGATGGGTTAAATGCAAAGGTCAGATTTTGGTTATAGGTCAGCATAACTGACAAAAGAGGTCACGCTGACTTAGCAGTGCACGCACAAGCAGAATTACATGTAGACAGATATGATGAAACATCTGTAAGCTATATGCATGAGGGGCACATTTATCTATACAGATACCATTATAGTACACAAGTCAGTAAAAAATAAATAATAAATAAAATGAGGTTGAAGTCTAGTTTTGTAAGGGTGTAGTCCCTCTCTGCACAAATCCAATATGTATTTATTTTGTCAAAATGCCATGACCGTGACACATTTGATATGAGCGCTTCTGCAAAGAATATGATTATCTCTGAATAACATCTTTGGAAAATGAGAAGTAAATGACCACAAAGGGAAAAGCTCAGAGGAATGAATAAAAAAAATTAAAAAAAATCTCCATTAACTAACTGAACCTTCTCAAGTGTTTTAAAAGAAGAAGAAACAGCAGCACAGAAGAACGATGGGAGAGGACGGATCCCACGGGAGCCGCTGGAAACTGTTATCGTGGACTCGCCTGTGACCTCCTCCTTTAATCTTCAGTGCCTGCGTGTGAATGGGTTCCTTAGCTTTCTCATGACTTTCAGTACACCTTCACTCAGTTAAACATCATGTCTTACTCCAGCCACCCATCTTACCCCCACCGATGAGTGTGTGTGTTTGTATCCTGTATCTGCAGACTTGGTTTCCTCACTAAGGAGAAGGTCTCAGGGACGGGAAGATAGGAGACAGTGGAGACGTGGAGCAACAATGGCAGGAAGACAGTCAAGATCAAATAGTGATTAAGGTAAAAAAACATTCCTGAAATAAACCCAAAACACACTCTTCTGGCAAACTCGAATGGATGTGATGCACGCTGCTACACTTAAAGAGAACAGTAAATATGTTTTGCTATTCCAATTTTTTTTACGGCTATGATTGTTTTCACACAGATCTACACAATCTACTATCTTCAACATCAACCGATTTGTAGTTTACAGTTTTTTTTACTTCTGACAAAATTTTAAATGCTCTCTCATTTATACTGTAAGTGACAGTGGATAAAAGTGTCTGCAAAATGAATAAATCTAAATGTAAAAATGTCTTTCAATGGTCAAATTGAAATATATCCCTCCTCTTGGCTCCAATTTTGCTGCATAAACAGACAAAAAACACAACAGAGACAAAATATTTTCATGAAAATCAACTTAAAACTGGCTCCCCTATATTTGTCCATCATTATTTTAAAGGGGGGATGCAGCGGTGTTTCATGCATTCTGACTTATTTACAATATTATACATGCAAGCATATCAAGCTTAACATGGTCAACTTGTCAAAAAACGAGAAGTAGTATTTCTGTGCTTGATACACTCCACTTTTATAAGTCTGGTTCCCTGTTTCGTAACAGGGATCCTATTCCTTAATTGGGCAATTCTCCAGGAAAAGCATGGCAAGTTGAAAGAAAGAGCCCACCCACGCGCCAACCGACGAGAGAGACCCCCTTACCATTAAGATTGGCTGTGCTGCGTCAAGATTGGCTGCGCTGTGGGCCTGCAGCCGCAGTTCGTTACTCTGGCGATAGTGAAGTTTAATTGTGTCTGTTCGTGTACGGCATCTCAGTGATGAACGTTATTATTATTATAACAGTGAATATAACATATTGGAGATTGTTTGAAACTGATAGATGGAGCGGTCCGAGAGTTTAAAGATGCCGGGGATGAACCGCATAAGGTAAGTCAAACCAAGTCATTCGTCTGTCTTTTGTTGGCAATCGGCGCATACGTGCATAATGTAAACAACACAAATTTATAGTGAAACAATAGTTAGGCAGTAGAGAATGTGATGATGTAGGGCGTGCTGATGATTTATTTCCCCCCCCCCGCACACCCCCACGAGGTCTTGTTTTTCCGGAAGTAATCGTAGAGCTGTATCTATCTTTTATAAATGTGATCAAACCAAATACTCTTCAAAGATACAAAGTATGCAATACTACTCTATAGGTACTCAAGATTCATATGAGATCGGCAGAAACTGCGTGTGTTGTGCCAGTTTAAAATAATATGCCGTCACAAAAAGTCCCAGTTCCTCTGACTCAGATCAAATTTGTCCAAGTGCAAAAATACCGAGACAAATCCACTGCGTTATTTTGGCAAACAAAATCACAGTGTCTACCGTCACACGCCCAAAGATGTATGTGCGAGGGTGTAAACAATAAACACAGAGCGCTGAGGTCAACTGTGAAAGGTTGTTGATCACCAAGTCATCCTGCACCAGAAGCAAACAGCCGAATTCCTCTTCCTGTCTTCTGTTCTCAGTAAAAGCATCTGTTTGACATCTGACCCTGACCCGACAGAACCGATATCCTGACCCACACGCGCTCAAACCCGCTACTGGAGTTTTCCCTGACGGTGACCAGCGTGCATCTGTGGTGATGAATAATACACAGTTATACACTGTAGCTCATAGTGGCCGTGGGATCAAAGCTCCAGTATAACATTTTTTCTTACAGTCTGGGGGAGGTGGGGGTCCTTAGAGGTCAAAGACCCCTGTCACTAAAGCGGTTCAGACTACTCTATTAGCTCATTACTGCGAGTTTAATCCCAGACGCCTTTCCATGTGTCTACAGTAGGATTATGTGTAAGAAAACAACATACACGAAAACACAAAATAAACAGCTCAGGATATTACACGGCTGTTGAACTGTATTCTGTGACACTCATGTAAATCACAGTCGTTCCGGTTGTTTCGGTATGGGGCGTTTAGCCGCCCTATGTCTGGGTGTTTCAGGTCTGGATGGATGCTGTCCGGGTCACGTGTCTCAGATTTATTTATTGCACACTGCAAAAAGTATATATTTCATGTTTAAAAATGATTTCGTAAGTTTAGACATAATGTATTTATGCTGGACTGTTTCTTTAAGATGACTTCTTAACGAGAAGAAAAATGTCAAATGCATACAAAAGGGGGAAGGAATAAGAAAGCTGCGCTGTTGTCCTGTGCGATCCGTCTTCCGCAACACCTCATGCATGATGACCCATTTTTGTCTTCAGCTGCAATAAATAATAGCTGTGTTTCCTTCTTTATGGTTTATGAGCTTTCCCAACTGTGCTAGGTCTGTCATAATATCACATTTCACTCATAAATTATCATTGACAGAAGACATCACAATAAAAACGTGATTTCAATATCTATTGAAATAAAACAATTCTATCCGTAAAATGTTTCATACATTTTGTTTTATCTTTTTTTGTTCGATGAATCACACTCAACCAAATTTCAACCAAATACTGGATTATTTACGATATTATTGTATGTGTGGTATAAACATAATATCAATAATCAGTTATTAATATCACTATTATTGTCAATAGCTATATATTGTGACACCCCTGACACCCCTACACTCTAAAAACAATCTGTAAAAATAGGGCAAAATATACTGTATTAACATTTTTATAGTTGTTTAACCTGTATTTTACATTTGCATTAAATTGCATTTAAGCATTAAAGGAAATGTCCATAAAATAAAGGGAAATGTAATGGTAATTTTCTGCCAGTACTTTATCCGTTATTTACAGGATTTTTTATAGTGTACAATGTGTTCAAAAGAGTCAAACACCTGGTTGATTATCAAGAAAACATCTTGTTGGTGGCCGTCACACGGTAAGTGTGTGTGTATGTGTGTGCACCTGTGATGTGACGGGGGAATAGGTGTAATGTGTTTGTGGATGTCACACATGGTTCTGGGACATAGTGATGGGTGACTGTTTCAGCAGTTACTAAAGGACAATTCATTTTTGTGCTAGCATTTTGCTCAAGCCATAATTAGGCACCTGTATATCTTAAGTTACCTCTAAGTGTCAGTAAGTAACCGCCTAACACCCATGCAAAATACCCAAGCAACTGCATAGCAGTAGGGTATGTACACACATGAAAAAAATAATGCAGTATACTTAAATATTTACTATTATTAACTGTATACAATTGTAGTATACTCAATTATACCATAGATATCCCCAAAATGTATGAATATATACTACTGTGATATAGTGTTACCTACAGTCAATTGATAAATTGTAGTAAATTCTGTTTTATACTTAAACAAATATTAAAGTACATATTTACTACTCTTTATCACTTTACCATATTCAATACTAAAGAATACTAAGGTAACTTATATGGTAAAGTGATAAAGAGTAAATACTGTTATATACTTTGACATTTATTTATTGTAGTAAACTGTAGCAAGTTGTGGTATACTCAAATATACTACAATAATACACTTCGTTTGTAGTATTTTGTTTTATCAACTAGATACAAAGGGTTGTAAATACCAGAAAACTTTTATACTTACTACACTGAACTGTGTGAAATTGTAGTATACTATAACAGGTAATACACTTTGATATAGTAAACCGTAGTATTAATACTAGTTTTTATAGTGAAGCAATAAAGGGTATTAAATACTGATTTACTTTAATATTTACTGTAGTGAACTAGGATATTAAAGTGTACTGTAGTATAGTAATATCCACACTTAGTTCATGTATACTACCGTGTAAACTAAAGTAATCTGTACTGAAGAATACTTACAATGATTATTTTGTACTAACTTTAAAAATATATAGTTTCAAAGAATTTTACGTACAGTTTAATAAATACTAAAGTATACTTAACAAGTCTGAATGGGAGAAAAACTGTTTTTGATCTAGCAACGTTGTTTTAATACTAAGAGAATTTAACTTAGTTTGGTAAAATGAGTTTGTCTTCTTAATGCTTAGATTGTATAAATTATAAAAAATAAAAGCCTTCTTGACCACATTCTTGCAATAATTGACTTGATTTAGTGGTTTGACTAACACACTTTTCATTATACAGGGATGGATCACTGCCGTACATCCGCTGGCAGGAGGGGTGAGGTGGGGGGATGTGAGGGGTTCTGGGAAACGATGGGCCGTGGTGAGGATAGAGGAGCAGTTCAGCATCTTTGACATGCAAATCTCTGCATAGAGCTGAAGCGGAGAGGACAACAGGTGTCCCAGTCCACACGTGAGGACCACAGTGCTCTCATTCACCTCTCCTCATCCTACATTCAATCTCTCTCTTCCATTTATTCCCACCGTACACGAGCTGATTTATAATCACACGGTTAAAGAATCATGAGACAAACAACAGACGCTGAAATTCAGAGAGTATCAAATTTAATCATGAAAAATGTTTTCGATGTTTTTTGCGCAAAAATATAACAGAAGGATGGTAAAGTTTGAGCACGAAAATTAAGAATAAAATAGCTTCTGTTAATTAGACAGTAACATTGATGTTTTGGCACAAAGATTGTATTATAATAAATCTGTTGACCAAAAGCAACAAATAGTTAATGTGAGTATGTTTAGATTTTTACAGTGCTTTACAGAGGTTAATCATTAAGAAAATTAAGTTATTACAGCACTGCTTCAGGACTGAAAACAAATCTTACAATACATGCAATATGTCAGAGGAGATTTAACAGTTCGCTATATATATCTAAATATCGTACGTATTTCAAATAAATATAATAATTAATTCCTGTGGTTTCTCATTGCAAGTAAAAGATGATGTCAGATGTTAATTGGGTTAACATCTGGAAACAGTGGACATAGAGCACTGCCAGCTTACAAAATTATCACATCCTCCCAAAATCCCCTATAACAAACGGAAAAAGAATTATCATAAGCTCACCCCATTAACGCATACACAACATCCTATAAATATACGTTTATTCATAATATCAGTCCTTAAAGGAAGTCATAGCAAGAGAAGAAAATGTCTATTTGCAACATAAAATTAGTGTTAAAACGATCTCGGTTATGCTATTTACATAACAGAAAATATTTAAAAATATCATTTTCTTACAAAAGTCTAATGGTTTTACCAGACAGCATCCCTTCGGTTTTACCAAACTGAAAATATGAAAGAAATGTGCAAAGGAATCTCTTGGTCAAAAGCTGAAAATATAACTCTCACATTATATCACATTGGAAATACAAAACACATGTAATGATATCTCGAACACACACATATGGAATGTACACAGCGAATAGACTGACATGTATCTGATGTTTAACCTTACAAACAAAATCTACAAAGAATAGACCTACATTCATTAATGACAGTTTTGGCACTAAGTATAAATAACATGTTTTTAATGGGGAAGCTAATTGTTTAATTTATAACAGTTAAAGTAATAATCAAAAACACATTTTTGCATACGTATTACTTAGAAGCAAGAAAACGGATTGTAAAGATATCAGAAATCATGAATATGTGAAACAAGACACATCAAGATATATTGACTGGTCACTGATTTCTGCTTGAGCTCCCAAATCTGTGTAGAACAGCTCTGTAGAGCCCCCTACTGGTCCAAAAAGTGAAGTGCAGTTGAGTTTAACGTCAAGACAGAAAGAAAACAGGCTACAGATTCGCTTTCAAGCATAGATTTTTTTATATTATTTAAAACACTTAGGATTTTTTTCACCCTAAACACTAAACATCCGTCATTATTTATTGAACCCCATATTTTCTTCTGTAAAACAAAAATGGAGATTTAAAGCAAAATGTCAATTTGTTTTTACATATATGAGCTGGATGGTTGACCACAAAGTTTAAAAAATCGTGCACTTTATTTAGACTTTATTGAGCCTTTATACAGATACATGCTTGCTTGCAGTCCACATTTTTCAATTCTTTCCAGCTCTCAGATCTCATCTGCGGTGGCTTCTTTAAAAGTAAACCCAGAGAAACAAATTGCATTTAGTGTCCACCTGCTGTCAAACCCGAGACATATCCATAAGCAGAAATACATCAAACAGAGATTTAAAGCTATAGCAAAGATTTCAGCTTGTTTCTCACAAAAAATCGTAGCGCATCTGAATCGTGATTGAACTCAGACAACCTCCATTTCTGTTCTACAGAAGATAAATTTAAGGATCGTGATGAGGTGAAGGCTTTTTTTTTGGCTGAACTGTTCCAGTAAGGTCTCAGATAAATTATAAAGTCTTTAGATAGACAGACGGATGAAGTGTTCTTGCATCTCACTGAATCATTATAAGGAATGAAGCACTAGAATGATCACACAGTGATTTATATTCTAAACTTTGACCCAAATGACTGATCTGAACGTCAGTCTTGGCTATTCATTCTTCACTTTATTTCCATGTAAACACACCTGAAAACCTCATGATGGTTTCTTCTGGGGGTCCTAGGTGTAATTGCTGCCACACATATTTTTGGATTGATGATTTGGTCCATTAATCTCACATATGTGTCCAAATCCTGAGACTGGGGAGGTGGGATGACGGTCAGTCATGATTCCTGGAATCATGGTTCATCGTCCCAGCATCTTCTCCTGCGACGGGTCACAGGTAAGTGTCGTGCTCTGTGCTACTGAGACTCTGAATGGAGCCATGCAGAACCACGTCTTTTTGCAGGAGATGCGATTCGTCAGGTGACGGGTTGGCGCTCTGTATCGGTGGTTCTCCAGGAAACGAGTATGGATTGAGTGGTGGGGATGCATTTATTGTCTCTTTCTTCTTCTCCCCTTTGCTCTTTTTTGTATTCCTCTCTTTTTCCACCTGGCCGTCTGTGGCCTGTGGTACCTGGACGATGATTGTAGGGTGCTGTTTGAGGTCCTGGCGGCTGGGCGGCTCGGCGGACATGATGGCTTTGGCGCCGTGCATTCTGGGTGGTGATTTACAGTGCAGCTCACCGTGGGTCTCTTTCCAGCGTCGGAGCTGAGAGAGGTGCTCTTTCTCTACGTCTCGCTCGGACACGGCCAATTCAATGACCTAAGAGAAAGATGATATGCATTTGACTCTTCATTTTATTATACAAATCTACAAACAGATTTATGATCTTTTTTTATTATACAGCCACTACTCTTTGACATGAAACAGATTTGTACTAGTGCATGAATGTCACATGGCTCATATGCCCTATAAATAGAAATAAAGTACAACAAATGAGATATACACACAATTACAAAAAATCCCATGTCCTACTTTTACACACACTTTTTCGTAACTTTTTAGGCAAATTAAGTCCTAGTAAAAGCCTGGAAGTGCTTTTTGACTTTTATTGACCAGCAGAGGGAGACATCCTACAGAGGCTGGTGTACAGATCTCAACAGACTGTGATCTCAGTTATGCTTGGTTGCATTTTTTAAAATGTACTCACAAATAGTACACAGTCTTAAAAAAAGACTTAAAACAGAAGTTAAAGTCGTAGAGATACCCTCACAAGAACAGCTGTATATGTGTGTGATACCTCTTGAACTAGGAAAACCTCCTGCACGTATCGTGGCTCAATGGATCTCAGTAGCTCCATGGTCTCATACTGGCCCGGACACGCCTTGAGTTTCTCCTGAGATCCCAGCATGCACTTCAGCAGCACCAGACCCACTCGGAAGATGATCTTTACTCCTGCATTAAACAGAGACATGCATCTTAATGCAACTTTCTCTTCTCTAACTTGAGCGCAACATCACAATAACCATTTGATGACTTTGTTGTTATCACAGCCAGAATTTATTTCTTAACCACTTTCTAAGAAATTAATAAGCATTTTTTTGAACCAACAGTAAACTAAATTACTAATCCAATATCTTTGCCCAAACACATGCAGCGACCCACGGCATTGGCAGAGAGCTACCTATAAACGTCCTGATTGGCTGACAGGTAACAGATTTTTTTGTCATTGTAAACAGAGTCAAGGTCATTTACAGGTCCGATTTTTAAGACAGTGAAATCTATCAAGACTGTTGCATATTCTATGTGGGGTAAATAAGAATATGTTGTATTCACTCCCCCTAACACCCCAAATAAATAAATAAGAGCGGCTTTAAACTGAAACTCTATTTCTTGTTAAAAAAACTTGAGAACTTTACCAACAATCAGAAAAATGTATAAATGATGACATACAGTAGTTGCCAAAATGAATATCCAACTTTGAACAATTTACATCTTCGCTCATTTATTCAAATCTTTTATTTAAGAGGCATTAAAAATGTTTCATCCCTGTTTTATTGATGTGTTTGGAATATAAACTGAAGCTCAGTTTAGAGGAGAATTTAAACAGGCTAGGACAAAAATACATAAAATTATACATTTTATTTGTACATTCAAATTATAACAGCATTCAAAAACCCAAGACAATGACTAGAATAAATTAAAAGTAATTAAATAAATATTAATATGCACTATGGTTTGTCTTTTTTCCAAATAGCTTTGCCAAATAAATACTTATAGTTTAGTGTTTTAACTATTTAACCATACATCATTCTTATTTTTGCATGGTTTAATCTGATCGGTCATTAAAATCAAATATCGTACAAATATATTTATGGAGTTAAATGTTAAATGTTCTATTGACCGTTTTATCTTAACAACATAAACAAACGTTACTGCGCATGACCTCAACTTAACTTCTCTTACACATTCACAAACAATAGAGTGCCTGTAGATTATTTCTGAGAACAATTAAAAGAAACCGAGAAGAACCGTTACTTGGCTAAAATCGTCTCTACAATATTTTGAATTTAGACTGCGTTACCAACCTCAACTACTAGATGTCAATGTACCATAAGGTTTCTTTAAATGCGACCAAGCTACAGGACCCATTCAACAAACAACAAAATTCAACAAATCCTTCATTTAATGCAATTCTGATGCAGTAAAATAATAATATAAATTAATATTAACACTAATTAAATTAAATATAAAAAGTAGCCAAACACAAAAGTTTCTCTGCAAGTTTCGCTGATGCTGATCTGCAAAGGCATCAAACAGCAGTCAAAGCCCATACGGTTGAGATAGCTATACTCACCCTCACAGAAGAACATGTCCCACACGCGCAGGACAGAGGCCCAGGGGAGCGTTCTGGAGAAGGCACACATGAACCATTCTGTCATGTAGAGGATGGGGTCGATTTTATACTTCTTCAGGTGCCTGTGAGCCACGGGAGACACGCGCTTGAGAAGAGCAAACAGGATCTCACCATCTAACTGAATGGCTTCCTGTGTAGAGACAGAGATACAAAATAATGTTAAGGGCAAGGCAAGGCAAGTTTTTTTATATAGCACATTTCATACACAAGGGCAATTCAAAGTGCTTTACATAAAATGATTGACAGAAAGAAATAAAACGTATCTTAAAAATGCAAATGATTTAAGATCACGACAGCAATAAAATTAATTAAAAATGTGAGTGTATATATAAAACAAAATAAAAATAAATTAGAAATAGAAGTGCAGTTGATGTTAACCAGCACAGTGCTCAGGTTTTGAATGCACAGCTAAACAAGTGTGTTTTTAATCTGGATTTAAAAGTATCTACTGTTGGTGAATGTCTGATGTCTTCTGGAAGCAGATTCCAGCTACGGGTGGCGTAATGGCTAAACGCTGACTCGCCCTGTTTTGAGTGAACCCTTGTTATCTCTAACTGACTTGATCCTGATGATCTGAGAAGTCTGATTGGTTTATATTCAATGAGCATATCTGAGATGTATTTGGGTCCTAGACCATTGAGTGATTTATAGACAATTAATAATACTTTGAAGTTGATTCTAAAAGTAACTCGTAACCAGTGTAAGGACCTGAGGATTGGAGTGATATGCTCAGATTTTTTGGTTCTGGTCAGAATCCTGGCAGCAGTGTTCTGTATGAGCTGCAGCTGTCTGATGGTCTTTTTGGGAAGACCTGTAAGGAGTCCATTACAGTAATCCACGATGAAAGCATGGACTAGTTTCTCTAAATCTTGGCTTGAGACAAAACATCTGATTCTGGCTATGTTTCTGAGATGGTAGTACGCTGATTTGCTTATTGCTTTGACATGACTGCTGGAACTCAACTCAACTCAACTTTATTTATATAGCGCTTTTTACAATTTTCATTGTTACAAAGCAGCTGTACATGAGACACATTGAATACAAGTAAAAAAACTAAAGGCATATACCTGTAAAAACAAGACAAAGGTGAAAACAACAAAGACAGACATACAAATGCTCCACATAGGGCTGGGTGATAAAACGATATCGATATTTATCGACGGCACAACATTGTCGATATCAATATAAAAAAAAGTTCGATATAGCGCTAGATAATTTCCTTAAAATGTGCGCGCCCGTGGCGTCCGAAAATCTTAAACAGCCAATAAGATGTTTTGTTACATGAGCGTGCTACGATTGACAAGCAAACAACCAATAAGATCTAATGTTCCGGGTTGCGTTAGTCTCAGTTTGTTTGCGTCATCGCCATGTTGACATTAGAACAGGTGCAAGATGAGTGCCGTGCCTGCCGTCAGCGAGGAAATTGTAAACAAAAAGCGAGATTTTTTATTTCTTTTCTTCCGACCAACATCAGAAGAACGTAGTGTGCAAGCGATGTAAAAAAACGTCAAAAAAGCGATACAATGACATAACCCATTCAATAGCGTACTTCATTTCAAAAGAAATGCTGCCGTTCAGCATGGTGGAGAAGTCACACTTTCGTTTATGGTTATAAAGGTTTGTTGGTATTACTTATTACAGATGCTGTTGTTGATCTACCTCAAAGTTTGCCTTGATTGTTCCATGTTTACATTAAATTAAGTGAACACATTTTGTAACATTTTAAGTTCAAAGTTAAAGTTTGTTTAAACTTTTATCTTAATATAAGTAGAGTAAGTTTTTTTTAATGGTAAAACTAATTTTATTTGCTGTATGCCTTAATAATGTGGGTCAGTTAAAATACAGTGGTTAAATACTAACTGTTCTATTTGTCATTTTTACTTTAAAATAAAAGGTCAATAATTATCGATATCGAACGATATGAAGCATCATATCGTTGATATATTTTTTAGCCATATCGCCCAGCCCTAGCTCCACACACACAATATGCAAACATACATACACACACACACATTGACATAGACGCACACACACACACAGTGAAAGCACACATTGGCGATAAAGGAGAAAGAACCACAGGTCAAATATTTAACGGACTATAAATTCTTATATGCAATATTAATTATGTCTAATTTCTGAATTCTAAAGCAGCCCCCCCGGCCAGGCAGATAGTGCAAAACAATATGCAAACGGTGGTGAGGAACCCAAAACTCCCATCGAGAAAAAAAACCTCAGGAGAACCCAGGCCCAACCAGGGGATTCCAGTTCCCCTCTGGCAAAAGCTGCTGCCTCTGCACAAGCTCAACAGTGCTTGCACAACAAGGCTAAATAAAAAATAAACTTAATAAGGTAAATGATAGATTTAAGATTATCATTCACAATCTAATAACATTTGAAATGTTGTAGGAAAATCAAAGTTGTGGCGTCCTTTATCCTATAACTAAGGTCAGACTCCAAAATGACCCAAGATTTTTTACCTTGCTTTGTGTCTTTAGACCTCTTAAGTCAAGGTATGTGTTTACCTTAGTAGTTTCATCCTTGTTACCAAAAACAATGACTTCAGTTTTGTTTTTATTTAACTGAAGGAAGTTTTGACACATCCAGCTGTTAATTTCATCAATGCACTGGCAAAGAGTCAATAGGCATGTAGTCATTAGCGACTACAGTTAAAGCAAAAAAATATTTTATAATCACTTAAGATTCTCAGACAGATTATAAGGCTCGATTTCTGTAGCTAAACTGGCATGTCATATTTGTCAGGAATGTATTTGAAAAAGTCTTCACTGAAGAATGTTTTCACTGTTTTTACTGTTTTCGTTCTTAAGACTCGTAACATGTAAATCCTGTGTGTTGGATGAACGTTTCTGTTGATACGTCCCACAAGATGTGACGCTGTGGTGAATTCGCCATCATTTCCATATTAAACAAATTTTGTGACGGAGACAATTTACACACTTTCAAAAAGAACACGGCGAGAGGAAACGCCCCAGGCTGAACTGAGACAAAAAGAGATGGAGAGCACAGGATCCTTTTGTTTGTTTTATCTAATTCTCTCTTTATCTGATGTTTGTGGCCGTGTCGCCCTATTCCTACTCTGGGATATTTGACTGTTTGACCCTGAAGGGTCAGACACAAAAGATCTTACATAATGCTGACCAACAGAATCCTGTTACACAATCTAGACAAAGCATGGCTTCAATTTCTTAAAGGGTTTTGTAAGTCAATTTGTTAAAAACTTAATTCTGAGCCATAATCATGTAACGGGTAGCCCCGCACACAACAAAATCTCATTGGTCCAAAATCACACGAAACTGCTTTAAAAAAAATTGCCGTTATTCTGTTTGCATTCTACATTCTTTTTACTTTCTCCAACGCCTAGCGTAAGACACGGTGGCTTTGTCCATTTAAACAGACTAGAAGGGGTTGTTTGTCTAAATCTTATCGTGCTAAACAGGTTTTGTAAAGATTCAGTTTAACAAGCTGGACTCTGTAAATCAACAGGTCCGGGGGGTTAAAAAGACTTTGAAGCGTAGAAGAGAAACAACCCTTGAACCCTGATCGCTCTAAAGGAGACATCAGCATTCCCTCAGCCGAAAAGTGTTTGTGATTACAAACTAGCCAGACATGCCAAAACAACACAAGAATGTCTGTGTGTTGTAAATCTTTCATGAGTTTGTTAGGGTGATGTGAATGTGCTGTTGATATGACACAGATCAGTGTGCTGTGTGCTCTTACCAGGCCTGCGCTGTAATATCCGGGCAGATACTTCTCACAGATCTGGACCAGACCCCAGAATGCATCCTAACAGATCATGAGCATAAAAGAACACCGGACATTAGTTGAGCGTGAGGCCTGACACGTGACATACTTTTCTGTTCTGGTTTCAAATGGATTCAGTTGAAAATTCAACTCATTTATTACATGACTGATTCCAACCAATCGTAGAATTTGTTGGTCAAATATTTTGCTGCTAAACAGTAGAACAGACGATTGTTCCAGATAACTTCAATATTAGTCTCTAGTATTACAATTTTCAAACTCAAAATAATTCAATGTTGCATTGTCTATTAGTTTATCCCTTTACTAAGTGGATAATTCATACTTTTTTTTTCACAAAACAAACTTAATGGGGTCATATGGCACGGATACGTGTTTTTCTGTGTCTTAGATTATCAGAGCCATAATCTGTGTTCTTTAAATTGACCCTGATGTGCTTTTTGACAGTTAGTAAATACATCTGAGAAGATAAATGACCAGGAGGAGCGGAGGCGTGATGACAGACCTCAGCCGGCATGTGCATCAGCAGAACAGCGGCGATAGGAGCTTGAGCCTGACAGTAACCCTCCTCAGGCCTGTGCAGTGTGTACGCCTTCAGCACCCGAAACAGATCCTGCTGCCTGCACAGACACAAAGGGTTAAAATAAAGAGGTCTGTCAGGTGAGGTCTGTCACGTGAGGTGTGGGGAAGACTCACCCATGGCCTCCTCGAGCTACGAACATCTCATGAAACGGAAACTGTCTATGGAGGTCTTTCTCGATCACGTCCAGCCATTTTGGATCTCCAACTTGACTGTCCAACTCCTGACACACAAACACATAAACCGCATATGATGCCCTGAAATGTTACCCATCTAGTCTGTCTACTTGGTTTCGGAACAGAGCTGTGGTATTATAGAGCACTTTGGCAATGTCCTCACCTTAAACTTCCCCTGATTCTGCTCTTTCTTCACTTTTCCACCGGAGAGATAAAGCCACGCGCGTCCTCTGAGCGATGGAGGGATGCCTTTCTGACAGCGCAACCTCACCTTTGAAAATTAACAAATTTACAATAAAACAGAAGAAATATTTGTCTGAGCTAATATGCCCCCTTCAAAATACAAAATCTCTTCATATATGTACAGACTTACAGGTTTATACCTGTGCGTGAGGCAGTAAACATGGAATTAAGACAGCTGAGCACAATAACAGTAGTTATGTGTAAGGTATGGATGTGTCTGGCTGATGTTAAACGTAGTGTTCACTGTATTTATCTGACACATTACTCATTAGAGTGGAATTCAGTACCAAGAGACAAGCAAAGCAATTGTTAGTTTAGTTAATACATTTGGAAGGCTATTGGTGGTTTCCGGGACAAACACTTTGTTCATCTAAGTGCAAAAACCTCATGAGCATCATGACTTTTACGTGTTATGTTTTCGTGTGAATAACATGTCAAAAGTTAAAGGTAAAATATTTCTGCACAGGGTTCCAGAACCAACATCTTTATCTGATCAGTAACTTAGCAAGCACAGAGGCGAGTGAGTAGCGAGATGCGCAGTCAAATTCCCAACCATGATTTGAATGTTATGCTGTTCTCTGAAGAATCGGAGTTATTGAAAAGAAGCAAACAAACAGATAAACTCGGACCAACCTTGTTGTGTTTTTTGGCCATCCACTTGTCCCAGCTGTTAAGCATATCCAGCCACTTAGCTTCTCTCTGCCGGAGCACCTCAGGGGGAATGTCATCACTGCATCCAGAGGACAAAGAGAGATTAGAGCATATATCTGATAACATGCACGCAAGCACAGCTACAGGTACTAATGCACGCATATGTATTTATCCGGTTGAGAAGTCAACTTTTACCAATAATTCAAAAATAAATAATTGGACTAAATTTCAAGTATTAGCACAAAACCTCTTGTGGGTCCTGCAAAGCATTTTGTAACGAAAGTATGTTTAAGATGTAAAGAAAACAAACAGACGTGTATTGTCAACGTTTACAGCACACAGACTAAGCAGTATAGTCCAATTCATGAACTAATGTTTTCCTAAGAATCGACACAAAAACAATTTCTCCTCTAGGGATGCACACGAGTACTCGAGCATGCGTCAGCGATGATTGATCTTGAAAACGATGATTGTTTGGGTCTTTTTAATACAATTATTTTCCTTCTTTCTGATTGGTTATACTGGCATTTCGGGCGGTTTCCTGAGATTTGATTGGTAGCATTGTGAGAGGTGGAAAGAAGGGAGAGCACTACTATCAGACAGACAACTCAGACGAGCATAAGAGATTTTACTGGCAGACACTGACAGACAAAAATGCGACAGGGCAGAGATGACGCTTCACCTCGTGTGATATTTCTTTTAAATTTTTATTACATTTTCAAATTCACTAATGGTGATTTTTAAACACTCTTGTAGTTTTATTAACATACATTTTCACATCAGTTATGTAATTCAAATCTTGTCACCTTGACGCAAACGCAAAATACGGTTAGATAGATCGATTTGATCAATATTGGGATATTATTTGCCTATTTTACCAATTACATTTTTTTAAACTCGCAAAATACACAACATGAACTTTTAATTCAACCCCTTTGATTATTACACATCCTGTATAACAAATGGGATACCCACAACAATTTTGTTTAACTTTTGATAAAAAAGCAGAATTAATAATGGAAAAAAAAGCAGAAGTCAATAGTTTCATGAAAGTTTATTATGAAAACATTCATTGAAGTCTTTCAGACTTTGGTGCCAGAATGTGAAGCGGTTATCAATATTTTAAATGTAGTATTGAGACATTGTATCGTTGGACATTTGATCGATGTATCTTCCACCCGTTTTATATACAGTTATTACGAGGAGTAAAAACTTTGCTTATACGAGCAGAGCACTATGTGATATTAATTTGGGATGGGTGTTTATAAGAACATTCTTCCTGCATGAATGCAGAGAATCACTTGACTATCAAAGCGGGCGTGGGGGAGATCTATGGGTCAGGAGAGAACAGAGGTCTGGTTCTGATCTCTCTCATAAAACTGGGGAAAGGACATAATAGTATTTGGCATTATTCATTTCATCAGATATAAAAACAATTGGACCGGGCTCGATTTTCTGCGTATGTCGTGCGAGTCCACTTCGTCTCGCAGCACAAAGTAATGTACAGTATGAGAAACAATGTGTGGATTACAGAGATAATATAAAAAGAGAGTGTGGCAGATGAGCAAATGATTGCGGAAAAGCTTGAATACAGGATATTGTGTACTGATTTTCTAGCCCTGATGCCAAATGCAATAAGACCATACCTCAACATTTGGGTAACGTAACCAAAATCAGGGAGACCCGGGGGTTTCGGGGCTGCGGGACATCCGGACTGTAGTATCTAGTACTTTGAAAGGTGGGAGCTGGACTAACTTCAGTTAAAAACATTTTTAGAATATTTTTTTACATCTTTTCTTTTGCAACAGGACCCGATAAACTGCAGATTAATCCCCGCAAAAGATTAAACAGATTATGTGATTAATCAATGCCTGAAGAATATACAAATGACTGCAGTTAGTTGAACACACTGGATGAAAAGAACGTTGTAAAAGTCCCAAAGGGTCCTTTAAAGAGTAACTATTACTATGTCCTAATGACTTTTCACGAATCACCGAACGAATCATTTGAAACTCAGTCAAGAAGTAAGGTAATAATAACTGCCTATTATTAGAAAATTAAAGTGTTTTTACACCTTGTATATATGTAAACTTGGTGTTGGACACTCCTTAAACCAAAGTAGGACCTTTAAAAAAAAAAAAGATTTACTCTTTAACACTTTGAAAAGGGTTTACTGGATAAGCATAACCTCAGAAGAATAGTCCTTTAAAGAAAAGCAAATACATATGCTGTGCGTACACAGATTACGTTGCCCAGGTTAAATAATTGACAGCGATCAGATTACAGGTAATTGCTTTAGATCTATAAAACAGATGCATACGCAGTCTTTTTGTGTTAACCTTTCCCATTTAAACGTCAAGCTAATTGTAATGCCGAACAGCACACAATGTAAGATGAAAAGAGGGAGAATGGCATTACGAAAAGTGGAGTGGCTTTATGGAGAGGGCAGGGTAAGCGCCCTTTCACCCTACAAGTGCCATAAAAGGGCCCTGGCGTGTAGAAAAAATGTGTCTTTGCATTAAAACTTTTAGCTGATGAGGAAGGACATGCTGTGGAAGGAAAAATCCTTTATTGTCCTTCCGTGTCAGCTCTCTTCCTGGTGCCTGGTTTAACATAAAACTCAAACAACAGGTCGGTGAAGCTTGCCGACTGGCTAAAGAAAGCCTTTCAGAAAGAGAGAAAGAAGGGGAATAAATAAATTACCAAAATAAAGTAAAGACAAACCTAAAATGGTTTCTATAACAAAAAAGAATATGAGCACCACTGAATCTCTGTTATGAGTTTCCTGTGCATTCGCTGGTGCAATACAGAGCTCCCCAGGGGCTTGGCGCTCATGTTCATCTCCATGACAGTAGTAAACAATTGGAGGGCAACAGAAGCATAACAGTGAAATCTCATAACCAAGTCAATGACTGTGTTCTGTCTTCTCCATGGGGAAGCATAACCGTCCTTTACCCTGCAGTCACATTGTCCTTGTAACATAAGTAAAGCCTTCATTCTCTAACAGGCTTTAATGTCATTAAGTACAGTATGAATGAGTTTCTGTGCCTTGATGGAGAACTTCCAGAATCCTCAAAGACCCCCTTTATACAACAATGGACTGAGAGAGAGCGAGTCTAGTTTCCATTAAAAAACATCCATGGCAACTGTTTAGAAGCATTAAAGTGGCCCTAACACGCAGGGATTCTGCCAATCTCATTTTAATCTTGAGACCCTATAGAGTAGTATTGCATACGATGTAGCTTCGAAGAGTATTTAGTTTGATCACATTTGTAAAAGATAGAAACAGCTTCACGATTGTTTCTGAAATCATACGGCGCGTTCCGGGGGGAGGGGTAGGCTGAACTAAAGTACGTTGTTACATCAGTTTCACTCACAGTATGCTGTTCATGTTCGGCATCTTTTAGCGCTGGGACGGCTCCATATATATTAGTTTCAAATGATCTCCAAATCCAGCGTTATATCCACAGTTTATATAACATTCATCATCCAAATGCAGTGAACAAACAAATAACTGAACTTCGCGAACATAAGCTCGCTCTCTCTCCTGCTTACAAGTGAAAGCGACATCTGTGCATGCTCCTTCTCCTGCTCTCCATGCTGCTGCGTAGGCGTAACGCATGCTTTTCAATAAGGGACTAAGAAAAAATGGTTAAATAACAGTTTTATATGTTTGAAAAAATCTTTCCGAAACCTATACGATCGCTGGGGGAGTGTATCGAGCACAGAAATACTACGTAATAAACCCAAATAACTTTTTGACAAGTTGACCATGAGAAGACAGCACGTTTAACATTGTAAAGAAGTCAGAATGCATGACACACCGTTGCAGCACCCCTTTAAAGCTTAACATTTCTCCAAGAGGCAAAGCCCAAACAAATGCACTCCTTTTCTTACAGGCACAGTCGAATGGAATTTGTGGATTTCCAGCGGTAACTGAAATAAAATCAAACAAGTATAAAATTAGGATGCACCGATTTGTACATTTTGTTTATGATATCCAATAATTCTGTAACGCTGGAGGCGATAACCATTTATTTGCCGATATACCCTTTTTTTTTTTTTGCCGTTTTCGCATTTAATGGACAGAGTTATTTCAGAGAGGAAAGGAAGCGAAGTGGATGAGAGAGAGGGGATGGGGTTGGGGGAAGGACCACGAGCCAGGATTCGAACTCGAACATCGACCATCAACTATATACAGTATCTTAATATTTTTTTTCTGAGAAAAACAAAAGGCAAAAAGTGGACATCTGCTTTTATATAACAAAAACAAGGTGAAGGTAACATTTAGTTCTCTTTTTTCCAAAGATCATGTATCAAGCCTACTTTACACTATAAAGAACTTATAAACTTTCTAGTATAATGTTTATTTAATAATAGATGTTCTTCCAATGCATACTTTTGTATACGTTGCATAATAATGTATAGTTTCTTCCTATAATTAACACATTCATAAATATACTAGTGGTGGGCATAGATTAATTATTTTAATCTAGATTAATCTAGATTAATCTTGGAATTAATCAGGATTAATCTAGATTAAAATGGCTCATTTGAATTCTACAGAAGGCATTCAGAACATGTTTGCTACCCAAATAATGACTGAAAGTAAGTCTTTGATAACGGGTTTCTCCAGCCAGGTGGCACATTAGACCAGGGGCTCATCTCCTGTTTCCAAAATGCATCACAAACTGCTTGAGAAAGCTGTTCTACTATGATAATTTGTGATAAATTAAATTATGTTCAATAAGATGTACTTGTGTTTACTTCCGCATTAGCTAAGGCATGCTTTGCGTTTAGGTGGTACTTGAGACTGGAAGAGCTCCCACAGTACATTTACATTTAGTCATTTAGCAGACGCTTTTATCCAAAGCGACTAACAAAGAGTTAGGGAGCAACAAGTGATATGTCACACAGGAGCCATAATACATTAGGTGCCAATAAAAAGTTACTGGTTTCAACTAAAGCTAGACCACTACCTGTTGAGAGAAAGTTTTTTTTTTTTTTTAAAGAAACTGTATGTAAACCAATTCCGTACAGTGAACCAATTCCACATTGCACAAGGTGCAAACAACCTTAGTCTTGTCGAGGTTTGCATTGGGAAGCTTCTTAAAAATAAATTTTCCCTGAAGCAAACCCGGCGGCTTCATAGCTGCATCCATGTTAGCACGTCACGTTTGATGTGGTAATTTCACAGTAACGTTATGTTGTGTTCAGACCAAACGCGAATGGCGCGTCAATGCAAAGACGTTATAGACCTACTTGCGGCGCGAATCGCGCGAATGAAGCCATGGTTATGAGATGATGAGGCGGCGCGAATGACGCGAATCACGCGAGTTGAAAAATCTCGTTCTCGCCCCCTACAGATCATATAAACTATGTATACATCCGCGCTAAAATATCAAGGTTAACGTCATCATAGCTTGCTTAGTATAGACCCAGCTCTCAAACCAACTTTGAGAATAGATTAACGGCGACATTTTTTTTATCGCACGATAAGAGTCTCAGGTTAACGCAGCACGTTAAAGCCGATAACGGCCCACCACTAAAATATACATACTGTACTACCTACATCAACAATGTTTTGCCAGAAGCAGCAAGTGAAATTAAATCATTTCTAAAATGAAATTATTTATAATTTATTGGCTTTAATATATACGCCTGGTTTTATTATCGGGCCCAATACCAGTAACATTAAGAATGACTATTTATCGGCCAATGCCAATATGTCCCATATTATATTGTGCATCCCTATTTAAAATAAACAAACATGCATGAATGTGTAAAAGCAAAGTTCCTGTAGTACACACAAGCATGACACTAGCAACGACAAGGTCATGGGTTTGATACCCCAAAACACACAGCTGATAAACATTATAATGTCTTTGCACTAGGGATGCACGATATATTATCGGCCATATCGGTCTCGACCGATGGTCATTTTCATTGTTATCGGTATCAGCCGATAATTACATTTAGGCTGATATATTATAGCCTATAATTTAAGATCAATTTTCTCTGGTTAAAAAAAATCAGTCTCAGAAAATGTTATATTTAATTAGATATGGTATATTGGCCAATAGATCGGCTTCCAATGTTCAAGAATTATCGGTTTTCGGCCAAAATGTACATATCGGTGAATCCCTAGTTTGCACTGTGAGTTTACACTTTGGATAAAAGCATCTGCTTATACAAGTGCAAAATAGACTGGGTCTGCTTATACTCATCACTAACAGATTGAAATGTCTAGAGAATAACCATCTGAGATTTTACTTTATCAGCGATTTTAAGAACATTAGCTGAAACATTTGGTTTTTTTTCACACTATTACCGGCAGGAAGAACGGAATGAGTCACTAAATAGTTTATATCAAAAGTGAAAACACTGCCAAAATAAATTAATGAGCAACTCCAAGAGCTAAAGGGAGTTTATGGTAAGAGGTGAAAATCCTCCACGGGTCTACACAAGAGTTCAATAAGAAACATTCTGTTATAAAGGGAATAAGGGAAATTCTGCATGAACTATAGAGGACAGATACGCCTCTCTGCCTTTAATTTGATCAGCATGGTTGCTTTAAACAGCTCTAACAGAACCGCATTGTCGCGTGCCATTAGAGACACTCGGACAAGTCAATGTGAAACAGACATGTGCTGTAATACTGGATCATCCAGAGGAAAAATCTAAATATGCGTTGGACAATGCTTTGTACAATTGTTTCCTATGACATCACAGCATTAGTACAGATTTCTGAATGTGAGAAGAAAGTGATACCAAAGCAGATCCTTAAAGCTTATAACATTATATAACATCATCCGTTTAGTCTATGGACGTTAGCTGACCAAGCACTTCTCAAAGCTGTCGGCTTACATGAACTCAGCAGGAACAGAATCACTGGAGACCCAAGTCACGTGTTATAGACCCGTCAGCTCATGCTTCGTTTGGGAAAGACAATAGATTTAAAGATAAGGAAGTATGAATGTGTGGAATATGATCAAGTAACAATTAAATGGGACAGTTATCCCAAAAAAGAAAACTGTGGACCACGAAGAAGATACTTTGAAGAATGTCGATAACCAAACAACATTGGCCCCCGTTGACTTCCATTGTTTAAACACAAAACTTGAGACATTTCTTCAAATATGTTCTTCGTGGTCCACAGAAGAAAGAGTCATGTATATGTCTTGAACAACATTTCATTGTGTGATCTTAGACTATATAACCATTCTGCACGGTATGAAGTATTTGTGTGCGGAATACATTTTTTATTTATGGTTTAGAAGTTTATAAGTAACAAATGTTTAAACTTTAAACCCATTAAAGCAAACCTTACTTTTCTCCTTTGTACTGCTGAGCTCCTCCAATGAACCCATATTTGTCAGCCTGGATCTCAGTGTTGGCAGAGCCGTTTAGCTCGATATCCGAACCCAGAGAAGAGCTCTCGTGCTCGGCTGGACTTTCCACCGTCCCCCGCTGACTCGAGCTGTCTGTCCATTGAACTCCATTACCCGATTGAAGTTTAGCCATGATAAAAATGAGCTCAAACCACGAAATATTGTCTTGCGTGTGGCTCAAGAAAGACTAAAGTCTGTGTTGAGGCGCATATAATGGACTTCCTCCTGTCCGGCGCTTCAACTATCAACAGACTGAGATTTAAGCCACAGCCTCCAGTTAAACTAACGATACGCCATATCTGATGACAGACACGCTAAACTAAACCTGACGTTTAACTTAAACTAACCAGACATCAATTCTATCAACTGAATACATCTGTAAACCGGAACGTGTCACTAAGACTGAATGCATCAAAATAGCTAAACCAAGTTAGAGAAGACAATAATATGTGACGTTGCGTCCATTTTTATGTGATGTGTTGTACGTTAGATGAAATTTAAGTGAACCCGACTGAATCTATTAACTTAACGTCGGCATTGCCAAATTCTGTCAAACAACCCACAATTGTAAATTATACGCTAGCTAACAGGCTAACCTGAAATAACTGACGCTGGTCCACTTTATACAAAGAAATACAATTCAGACTCACTGCGTTTTAAAGCCACCGCGGGTATATCTTTATAACACGCTTATTTTCATATTTTTCTCACAATATGCGCGTATGAGCGCTATAGACGTGCTCGCGCTAAAGTCGCAGCATCCCGCTTTGAGGAGGCGTGGCCGATTATGCGCAGTGCATGCTGTCTTATTTACGTCCCCTTCGTGGACAGCTGCGCAGACCAATCGCAGTATGATGTCAAAGTACCGCGAGAACAGGTTGCTCCGTATGCTTTTATGTCGTTCTCGCGGTTTTATGTTATATGATGTGTGCAGCTCCACATAAAGTCGAACGCACTCATTAATGTAACGTAAAGCACGCTGAAAGTAACAATTAGTAACAATTAAAACATTGCTATTTAATTCTCCACCATAGTGACCCCCTAGAAAAAAAGACCTGAAAATAAACTATATTTTTCATAAAGCTCAGACAGATACACGTTGTCACATGTATTTAATTTCATATGTTTTAATAAATTATACACTTGTTAATTAAATAACACAATTCTTTATTTGTGAGCCGTCCGAGTATTAGGTGTGACCTGGCACTCACGGTCCATAATGATTAACTATGTCCTGCACAGACCGATGCATTTTGTTATGGCAGAGCTACAGGTAATAATCCCTCACATGATTTTCTAATGATCGTAATAAAAGTCCTGAGGAAGTCTTGATGTGTGCGCAGTTTTGCGTTCACATTCTCTTCACGTGCACGACCTTAGACATTTTAGATGTGCAAGATACAAACCCAAAACACGATTAAGCCTGCCCTCCTGTGGATGACTCACACATTACCTTTTTGATTACTTTTATGAAAATATTTTTTTTATGTGGGGGCAAATGATGAAACAGCTATATTTAAACTCATGCATAATTTAAAGATAAAATGTTTTTCAGTTTGATGTGCCTGAATGCCATGCATGCATAACAAGTAATCAAGAGGGAAAGCATAACTAACTACATACATTTAAACCAAGCAACCTTTTAATAATATCCCTCTGTCTCATTCCCTGACAATATTTTAACATCTACTTATGACATGTTTTAAATCAAGCATACATCACGTTTTGTAGTCAGTGAGCGTGAGCATCACAGCTGGGTCACCTGGGCACATGCCTCCAACACAGAACCCCAGCCCACGGTCTCCTGCTGCCAGACATCCGCTCACATGTTTGTGATTTAGTGCAGAAAAGATTTCATCCAAACACGAATGAATGCCGGTGCATGGGTCATATTCAGTTCATTCCTATGTGTGTGTGTGTGAAGAGGGAGATGTTCAGCAGGATGGCATAATCAATCCTCGCCATCTTTTCTCTCACATCTTCTTTAAGAAAATGATGGGCATTGCTGATGCTTTAATTTAAAAAATGAAATTCTTTTAAACCCGTTTCATCAAGGTCAAATCAAGTATCACATTTCGACCCTCAAGCATCTTTGTTGTATTGCCTGTGTTAAAAATAATACATTTAAATGACTTTGCTGCTCTCATTTCCTATCCAGTGGTTAGCACCCTCCGACCACAAGAGAAGAGAGCACTGCGTAATTCATGCATTTTTAGGCCAACCTTTAAATGACATTAAAAATAATGTATATTTCTGAATCAGATTTATTCAAAAAGCTTATCTAAAGCTGTACTGAATGTGCGATATTTTCGTTATGCTTTTTTGATTCTAATCCTGGAAACAAAAAACTGCCCTAACCATCACTGCACTCTACACGGGTTCAAATGCAGGTCATCACACTGCGCTCTTGCTTTAAAGGTGACGCGTGTCCATTTTTTATGTTAAAAAAACACTTCATCTCAGTGTAATATGCAGATGAACAATGCTTCTATTTTCATTTTACAATATTATTACTGTTTCTGCAGTATGTAGTAGATACTTCGTGGTGTGGTGGTACAACAACACAGTCCACATCACGTCTTAGTATAAATACCATGTTTTTTATTTAAATACTTTACAACTTGGAAAACATATTTACAGGAACTGTTGCATTGTTACACTGTACACACAAAAAGTATAGTTCTCATTCAAACATTGTCTGCTTTAGGGACGGTCTTTAGACACTCATATAGACTGCAGAAGCACCATAGAAACCATCCAGAGGAACAGACAATCCAGAGAGTGAACACAAATTTTATCGAGGACACTGCCGTTAGCGACACCCAGACGAGACACGAAAGCTTTGCCACACGAAGGCCTCTGCATGGGACACTGAGATTTTAAGGCGTTTATGGTGCGTTTGTGTGGATAAGCATTCAGTCATTATGAGCCCAAGGGAGGCAGATGCTTTGAAATGACTCAAATGTAGTTTTTTGTAAGGACAGCTTATGTGATATTGGTAGGGCGCAACAACAGGGGAAATGTATTTTGTGTGCGACAGCAGCAAAACTCAACATACAAAACTAGTTCAGTCACGATCATATCATGCAATGACACGCGGTTAAAGGTAAAGAACATCATTCCTTCACCACCAAACAATACGGTTTTACCGAACTCACATTATTGGTTGAGCCAACACTGTTTTGTCCATTTAAACCATACATGTGGCACAGATTCTTTAAAATATGACAGCTCAACAGACATTAACATGACATAATTATATGATTATTAGTTGATTCATACATCAAAAAAAGCATACATAGCACAGTAACTCCATCACAAACTCTCCACATTTAAGGATTTGATTGCAGTCCGATAGGATGAGACGCTCGATGAGAATAACTTGGTCAAGCTGGTCTTATGGCTTTCCTGCTTTGGTTTTCTTCACTCATTACATAATGTGGATCAAGACAGTGACGTCAATATGACCACAATCCACAAGACGTTACATGTGACAGGGTCAAATTGTGATGCAGGCACAAACTTTAAAGGATAGGCTGACGTTATCTCGGTCTACATATGGATGGAGAACGAGACCCATGGATTTATGTACAACGGAACATTTAAATCCCTCAAAAAGTGAGTTACATGTACGTTATGAGAGGTGAGGGGTGAGCAAAATAACATATTTCCAAAAATAACACAGTTTTGGGCTATTTGAAATGAAATATGAAAACTGTCTCGTAGTTTTTCATTTATGCCTGGTAAAGCACCGGACCAAACAAATGAACCTCATAAAACAACTGGTGGGTAGTTAGATGACTAACCGTGTCAATAATCCCATCTCTAGGTTTAGTAGTATACAGAATCGGAAAAGTTAAAGGAATTTTTATCAATCAAATGGATGCTTGACTATGGTTTGCCATTCTGTGACATGCACAACAATATACAGATATGTTTTATAAAATTCCCCCAAAAAAAGACAATTTGAATTACTGTATTGCTTTGTTTTACCAATATTTCCAAAAATGTAAATGGTTTACATAATTTGTCTAGCGTTATATCCATTTTACCCAATCACACGACCTAGTGATGAACCGAAATTAAAAAATTGTGGGCCGAAAATCGACTCCAAACATTACTTGTAATAATTGCAAACAATAAACCCACAAAATGTAAGGAGAGCATATTTTAAAACAATACAAAATATATTATTTTTCCTTTGTCATTGCAACATAACTTATTTTTACCAATCATCTGAACATTGTAGTTTTAGTTCTGAAATTATTATAATCATATAGTAGTTCATTTATAGTCGAACTCGGCAGCTCTCTTGCATCTCATTTTCTGTCCGCTGGGTTTGAGCTGTTCTAGTTATATTTATTAGTTTCATCCTTTGTTTATGGCGCGCTGACATCATCGTCCTTTGATAACAGCTAGAGCGAGCGCGAGCGCGAGCGCTTGATATTTCGGCCTATTTTTTCTGTCGATAATGCCATTTTCGGCAGCTGAAATTTCGGTGCATTACTAACACAATCCGTTGCTTTTGTGATATAAAGACATCATCAGCTCTACCCATTTTCACTGTAGGCCTACAGGTAAAAACATTCTTATAAATAACGTCGTCACACACACATTTATAATTTACAAAATCAAAGCAGCACATGTAGGTGACTGTGTTCCCTAGAACCAATCTAGAAAAACACGGAAAATAAAAGCGTTAAAAACCACACATTCGATCCGTAAAGACCAACATTCCCTAACATCTTCTTTTAAACCTCGTCCAATAAAACCGAAATAGTTATAAAAATAAAACATTTATTTATATACCTGACCTCTCATTGTCATTAAAAGCATTGCCAGATGCTCGCCATTTGTGCATGTAGACTTCCCAGCTCAACGCTCAAGGGTGAAGTCATGTGAATGTACATCCCAAAAAGCAATAGAGTCTACATTCACTGCCCCCATACGCAGGTGTGTGTGTGTTTGTTTCAGCGGACTGTGATATTCCCTGTTATGACGTCTGTGCAGTTTACATAAGAATCTTATACAAACAACACAAACTGTACATTTATGCCCATCTTTGAACGTCTTTACCGAGACCTCACGCTAAATTCTTGAACCAGCCCTTCCTGAAGTACCTGCATTTCGTCCCTCTATTACACCTACCAGACGCTGAGCGACAACCAAACAGGACTTTCATTACACACATATAGAAGTCCGGCATATAGGCGTCATCAATACTATTTTTTTCTATCAAGACAGACAACACACCAAATAGCAAAACATACTTCATTTTCATTTGTGATGGCATATCAAACACACACCCTTATCGGGGCAACACACAACTTTCTTCACCAAAGCGCACAGGAGTTGTAAATACGCTAGACTTACGAAGGGCTTTTTCGACATCTAAAAATGACTCTGGGACTAAACAGGTTGAAAAATGCCACAATCCATTTGGGCAAAAGTGAGGTCATCAATTGGACTGTTTGTACCGCTTGCATCACCACCCATATCATCAAGTTCATGCAATCCCCCTCGCGGCAGAAAAAATGGAAGAATGGAAAGGCTGATGGACGGGGAGCAGTGCAATATAAGAGGGGTGGAAGACACAGGGAGTAAGAGGACCGAGCTACAACAAGGGTGCTCAGTCTGTGTATTCTGCCACAATGGACAGCAGCACTGTGATGTCATCGGGCTTCCCCCCTATGAAAGGTAAAAGAATATGACATGATCAGTCTTGCGAATTGTAAATATGTGAAGAGGTCACAGAGATATCGGAAGCTCCTACAGATGTTTTTGAAGACTCACCTCTTACATTCAGCCCATTGTCACAGGCAAACTGGGCGAAAGGGGACATGTAGTTGGGGTCGTAGGCCAACTCGTGAGCTTGTTCAGCGATGCTGCGAGCAGTCTGCTGGATGCTATCATAGTTGGTGTTCTGAGACAAAATACACTTGAATAAGATGCTGGTAATCAAAAATCCCTCGACACAAAACCAATGCAATAGGGACCAACGGTTTTTAGTTACCAACCTTTTTCAAAATATCTTCTTTTGCGTTCTGCAGAATTCATTTTTTTTGGTGAACTATTCCTTTATATGTTCCCTTCAAATGCTTTTCTAGCACCAATTTTGTACTTAATACACCTAAAAATATATAGTCTAAGTGTACTCAACTGTGCTATTTTAAGACACCATGAATAGACAAAAAGAAATATGTTTTTTGTATATTAAGTAAAAAATGAATGTGTAACAACAACATTATGGAAGTGCACTTAAAGTGTACTTGGTGCACTTTTTTCTACCTGATGTCTGGCCAATTTGTGACTATTGGAACTGGTTTATTACAGTTCAAACAAAAGTGTTAGACTTTCTATGCATCGGGTATGAAATCTACCAAAGCTGCAACCTTTAACCTCTTTTTCGTTCAAAATAAACAAAATAGTCATTTAGTGCCAGCATTCAAGACACATGGTGAAAAGAATCTGTTGAAGTTTAACGAAAACTAATTGCGATAAATAAATGTGTTTTAAAGGGACGGTTCACCAAACTTGTATTTTCTTGTGAAATTACACGAACTCTGGTGAGATTTTGTGTTCCGCAGAAGAAAGTCAAACAGTCTAGGAATGACATGAATAAAGGGTGAAGAAATGATGACCGTTTTTATTTTTGGTTTTTTAACCTGTTTAAGATTTTAAACGTGACGTGGTTGTACACATTAAAAAAAGATCAAAGTGTGTACCTTAAGTTTCTTGAGCTCTTGCAGGATCATGTAGTCAGGCATGTTGTCAAAGAGGCCGTCAGTAGCGGTCAGGATTATGTCCCCTAACTGGACATCAAAAGAGGAGCTATCTGCAGCTTCAGGACTGACAGAGATAGACCCAGAAACAGACATACAGTCAGTCCTCACCACCACAGTTCAACCAAATAGAAGATTTAAATATCATGCAAACCATCAGATTATATGCCACATTGTTTAATTAAAATCATCTACACTATTAAAAGAATAGTTTGATTACGGTTTTGTTACCCGGATATTGATATTTTATTTCTACTGTACATGGCCACTGTCTAGTTACAGGAGGAAAGAAAAAGATCTTGTCCATCGAATTAGAACAGGACACAAGATCAGGGCCGAAACTCAATGAGAGGCATGACGTTGGACCAGGCAGAGTTTAGCACGACGTAAACGTGGGGGGGTGGATGTAACAGACACCCAGGGTAAAGAGAACTCCAGACCCAACACAACCTCTGGACCGATTTCAAGCAGTCAGGTTGCTTTCCTGGAAACAAGCCAGGGCCCTTTAGCACCAAATCTCTCAAATCTGAATTCTAGTTTAATCTCTTGTTTAATCTGTTTTAGTGAATTGGGTAAATTTTGGAGGTCAAGGAGAGGTACAGGGAGGATAAATAAATGGTCAGCAGTGAACTCTGGTGAGATTGTGGGATATCTATGGAAATGTTTACGAATGCAGAGGACATTAGGACAATACACTGTGTGAAGAAATGTACGTCCTTCTTCACAGCACCAGAGTTCGCCCGGCGTTCAGGTCTAGATTAGGTCGGATTCTCTGTTGCACGATGAAAATTAGATCAACGTCTTTCATATTAAGCTCCAGACGGCAGAAAAATCAAAAGGTCCTGCGTAAATTTAGCAGCACACGAGGAGCGGAAAATTATCACACCCTCTACAGGGACTTGGGAAAAAATAAAAACAAGTGTTTTCCAAATGCTGATTGGCTGAGGGAAATGCTTCCTCTCTGCCACCCTCAGTCTGTGATTGGAGTCTTCAGGGTATTTCTGTTAGTATGTTTGGCTGAACGCCCCTGCCAGGACTGTAACAGTGAGCTGCTAGAATCACGTGGCTCGCACATAAAACACACAACACACAAAGACTTTTGCTGAAACTTTGGTTGGTCTCAGTTTAATCGGGTTCTTTCCAAACTTTCCGAAAAATTATTCATCAGAGATTTGATCAAACTCCTGAGACAGAGCATGACAGTATAGGGATAGTTCACTTAAAAATGTAAATTCTGTCATTAAAAACATCTCTGTGACACAAAAAAAAAGATATTTGATTCGTGGAAGTCAATGAGGGGCCAAAGTTGTTTGGTTATCCATGTGTTTCAAAATATCTTCTTTTGTGTTCGGCAGAAGAAAGTCAGACAGGCTGTTATGACAAATGTGTATTTTGGGGTGGGCTATCACTTTAAGGGCAATAAAATGTGCTTAATAATACCACCGTCCTACATTGAAGCAGAGACTTGGGAGCTAAAATTTTGAAGACTAACATCATGTATGCATCCAGCAACACAAACTACACAATACTTTAAGATATTTTTTAAACAGTTAATTACACGATTCAAACAAATTAAAAATGAGCCTGCACGAACACCTTGGCTAAACACCCAATTCTATACACTAATATAAAAAAAAACAAATCATTCCTACAACTGCAAATAAGCCAATAATAATAAGTAGCTGGTCTCGGCACAGACATCTCTGTTGCCGATATGTGACGTGCAGACATCTGTGACACCGGAATGACTAGTATATCCAGTATCAGCGAGCCTGACTGACCCACCTGTCACTCAACACGATGCCCTCCGACCCCGGCGGGGCAATGGACAGCTGGAAGGGTGTGTTGAAGTAATGCTGCTGCTCGTCTGACCGATGGACGACCTCTCCGCCCCGGACAACCAGGAAGCCCGAGTCTCCCAGGTTACAGGTGTGTAGCCTGTGACTCCGACGGTCCAGTACGACTATACAAGCTGTGCTACTTCCTACAGAAAAGGAAAATAAAACCATACATGATATAAATGGCCAACATTATGTTTGTATCTTGTTTAAACTTTGCTGATGTGACACGATGTGGAAAAACATTGGTCACATTATTTAAAGGCATAGTTCACCCCAAAACAACTATTCTTTCATAATTTACTCATGTTATTGCAAACCTGTATGACTTACTTTCTTCTGCAGAACACAGAAGATATTTTGAAGAATGCTGGTAATCAAACAACACTAAACCCTATGGACTTCCAGTGCATGGACACAAAACCACTGAGATATTTCTCAAAATATCTTCTTTTGTGTTCGACAGAAGAGTCCTATATAGGTTTTGAACGACGTGACGGTAAAACGTTATGACAGAATTGTTATTTTTGGGTGCACTGTCCCTTTAACAAGCTGTCTACATTGTGAGCCGCATGAGGCCACAGCATAGGTGAAGAGGTCAAACAGACGCCACCTGATCCGTTCCCCACCCAAAGCTATCGTATGACTTTAGAATGTAGAATATAGGATATAAGAACACTTTGCTTTATGTTCCTTGACATTCATTTTTTTCCTGAAGAGTAGTTTGAAATTCACTGCTTGAAATTCTGTATTTATCATATAACTCATATTAATAATTTGAGAGTTACATTATATATGAGAAGAACCATAACAAATAAATCAGTCCCCCAGCACAGAGTAAATCATTAGAATACGTAGTGTGTCAACCCAATACTTCACGGTCACACAGGCTTTCCTTCATGCTCTTGATGGAGTGGGCCTTGCGGTCCGAATGACCTTGTCTCGGAACAGTCACCCAAAGACCTTTATCACACGGCATGCCATCCCAAAATAAAAGTGTTTCACTTTTAAGAGGCAAACAACTAAGACGAAGAGCACAGAGTGACATTTCTGAAAGCCCTTGATGTCAGGTTTCAGAAAAAAGATGAGCCCCTGCATGCCTGGTAATCCAACGCTTGGTAACTAATTTGGTCTCGGCATTAATATAGGTTAAAACTGCATACAGGCAGTAAGTTCACATAAAAGTCTCATTAATAAACAACAACTAAGAATTTGCTGACTGACAAGGCTTTTAACAATTTCAAATGTTACAAATGGAAAACAAAAATGACCCTTGAAACTTGTATATCAAACCTGAGAAAAGTGTAACATTTGCTTTTTATAAGAAAACATTGACATGTATGCAGAGAACAGTTCAAGATGTACAAATTCTAGTGAGCCACCCTTCATAGACAGCATTGTAAAGCATTGTACGTTCTCAACTGTGTCTAAATGGAAATTTATGTGTGTTACCAATGATCTCTTTCATAATTTATTCATCCTCGTGTGGTATACAATCTGTGTATGGCTTTCTTCAGTAGAACATAAAAAAGGAGATATTTTGAGAAATGTCTCATGTGGTTTTGTATTCATACAATGGAGGTCAATGGGGACCAATGTTGTGTGGTTTCCAACATTATTAAAAATGTTTTTTTTGTGTTCTGCAGAAGAAAGAAAGTCCTACAGGTTTCAAATGACATGAGGGCGAATCAATTATATTTCGCCTTTTTAATAACTACACAGCTAGACCACATTTCCTTGACATTATGTTTGAGAGAAAACCATGTTTTCAATCACGACTCAAGATGTGACTCATCCTGCAGCTTTTTAATTAACTTATTCTATAAAACCAACAGCGAGTGTGTGACTCACCGCGCGGGTCAGTATGTGCGTATGTATAAGTTCTTACCCAACAGTGGCACTTTGTTCTGCAAGAGTTCATAGTAGCCGGTCGTGAGGATGCCCACGGGGTTGCTGGGAGTGAATCGGCCCTCCTTCACAAGCCGTTCGCACGTCCTCATAAGAGTGGTGGAGAACTGGGACGGGTCCACGCCGTAATCCCTCCAGCCCCCCACGCCGTCCGCAACACCTTATAGAAGGCAGATATAATCATTAGGCGTGAAACCACCTGGTTTTATGTCTGCTTCCTTAACCCTGAGAGTTTTAACACCTAATTTTTCACAGTAACATGAGAAGGAAGAGACAGCGGTTTTTGATGATGCAGAGTCAGATAGCAGCTGTCACACAGACAACCTTCCTGACCTGCATTGTGATGGTAATATTGAACTGCCTTCTGGTAGATCACGACAGGTACTTTTGTTCGACAAAGCAGCTGCCAGATACCGTGTTATGAAATATGTGAACCTGGTTATTAAGTGACTGATAGTTAAAACTGGACAGGTAACCCAACAACTCTTTGCACATCTCTGAAATGTTGAAATAAGTATGCAAATATTTGGTAAAAAAACTATTATACAAATTGAACATTTTCTGACATTTCACGATTTCAGCAAATAATAGCAGAATATTGTCAAGGAAATAAAAAGTAATACGATGCATACGACTCCATGACTCAACCCCTTATTACAAAAACGTCATATCCAGTTTTAGGTTCAAGCCATTAATCTGACACGACTACAGAATAAAAGTTTTTGTTTACATAATATATGTTTATGTAACACACATTCACACATACAAGTACTGTATATATTTAATAAATATGTGCATTTATATATATTTATATATGATTTTATCTTAAATATATAAATGTATTTATAAATACAAAAAATATGCAGAGGACACAGACATATATTTATGCAAGCAACTTTTTTTATTGATACGATAGAAAGGTTAACAGCCCTACTAACGTTTAACTTGTAGCTTAGTGTGTGCACAAAGTACATTTCATTGCCAAATGCCACCAACTAATGTCGCATTTAAAAACTAAACCTTGAAAGCGAGTCAAAGAATTTTGCATGGGGATATAATGTCCCAAAGCAATGCAGTCACTCAAAGGTATAAAAGTGTCAATCATATGCTTTCTAAATTCAACAAAACAATGAAAACACACAAACCAAACCACCATGGATAAGGTTTGGCCGATTGACGATTTCAATAAATGTTTCACTATCGTCACGTGATGCTCGCTGCTCTGTGCTGAAGGCTGCAAATTCAGTTGTAGGATGCATCGAAGAACATCTTTTATATAAACACAGTTACTTTCCAGCTGGCACAACAAAAGCAGTAAAGGCCCAGAACAAATGAGCCCTCTGTCTCTAAACAATCTGCAAACCATTTTTGGTAAAACAACTACAGCTGTTTAATAAAAAGTGATAAATAAACAAATGGGAGGCGAGATATAGGCAGCTTTCAAGCTCGAATGAAAGACCGTTCCTGGCTGTGATCGAGCACATCTCTGAGAACTCCATGTGTTTCAATGAAAAACTCTCATCCAACCGCTAATGTGATTTCAATGGTTCACACATCCCTGTCAATTACATGTTAGACGTTGATAAACTGTGCTACCGCAGTAATGAGGATCATGATCTCAGTATCATATAAATCCCACCCGTTTTATCCTGTTTCCCAAGGCTAGTTCATTAAGTTAATTGGACTGGAAAGTGGAAATCCTCTACTGACCTTAGTTTAAGGCGTGTGATACCAAATGTACATTACCTTATTTGTCAAATAGTACAATGTAATGTACCATCTAGTGTCAGCTGTTTTTATCACAAAATAAACCTCCTTTCAGCGATACAAAATCTGTCCGAGTTTATTTTGCGATAACGACCGGCTGACTGTACATGTTCAATTGTGATAATGGCTGTATTACTGTACATGACTGTGTATATTACATAAGGAAGACTAGAAGTTAGGGCACATCAATTATTATTCATAAGAAAGTAGATAATTTAAAACATTATGCTATGTTAAAAATAGTGTTAATATATATTTTTTATTATTTTCATTCGACAGTTCACACAATGAACTTTTGACGCAATCTTACGCACAATTACAGTCATGTAATGTTCATTAATTTGCTGTAGCTGTATTTTTTACATCATTTAAATGTTTAATGTTTTTTTTAATGGCTACTTATTTGTCATTTTACAACAATTGTCTAGAGTCAATAAACAACCACACAAACATCCGAGTATGAAAAGACAACAGGAACAGCTGGGCTGCAAAACACGTGTTCAGCAGCTCTGGGACTCTTAACAAAAGCCGGTGGACCCCTATCGTTGTAGCCTACAAGAACATAAGCAGAAGTAGTGTTTTTCTAATACTTTATTTTTATTAAAAGTACATTATAGTATTAAGACTAAATAATATTATTTCGTTTTCGTTCAGCCTTTGCTTATAGATGTTTTTGAAGCGAATGTGGTGCATGTTTCTTCTATGGGTCATACGGTGGACAGGACAATGATAACGCATGTGCGTATCAGTGGTGCGTGGCCGTGAATAAACAACATGGCTGCCTCCATGCTCAACCATTCTGACCTTTAAAAAGAATCCACGCGAAATTTACCAGAGTTTTACTCAAATGTATGTTGGGATCTAGTAAAACTAAATATATTGTATGCATCGAGATTGAGCGTTTATCGTTCTTTCAAAATATCGGTTTGCTTATAAAAACAGGGATAACGAACTGCGTAAATCTACACAATCAAGGCAATACACTATATATAAGAGAGATCTATCGGTATTCACCGCGTTTGATATAAAAACGTTATTCATGTTTTTATGATTTACATTGAAAGTATTCTCCATCCTGCCGCTAGTCGTCTTTGGGGTATCAGCCTCGCATCTTTCTGGGTGAAAGGTCAACCAGGATTTTCAAGGTACTTTAAGCAATACCTTTAAGTTTATGTACTTCAAATGATAAATATGTTTATCCTTGATAGCTTGGGCAGCCGTTATTGAATAAGTTTAAATGAAATCTCCCCACGTGACATGGAAAATCCTTGAAATTTCACAACAGGGGAGGTTATTTCAGGTGAATCCCGGACTAATCTCAGACACACATCATAAATTAAGTTCTGTGATTGACCCATGAAGGTCATTCCATAGTTGAAAGGTCCAAACAAGTAGGTAATGCATATTTTGAGCTATATCCAAATTACAAATAATTATGATATAATAAAGAATATCTAATATTTAGATAAATGGGTTGTAGAAGAAAGAACACACTAAATTTTGATGCAGGTACATGATCACTCACCCAGTACGTCAGTAGACTTGTGCCGGGCTATGAAGCAGGCATCATCCCCGTAACACATCCCTTTCTTCAGGATCCCCTTGCGAAAGTCCTTTCCGAAGCCGCAGCTCGCCGTGATCAGGCTATAGTCTCTGCCGTCTGTTTGCGAGAGTCCGCCCAGGACAGCCCTGGCAACAATCCTGCCATAGGAAAGTACCGATAACATCCCCTTAAGGTATACGGTAACCGTCTACCTGTCGAGCCCGACTCCCGTCTCTCTACGCTCCGATCCTGTGTGCAGATCTTGGGCTTCTATCCACCAACATTCGGCTTCCCTCGCCAGAAGTGAACCACACGAGCCAAACCAAGCCGATTTAGAAAGCGATTAAAGAGTTCTTTCTCCTTTATTGAATGGCGATCAAGTTGAATATTTGTCTCTTTTATGTTTTGGCTGATTTAACAGACAAAGTTCCTCCAGTACGCGCCATCCTATCCGACATCCTTCCCCGCACTTACATTCTCAGTCACGAGCGCCAGTGTTGCGGAGACACAAGCGCATACGGGACACCAGGTCATGTGACGCTGTGCGATGACGTCAGAACGTAGTAGAGAAACCCAAGGGCGTTTGATAGATCGTTGTTGGTAGAATCGTACATGTTGCACAAAAAGCACAAGATTACAAGCAGAGATGACATTATTGGCTAAGTGACACCCACATGTTCTTGGTTTGAATTTAGCATTTCTTGCTATGGTATTAATAAAAAGTTAGTCAAATCCTAAACACTTAAAAAGTTATTATAAAGTCAAAAATATGTCCCTGGAGTTTTCTATTCTTTAATCATTGTGGAGAAACATATCCTCATATACAGAAATTTCGTGGAACGTTTAAATTGAAAAATCAAAGTGATTTATATAAATTGATAAATTGTTTTCTGAAAAAGGAGCTATGCATCTTTAGATGTATTTATTTTTTATTATATATTTGTCACTATTGTGTACGTATTTTTATATTATATTTTCATTTGACATATTAACATACAACATATAATGAAATGCATTTAATATATACGGCAATAATATTATTATTCGTAAGGGATCAGGAATTTTTACTCACAGTCCCAGAATGCATTTCACTTCCTGGATACCACTGACAACGCCATGTAACCAAGCATGGCGGCGTTGTGTTGTCTTCTTATCTTGGCATTTTTAAAAACCGCCCTGTGCATTGAAGACGCGAATACTACCGAAAGCATTAATATCACACTTAAGGATACGAACGACACATTTTCTGACCTGGAAGACTCGCTTAATTTCACGGAGTCGGGAATCACTCCAACTCCGTCTTCTTTCCCAGATTCATCCGAATCTGTGACTGCACTTCCCGATCAACCCGAGTCCACAGACACGTCTATCCCCAACACGACCCCCTATGTACCGCGATCAGTACTGCCCCTGCCCGTCTCTGGTGTCCTCCCTATTCCACTAACTGAAGGTAAGATAGCAGTTAGCTGGACGTCTCTATGAACAGAAATGTTGGTGTGTTTTTCGGTTTTATTTATATTTCCGTTTTCCACAGTCGTCAAATTGTGTCCATGCAACTTACAAAGAGATCAGTGTGACATTAACTGTTGCTGTGATCCAGACTGCACAGAGGAAGTGTCCCTATTCACTGACTGTTCAACAAAGACAATCAGGTAATCACTTTATAAACTAATGAGAGGTGTGGGTTTGTGTGCTTATGCCACAGAAAACAGCATGACTTAGCTGATCACTGGAGCACACATGAGGTATTTATGTATTAACGGCTGTTTTCTCATTACAGTAGTGACCCCAAACTGTGCCAAAAGGATAAAGTTGTCTATTCCATCAATACCACACCAGATGGTTTGTCTCGTGTCCAGTCGTCTGTTAAGAAGGAGGTCAACCCTGATGTCTTCTGCGTTCAATCTGCCAACTGTGCGTACACGTATATTTATTTAAAAGTATATTATACCAAATACGTTAAGTCTGTCACCCTTGTGTTGTTTGAAATGCAGTTAATTTATACTTTCATCCCGTGTTTTTTTCAAGTGGTGATGTTTCTTTTTGTGTTGTGTAAATAACAGCATAGGTTTGGAATGGGATGGGAGTGAGAAAATAATTACATACATTTTAATGTACCATTTCTTTAAAATAATTGATCCGTATGAGATATCATGAATAAGAAAATTTTCATCATTTACTCAGACTCATGTCATTCCACCTGTTTGTGTTTATCAGAACACAAAAGAAGATATTTTGAACAATGTTGGTAACCAAACAACCTTAACCCCCATTGACTTCCAGGGCATGGACACAAAACCACCGAGACATTTCTCAAAATATCTTTTTTTGTGTTTTACAAAACACAATTTTTGGTGACCTATCCCGTTAGTGTTGCTTTAAACATTTGCATTGTTTTTAACAATAATCAAACAGAAATGTTTATTCATGTTTCCTTTTAAGATGAAGAAGGAATGTCATATGGCACTCCTGAAATTCCCACTGTTGAAAATTTCGACTCCCTTTTTGGTCAATTTGTGGGATTTTTCTTCGGCCGCACCAGGGACACCAGTGCACAGAGCTCTGCAATAGGAAATGTTACAGGATATCTGGTAATTTTTTTTTTTAAACTCGCATATCGAATTGTACTCCTTAAATCGGGGTCAGTCGTGGTCTAGTGGTAAGAGAGTTGGACTCGTAGCCAGAAGGTCACTGGTTCAAACCTCAGTGCCACCAGGAAATGACTGAAGTGCCCTTAAGGAAGGCACCTTACCCCTGTTTGCCCACTGCACCCTACTTGTAAGTTGCTTTGGATAAAAGCGTCTTCCAAATGACTAAATGTAAATATAAATGTAACTCGAACAGCACAGTCCACATTAGCATTAGGGTTGAACCCGATTTAATATGATTAAAATTAATGGAAGCATGTAATGATATTACCCCCCCCCCCACTCTCCCTCTCTCAAAACATATTGATTTCTTCAATGTCAAGAAGGTTGCTATCTTACAAAAGTGGAAAGCATTACTTAACATTTATTTTCTGTACCAGAATTGGATTACATCCTATCTCTCTTTCCAATTGTAGTTTGTATAAATGTTCTCCCAAAAATACACAGTTTCAATTAATTTACAACATTTAAACAACATTTTGTCTGTGATCCACCCACAGTACGGCGATGTCATGCAAACAGTGAATGAGGCTGGTGAGCAGGAGTCTTTCCCCTTTCCTGCCTCTGCGGGTACAGCTCACTGCTTAGATGCAAACCCTGCAGGTAGGACAGAGCTAAAACTAAACAGCGATTTAATTGGAAATTAAGCTTGCGGTCAATTCATTTGCATTGGACCTCTTACATAAACAGAGATTACATTTCACAGCTTTTCTCAAAGACCAGACAAGCAGATGTGTCAGAAGCTTTGATTTGGCACAGGATTGCTCATCACTCGAGGCTCTAGACCTCAGAGCCTATATCACTTTCAAGATCCGTACTGTGAGTTTACTTTACATCTCAGTCTACAGAAAGGATTGGACCTTTTTGGTACTTTTATGTAACAATCTCTCAATTGCTTTTCAGGGAAAGAACAAAGAAGCTGAAGTAAGCCATTCAACTTTTTAAACTACTCAGTATTATTCTTTATACTAATTTAAGGTATTCAAATGTTCCGAATCCTATTTTAGGTTATAGGTGTGGAAGTGTCAGCTATCACCCTGGAATCTTTGGAAGGCACATGGATGTCGGTGGACCCTGCTGAAAGTTTCGTCTATTTCCCTGTGCTCCTGGAGTCTGGTGATGTCTGCAACAATGTTGTAAAGCAGGTGTGTACTTAACACAACTGTATCAGTGGATTAGGCAAGCTTGGGGATAACTACTGTCTTTTTTTTCAGGTGAAATACATATTTAGGTACAGTGAAGCTGGTGTAATTCTTAGTGTAATGGCATCATTTTTGCTGGGAGCCATTAAAAACATCATGGTGCCCATACAACAAGAGTTTCAGATAACATTCCTGCAGGTACCACACTATCCCTATAATGTCTTAAAAATGTTAATAATATAATTTATTCAGTGCAGCAAGTAATGTTATTCTTTAATAGGAGATCACAAGCACATCAGCGATGAGATACAGTGGGAATCCTGGTTATGTGGTGGGACTGCCTCTTGTGGCAGGAACGAGAACAGCAGAATATCCTTACTATGACATTCTGTTTTGATTATGGGTCAAGTAAATCTATGCGCTCTGTGTTTCATCAACATGGTCCTAAAGTTAAAAAAGTTAATTTATTGTTTGTGGGTATTCATATTGGAAAAAAATGGATTGAATGGATTGAATTATAATTGAATGTATATTTAAATTGTAGTTCTACAATTTTGCTATCTTCATTTAAATGAAGGAATGAAACTAGAATTGGAAATAATTTGATTGCAATTTATTTCTACAGCGCATTTCACAATTTTAGATTGTTGCTATCTAGCTATACACATAGGTATACAGAAATATAGAATCTAGAAATATACAGAAGCGGAAAGGATTAAGAGACTATTCCCAATTATTCCAATGATAGTTGTTTCTAAACACATACCAATAAGTAGTACATTTTAAAATGAAAAAACTGATCTCTTAATTTTTCCTGTTGCTGTATATAAAATATACAAAAAATAAATACAGCATACAAAGCAATACATGCTCTAATAAAGCTCTGTTGCACAGGATTCTGTTGCACAGGAGTTTTGGGATTATTCATTTAAGTTTCAGAGAAAAAACAAGTGATACTGGTAAATACTTATCATTAGTAAAGAAGTATAATTATTTTCATCCACATAAAACAAAAACCAGGAATCAGTGTATATCAAGTGTGGACTAGTGTTTACATTTGCAAAAAGGATTTAAAAAATAAATAAACCTTTTAAGTATATCCTGTATCCTAAAACCATTTTTTTTGGTACAGTCCTTGACTGCTGTTTCACTGGAATTGTTCAGAGCACTGACCCAAAAGGACCACTAACTATCCTCCAGAACTCTGCAGAGCAGGATTGCTTGCTCGGCTCGTCCCGTCGCTCCCCTGTCCAGTTCGGGATAGACATGGTATCGGGCTGCACTTTCAGGTAAAAGGCTATTATAATGATGATTTGTTATTATTTACTAAACGGACTTAACTGACATTCTGTATGTAAAACTTATTACCATAATTATAGTTTCTAATGAGTCTTGTACATTTGTTTCGTAGGCTTTCTGATGCTGTTAATTGTTCCTTGCTATCAGAAGTCCTTTTGTCAGTGCTGAAAGGACAGAACTTCCCTGACCATGTAGCCTCCTTTGGAAATTCCCTGCCTCAAAACCCTCTGGACTGGGTCCCAATACAGATCCAAACCATAACATCGGTAACTACCATTCTACTATTTTCCTGGAAATGTGAAGTTATGGGAACTGGTGCTAGACTTCTCTTCCTGTAAAGAGAAATTGGAAGTGTTCACTTGTAAACTTGGTAACCAGTTACTATTATGATGCAAAGCTGATTTGTAAACCACTGTTTACATTCGCAACTAACGCCTTGTTTCACCGTTTGGGGTTAACCAAGGGCACGCAAACATGCAGCATCCCACTGTCTTACCACCTTGAAGTAAAGTGGACCAAGTATGGAACATTGGTGAATCCTCAGGCCCAGATCGTAAGAGTCATGGAAACAGTCCTTACTAATACCAGTAGTTTGGTAAGTTAATCCCATCCTTTTTATTTAGTAATCAAGTTACTTTTTGTTAAAAACATGAAGCGTCATGGTTAACATTGTAGCACGAGAAAAAAAGCACGTACTGGCTAGCAATATTGTCTTTACATCTACTTTTTAAAAGAACCAATTGTATCTTTGTTTCTTCAGGCCCTCCTAACAAGTGCTGGTGGTCTACTGTCTGTCACAACCTCTGTGAGCTACGTTGACGTGTCTGCGTCTGCCAGTCCAGGATTTAAAGTTCCTCCTACAATTGATGCTAAATTACCTGTTGACTTCTTCTTTCCATTTGTATGATTTAAAATTAAGGTATTTGTCAAGAACATTTCATTATTTGTTTTGCACTGCTGAGAATCAATTGGAAAGACAACCACTGGTTTTGAAACCATGTTTCAAGAAATTTCGACCTCTAGTTGTTGATGCTTTTTAGGTTATTTAATTTTGTAATGATATTTTATTTATTGCTTTGTAATGAGTGTTGTACATAATGCAGTCATCACATTGTTTTCTAAATAAAGAATACTTTCATACTGTTTTTTTGAATTGCTGATAATACAGTTTAAAGGACAGAGTATGACAATAACCAATTCATATAGATACACAAACCTCACTTCAGTTAAATGAATGCTTATTTCACAAAATTCACAAAAAAACATTTGAAAACAAAACATGTGCTTGGTTAAATACTCAGCCTAGATAAACAGATAAACACAAGTCCGTCACTATTTCCTTCTTTTTTGTTTTCATGTAGTGCTTACTGCACAGCCTTCATTTGGTCAACAGCTAGATTTCAGATCATTTATACAAAATAAAAATCAATCACTATTGAACTATTTAATCTTAAAATTACAATTCATACACTTCATATAGCTTACAGAATTATATTTTTTGCACATTAAAATTTGACCTTGCTGTATGTAAATCACTATATTTACACTTTTAATAACATTCCCAATGCGCTGCATCATGCATTTCTTCACATTTCACATGAAATGACGTGATTCATCTTCAGCACAGTCTCAAGCTAACAGTAACAAGTTGTTTGTTTTATTGAGCATTCTGCCAGGCACATGAGCATCAAAACTCAATGCTGTGCTGCTTTAATAGGGTCCGAAGCCTGGCGTTTTCTTGGTCCTGTTAATGGATTATAACACAATATATCAAAATAAATGGACTATGATAGTCACTTCCAAAGAGATACTACTTACCATTTTTGTGCTCTGCTCTTTGAGTTCATTGACTTGATGAACGAGGTTTGCGTTGATTGACTTTAGTTTAAGAACTTTGTGATGGGCACGATTTTTCACTGACACCATGATACCTACAGAAGAGCAAACAAAGAAAGTAAATATAAATATATATATTTATACACACGTGTATTGTGATCAATGATTAAAAATCATATACCATTTATGATCCTGGCGACTCTCCACAGCCTGAGCAGGATCAGAAGGCCCATGGCATCAAATGCATCTTCTTTTGACACATATACAATATCCAGGATGAAGGACACCGTCACCACAATCCCGTCAAACACCTCAAACTTATGTCGGAAGAACTCCAAGCGGAAGGCGAAGATTTTTCCAGACAGCTCCACCATGAAAAACGTCAGAAGGGAGAGGCTGAGATAGTGGAATATCTGGAATGATGGTTGGATCAGTTGGATGGGGAATTATCACAGAATAATCACTGACAGCGTTGTATTTATGTTGACTCGCAACACATCTCATCCGTGGCGTGGTGTAAAAAACGTTCTCATGGTCATTATTCTGCTGACTGGGCCACTGAACTCAACTCACCTGCGGGGCGATTCTGTGGTGATCCGCTTCAATGATAGACAAGTCAATAAGCAACTCACACAGCACAAAAATGGCATCCAGAACAACCAGGCACACAACAACAATCTAATCAACACAAGAAAGAAACATTATTCTTGTACTACCTGTATTTGTATTTATATATAAGGGGGCAGCTTGGGGTTGTTGTAGTTTACCTGAAACCTCTCTGACTTGTAGAGGCGGCGTAATGAGTCTCTGAAGCTGACCTGACCCAGATCCTGTCCAGTCGAAACTTCAAAGTCCTCGCTTGCATGCTCCGGTTCCTCCTCCTGCCACTGCTCGGCGTTGTTTTGCGCATCACCCACAGTGGTGAAATGCCTCAGAAAACGGGACATTATGACCGGCTAGGGGGCACATGAGGTGGGGCTGAACCCTAAACCTTGCGCATCAGAGTGAATATCTTTGTTTAAATGTTAAACGTCCGTGTTTTGTTTGGTTTAAACAAAAGCTTGACTATTAATAATAAAACAGTTTTTTAGTGGTTTGATTATTTTTATAACTTGTTTCTCATGCTTCCCCTATGATAGGCAACAGTTCGTAATTTTTTATAACAATGAATTTTAATGACATTTTAAGGTGCCAAAAATGTCATCACTATTGCCAACAACAGCAGAACTCCACACATTCGCCGAAAGCTGTAATAACCAGATCTCCTTTAATGACGTTTTATTAATGTTTAAAACAGATCACAAGTCAAAGTTTAAAAAAGTTTCACTTTTCATGGAATAACTTAAGAATCACACGTGTGTATGTAGTTTTTTTTCCAAATAAACTTACTGAAAAGAAAAACAAATTACAATTGTATCAATTCTATAGCCTAACTATCTAGTTTTTAAAATATCATAAGGAATCATGAGTTGTTTATCATGAAAGACATGCCATTATTAAAGATTTTCTATAAACCCTGTTCCAGAATGGTTTAATGCTCTCAAGCCCAACATATTACCAATAACAATAATTAAAATAGATTATAATTCTGTTGTGTTTTAAAAAAAATCAGCAGTTTTAAACTAAACGTCCTTGCCAATTTTTTAACCCATTTATGATTACATCAAATATGCATAAAAAGTTAATGAAAACTTAGCGTAATTGGCACTTTAAATGTCGTTTGAATGTCCTAATCTTGAGCTTGTAGAATAGATTTTGCAAGCCAATGTCAACACGAACAACCATTTCCTAAAAAACAACTTCATGCGACATTCACGGGACATAATGTTTCATAATAAAACACCGACTTTTCAGCTGTGAGATTAACTCGTGATTTCCTGCAGAATTTTGCACCGTCAGCAGTACGAATGCACACCAACCTTGACTAGTGTAAATAAAACAGCAATGGATTCAGATTTCAAATGGTTTTAAATCAATGCGAAGTCGTTTTAGTGCCTGAATAATACTTTTTGCTGTGCGCGAGTTAAAAGAGAGAGAAACGTTACAATGCAAAACGTAGGAAAAAGTTGTTTACCTTTTATGTTGATAGAAGTGTTGCTAACGCAGCATTTGATCGTAGTTTTCTGGGGGGAATATCATCCGAAGAAAAAAAAAACTGGACCCTTTACTCCGTTACTCAAGTATGTGACTGAGGTGGAGAATGTGATCTCGACAGGATGCGGTCCAGAGGAAGTGACATAAGAAGATCCCAAAATCTGTGAATACATTTGACATCAATTTATGTAAGGCTAATGGTAGCTATGCGATACATTGTAATGGAAAATAATGTTAGCAAGTGACTTTTATTAAAAAACAATTTTATTATTTTTTCCCATTTTTAATTTGTATTTAAAGTGAAAATTTACAGGCGATAAAATAGTCCACTGAAAACATGCTGATGTTTATTATAAGCTAATAGCTTATTTGATATATTTAAAACTATTTTTAATTGTGTTAAATGGTAGACATAACATTGTAAAATGTTCACTGAAACACATTGAAAAATACACAGTTCAGATCAGGCTGTCCTACCAAATGTGTCATTGTAACATGACATAGAGGAACGCAGGACAATGACCTGGGTCCAAGTTGAACATGACCAAGTTTTTAACATGACCTGAAAAGTCCACAATTAGTTTTCATTTCATTTGAAACATACCTGACCGTTTGTTTGAGCTCATTTTAACTTACTTTTCTCTGTTCCTGTATTCTTGTAATCTTTTCAAAATAGTTAACTATAAAAACGTCTAATGTTAAATTGTAAACCAGTTTCATTCAATCAGTTCACTTTGTTGCTCTGTGTCCAAGGATGGCTGTTACCAAGTAGATTAGAATTTATCAACCAACATCCCCAAAAAGCACCTATGTCTCGTATTTTGTAGCAATTACAGTGGCTGTAGATCAAGTAACATAAATTAGCCAATCTTGTAGCTGACCTTTGAAACCCTTTACAGTCTGTCAGCATTTTATTCTGCTTAACTACGTGAAGCTCAGCTGTGAAATTCTTTGTGAAGTTAAACTGTACACCTTTATTGAGTTTATTTAAGCGGGATAAACGTCATACGTTTTACTCCATAGAAAATATTTCAAAGTAGTTCTTTGTTGAAAGACATTCTTGCCTCCTTGTTTAAAAAATAGGTTCATTTAACTCACTGATCTTTTGTGACAACCTGCCCCACTATGTGGGGTAAGTTGTCACAGTAGGAGCCTATTCAGTAGGGTCTATAGCAGGGTTCCTCAAATCTTACCCTGGAGGGCCGGAGCACTGCAGAGTTTAGCTCCAACCCTGATCAAACTTGCATACCTGTGATTTTCTAGCGATACTGAACAGCTTGATTAGCTTGCTCAGGTGTGTTTGATCAGGGCTGGAGCAAAACTCTGCAGTGCTCCGGCCCTCCAGGGTAAGATTTGAGGAACCCTGGTCTATAGGCTTCTCAGCTAAATGTAATATGTAACATTGTGAAAACACAAACAATTTCTTACAACACAGATTAAAAGCATAACATTCATTTGAAAAAACAAAAAGTGCAATGACTTAATTATGTAAAACATATTGCTATATATTTAAAGCAAGTGTCCCAAGTTATAAACCTGGCTGTCATGACAAATTCTGACTATCTAAAATTAATGGTCGTTATGTAGACTGGATATTATATTTGTGGTTTGATTGTTATCGAACAATTATTAAAAAATGATGTTGATATTGACATTTTAGATTACAGAAAAAAGTAGAATATATATATTTTTCAAATCACTTCTAGTGTTTTTATCCGGTG